>JBBPBS010000276.1:10331571-10365994 GCA_037974835.1 Cicer judaicum
ATATATTTTCATAAGTTATACTAAAAAGTTTATGGTAATTAAATTAAAAAAACTTATAGAAATATCACAAATTATCTTAAACATTCTCACAAATAGTTATGTTAACAAATAGTTTTTTTTTTTTTTGTATCTTTAAAAATTAAAAAACGTGTATTTAAATCAAATTTATTTTTGCTTAATAAATAGATGATAAAAGGACTAAACTTACATAAATTTATCATTTTTTAATATAAGTATGTCTAAAGTTAAAATAATCAAAATTTAGAAAGAAAAAAAACTATTTAATAATCAGAAAATATAAATATATACATTAGTATTTTCTTGTCATCCACATTTGGTTTCTAACGCTTAACTAGCTAAAACTAATTGAGCTAACAAACCCTATTGAGGTGAGCGATCAACTATCTTTACTAATCTCATAGCAACAACATGCACCAATAATAAGAAGAAAAACAATATGCACAAATAAGAGATAGATTAATTGGTTATATGAAAAGATAAGAATTTTTAAAATAAATATCTGTACCAAGAAGAATTAGTATTTACATTTCCAGGAAAATAATAAAAATGAGAAATAGAGAGAGGTGTGAATTGATGAGAAGAGTGTGAGAGATTTGGTTTTTTGAATACCAAAAAAAGGTGGTGGTGGGGACTGAATCAAATCCTTAGATACCCAAATAGGATCACGAAATATCTGTGACATGATAATCTTTCTCTCTCTTGTATAGTATTTTTTGTTTCTAAAATTCCTCGCCCACCAACCACTACCTTCGAATTCATATCTATTTCCTCTGCTTTTCTCTGTTTTGTTTGCATACATATATACGACAGATCATCGTTACTAACGTTCATACATCTCTTGTGACTTTCAACTTTTCTTTTGTTTCTTTTATGTTTTTTTTTCCCTCTCTTCATTAACTACATGTTCTTGCGTTTTGTTTTTCTTTTTGTCCTCTTCTACGCTCTACATTTAATATTATTATAACACCCTCCTTTATTTATTGCAATTGCAACTACGTTTTATTTCTTTAACATTTACCACCACCTTCTTCTTCTTCTTCTTCTTCATTACTGAGAAAGACAGTGTCATTTATTCTTGTCTTGTCTTTTTAAGATAATGGCTTCAGGGTCTACAGCAGCTTCTTCTTCAAATTGGGTCATGGAAAGTGGTGACATTCCTCATGTTCTTGCTGTTGATGACAATCTTATTGATCGTAAACTTGTTGAGAAACTCCTTAGGAATTCTTCTTGTAAAGGTTAAACCAGTTAACTATCTCTGTTTTTCTCTCTCTTTTTTATTACTTTTTCAAACTAACTACTAGTTTTACACGTATATCTCTTGTTGTGTAAAGAAATAATATGCTTCTTTATGTTTGCTCTTTCATTTTGGAGAAGAGTTTTAAATGGGCTTTTTGGTTGGGTAATCTTTATTGGCTACATTACAGTTACTACTGCAGAAAATGGGCCAATGGCTTTGGAGTTATTGGGCTTAGCAAGTGGTGAACAGAACACCTTGAATGGAGTAAGCCTTCTCTTTTTAAGATTAATCAAAACTTAAATCGGTAAAATTTTGGTTAGCTTCTTTTCCCACTCTTGGCAAGAGTTTCCAAAATACACCTCAGAAAAAGTCAATAAAATGTGTTTTTTGTTGTTGTTAAAATAGACCCCCAAATTTACTAATCTAGAGAGCATCGAGGGTGAGAAAATCACCTACCTAATTTTGTGCACAATTTTTTACCAAAATGTTACTAGTTCCAATCCTGAATATAAGATACAGTTGGATAAAAAAAATTGATATATTTTTTGGATCATATATGTCAACAGCTTCTTGTCCTTATATTTAAGATAGGAGGGAGTTTGTTTGTTTGTTTTTTTTTTTTTTTTGTATCATTTTACCAAAACGTTACTACTTGCTAACTAGTTAGACTATTGGTTGGTTTTGTAGGAATCAAAAGTAAATTTAGTTATCACAGACTATTGCATGCCAGGGATGACAGGCTATGAGTTACTTAAGAAAATTAAGGTACTTACTTATAGTGTTGGTTTGGTGGTTGCTACAAAACCTTGTGTATTAATTATTTTACACATTGCAGCATTATATTTATATATATGATATAACATTAGCCACAACAAATTGCAATTTTTATGGTAAACAGCAATCATCTATAATGAAGGAGGTGCCAGTAGTGATCATGTCATCTGAGAACATACCAACAAGGATCAACAAGTAATTTGTCTCTAACACTAACCATGTCATATTTTAATGGTATTTGTCTCTCTTTATATTTTCTGTTGTTTATCTTACTCAATCATTGTTCTGTTGAAAAAGCAGGTGTCTAGAAGAAGGAGCTCAAATGTTCATGTTAAAGCCTCTCAAACAATCTGATGTAAAACAACTGACATGTCAGTTAATGAATTTGGGGAGGTGAAAATTTACATTCCAACAAAATTCAAATCAAGAAGACAACAGTGTAAGATTTGTAGTCAAGTAAATGTTGGCAGCACTTTAGAATCCAGTGTTTGTAATGGCTGTTTAGTGCCAAAATATCACCCTTAGGATAATGTTGCAAATTGTAGTAGTTTAGGAGTAGGAATTATGCATATCATTGTTTTGATGATGTTTAGTCTAGTCTAGTTTATTCTATGTATACCAATTTATTTTCCTAGAATATAATTCATGTCTTTTTAAATACATTGGTCAGCTTCATTTTGGTGAAAGTTAGTTTTTTATGGGTACAAATAAAATATAAAATGAAATCCCCAAATTCTCTCTAGCTACTGAGAAACCAAAATTCCCATTTTCAATTTCTTGAAACTGAAATCAGGCAATAATTTCCATTGCCTTTGCCTCAATGATCAATAAATAGTACCATTTTCTAAAACACTAAAAGAGATGACTATATTAATGAAACACAATCATAAACAACTCTTGCAAAATGCCAAATTGTATATACAATCATGTGAAGAATATTAAAATCAAAATCTATTAGCAACAAAGAGAAACAGATACTGTATAAACCAATTTTACATTGTCGGTTAATATGAGCTATTGATTGTATATACTACATATTTGTAACTTCCATAAATCAATCGTCAAATAATCAAACAGTTCATGTAAATTAACATAACATAACCATTAAACCCTAGACAAAAACAGAAAGGATAATAATAAATCAAAGAACAAAATTGAGAACCATTTTATTCATCTATCTCAGCCTTCAAAAAATCTTCCCAAAGAAATGAATTCTATGCAACGATTATAACTATTGATTCCCTTAAATAATAATAAAGCTTGCGTTCACCAATCAAAGTGTTTTCGGTGGTGACTATGTCTGTGTTCATCCAAACCAAAACATTGCACAACAGGGTAACAAGTGACAAACACACATCTCCCAATACCTTTAAACATGCATGATACTGGACGACATGGACATCTACAAAATTTCATTAATTTCTTCTTTCTCTTCACCTTATTGCTACTTCTAAGGTTCTGTTGTTGCTCCATTTTATCAACCTAAACCAACCAATAAATTAAATAAAATATATCAGTATTTGAATTTAAAACAAAAAACAATGAAATCAATGGATCAAACCTTACCGTGAAATTTCTTGTGGTAGTATTAGAATGAGGGGAACAGCATCTGGTGCAGTGGCTATTGAAAGAAAAAAAAGGAAAGAAATTAAGGGAGTGATTATATTAAGAATCAATATTTAAGCAAAGAATATTCGTTTTAATAGGCTTCTGCTGAGGACGATGTATGTAGCAAATCATAGTGGAAGGTTTATTGTGGCGGAACCTAACTATTTTTAACAATTTGCGTCTTGTTCTTTTTACTCTTCCTGATTTGATTGTTTTCCTTATTTGTTTATTTTTGGCTAAATTAATCTTGGTTGTCTAGATGTTGACTATGGTTGGTTTAATTATTGATTTTGTCTTTAAAGTTGCAATCAATTTAATTGATTCAAATCATTGTGTCATTTAATTTGGTTATGAATACTAAAATTTTTTAGGGGTTATGAAAATTAAATATTATTTGATAATAAATTCACACATCTCTGACGTAAATATTATTATAATTAATTTATACAACTACGATATTCTGAATTCGAATCCGAGAAATACCTTTTAATCTAACAATATCATCATTTTTCAATAAAATTAGAACTTAAGCCATATTAAGCTCAATTTTATTTTTATTTTTTTATGTGACTTAAAAAAATAATTTAACTTGTGAATATGTTTAAAAAATTAGAAATAATAGAGATGAAGACTTCTAAAATATGATACAAAATCTTATAGGTGAAAATTTGTCAAGTGATGATAGTGATAATTTGTCAATGGATTGAGGATTGTCTAACTTTGTGGCAGGAAAGGTATTCTCTACCTTTTATTATTTATGAACGATTACATCAATCTTATGCTTCAAACATAGTCACATGTCTTTATTAAAAAAATCAAATGTAAACATGCAAGTGTGTGCCACACCATTGTCATCCAAATCAACCTCCATTGTATCACCCTTGTTGACTCACACCACCGCCTCCGTCGTTAAATCGACCGTTGTTGCATCCCCACTACCGTTCATTCCCAACTGCCGTAATCATTGACCCATATCATATATGCTATCACCTTGTAGCAGCTGCAAGTCTGCAACAAAAGAAACATCCTCATCCTCAAACTATTTCCAATGTCTGATTGAGATAGCACCAATGGTTGGAGTGCATGATGGTCACATTTGGTAGATGAAAATGCTATCCACGGTGGTGGGGATGCAATAATCTAAATCTTAAGATTGATTTAATGACGACAACATTTGCGAGTGAACGATGGTGGAGATGCAACAATTGTGGTCGATTAAACGACGAAGGTAGTGGTGTAAGTCAACGACGGTGGTACAATGGGAGGTTTACCATTTTGTTGGTATGTGAGTCAATGATGGTGGTAGATTTAAGTTGGTTTACCATTTTTTATCTTTGATTTTTTTTTTATTTGAGAAAAAAATAAAAGGCTAAATTACATCAGTGGTCCCTTAATTTCAGGTAACGTTTTAGTCTTTTAACTTTTTTTTTTCCCGAGTTGGTCCTTTATTTTAGTTTTAAGTGACAATTTGATATTTTATGTTTTAAAATTTCAACAATGTTATCCTTTTTTATACAAAAATTCAAAAAAATCATCAAATTTTTCAACTAAAACCCATAAAATTGATAATCATCTTCGATCTAATGCAAATTTTATCAAATTCATAACTCAAATATTCAAATACACTCATATTTTCATCTCCAACAACATCAAATAAAGAATGAAAATATGAGTGTATTTGAATATTTGAGTTATGAATTTGATAAAATTTGCATTAGATTGAAGATGATTATCAATTTTATGGGTTTTGGTTGAAAAATTCGATGATTTTTTTGAATTTTTGTATAAAAAAGGATAACATTGTTGAAATTTTAAAACATAAAATATCAAATTGTCACTTAAAACTAAAATAAAGGACCAACTCGGGAAAAAAAAAGTTAAAGGACTAAAAACGTTACTTGAAATTAAGTTAAGGGACCACGAATGTAATTTAACTAAAATAAAAACATGTGGTTATGTTTGAAGCATCAAATTGATTCAACCGTTCATAAAAAATGAAAGGTAGAGTACCTTTCCCGCCACAAAGTTACGCAATCCTAATCCTTTGTTGATATGTTTAGTCTAAATTTATCTAAAGTTATTTATATTGTAATAACAAATAGCAAATAAAAAAAAAATTAACTATTAAACAAATATATGTATATAATTCTGCCAAAAGAATCCATAGCTGTGAGTTGAACTCGGAACTATGTGTTATCCACACCTGAAAGAAGTCGAGGAAGAAGAGGAGGAGTTTGAGCAACTGTTGGATATTGTTGGGAGAATTGGATGCCACCCTAATGTCATGCCACTTAGAGCTTATTACTATATTCCAAAGATGAGAAGCTTTTGGCTTACAATTACATGCCAGGAGGCAGCTTGTTTTTCTTGTTGCATGGTACATTTTTCTAAGAGTAGAAATTGTAGGAGTGTATCAATCTAGTCCCCTATTTTAACAATATTCCAAAATATGTAGGATAATAATGCCATTAAATTGGAAATGTCCGGGGTGCATCCAAGTTAAGTGAATAGTGTCAATAATGCATTTGATAACAGATCCAGAGACGTGGACAAATTTGATGAACATTTTACAATTCTTAGGGATCATTTTGACATATTGATAATGTGTAGGACTAAACTATTACGGTTTCACAATTTCAGGGACGAAATTGAGGATTTACTCTTTTTCTAACTTCTAAGCTAGCTAGATGACCCTCTTTTCTACTTTGCGTTGTGACACATTCATGCATTCACCAATGTGATTTGCAATGTACTATGCTATAATAATCTTTGCCTAATGTACTATGCTATAATAATCTTAGCCTAATTGCTCTGTATCAATCCAAACAATAGGAAACAAAGGAGCGGGAGGAACACCAATCAGGAGCATGTTGTCAACTTGTAATTTCCAAAGGCATTACAACTAAAAGGAATCAAAACGGAAGAGGGATTCAAGTATGCAATAATGCTGCATAGCATAACTGGTAAACGAGGACAACTTAGCAACATGATTGTACAACATACAGTTCTTACACTGAGTATATAGACCCTAGACCATACATATTCTTACCTCAATATAATCTTAAAATCTTTCTTACAACTATTAAATATGCTTGGCCTTCTAATAACCTTGTGCTAGCCTATCTTTCACAACACTCATCTCACTCTCCGCAAACTCTTGAAATAATATCTCAATTAGTGACTGTGCTATATTCCCGCTCTCAGACACAACTGCCAAAACAGATTCACATATTAGACTAAGCCCCCTCACTGGACTGTGCTCTTCTTGACTGCATCATCCCTTTCTAATGCATTTCGATGATGATTTGAAAAGCTTGAAAAGGGGAAGGACTATGATTTGCTAAATCAAGATCACACATGGAAATTCTTATCAACAAAATAAGTTTCCATTAGATCACAACATCTGAAGAATGCCATGAATGCTTTAGATCTACTAGTAAGATGCCCAACATGTAAGTTGAAATGAAATGAAAAAACTAATGGACCAACAATTTAGAATGCAGATGAAGTTTATAAAAACTTAATTGAACAAAATTAAAAAAACAGAATAGCAAATGGAAAATTCAATATACTTGAAGCAATTAAAAACATTTAGAAACATGTTCAAGCCTCATCTACAATCCTATTAACTAGTGTAGTAGCTAGTCAACAAACACTAGTAAAGCTTATACTATTAACTAGTACTAGTATAGTGTATCATCATCACAGAGTGTGTTCTTCTTATTCCAATCAACCCTTGCTAGAATTAGCACGACAAGTGAAACGACTCATAAAAGCATTTGAAAATCCAAACAACATCTGCGAGATAACACGAGTTAAAGCACCCGAGGAAGAACCTGTTTGATCCAATTCCAAGGGTTCTTCTGGAAAAACCAAACTATCTGTGTAAACAGTTTCTTGCAACCAACGTGCATCTTCAAGTAAAGCAATTCTTCTACAGCGTTGTTCGTTCGGATCATAAGCAATCAATCCCTTCCTCCGAATACTCATAAGAAGCTCCCCAGTCTCAACGAAACACAAAGGTGCATAATCGAGATAACTAAAACAAGGTTCAGGATCAACAATTTTCAAAACAGTGATCAATTTTTCCCAATTGAAATCATCACGTGTTGCCCATATATCAAAGTAGCTTCTCTGATGTGAGTGAAGCACGCAGAGGGAATCGTTGATAACACCAATCCACGACATGTTTCTTCCGATATCATCCCGAGGCGGTGGCACACGTGCGAAACTCTCTTTAGCTAAATCAAAACGCAAAATAAGAGTAGAGAAATCGTCAAGTGTAAGCCAATAAACGGCACCGTTTAGATAGAACGATTGCTGAGAGTGTTCGATGAAATAAGGAGGAGTTTCGGCCTCCGGTAATTTTGTCCAGGAATTGGAATTTAAAGAGAGGACTTCGATTTGAGGATTGTAATCTTTAACCATGAATTTACAATAACAGGAAGGAGCTCTAACGATTTTGTAATCGTTGGTGGAAGAGTCGTAACCGAATCCAAGAACTTCTCTAGTTTCCTTAAAATTAGAAGGAGTGGGGAGTGTTCTGTAGCGTGCGATGGAAGGGTTCCAGAGGATGATAGTGCCGTCGCTGATGATGAGTAAGAGTAAACCGTTGCAGTGACCTTTGACGTAGTAAGTGTGGCCATCGTTTAGAGAGAGAGGAAGTTCTATAGGGTTAGGTTTAGGGTTAGGGTGGAGAGGTAATGATAAGAAGGATTTGAAGTAACGGGAGAGGATGATGCGAGTGGGAGTGGTGAAATGAAGGTGCGTGTTTATGAAGATTGGGTCGGTTAATAGTTTGCGCCACGACTTGCACACGCATTTCAATTGAACAAGGGTTTTAACTGGTAGCCGCTTTAGAATCTCGGCTATGAGAACTTCTGGTAGTTGAGCCGGAACAGGTGTTAATGAAGAAGGCGTCGGCGTCGGCGTGGCCATTGTTGAATCGATTGATTGCGTGAGGTTTTGTTTATAGGTCGGTTGAGGTTTGGCGCTGGTAGCACTTTGGTGGACTTCATTTCCTTTCAACTTCCTCGAAATTGTCCGGTTACTGTAATTGTAGTAGGTAATCCCCGGAGTCAAAATCCCCTAACTTTTCTCTACTGGCTAGAATATAATACAGATCTCATAAACACTATCAAATTCACTATTTAATACAATATCATAACTAATACAATGATATTGTATTTTATTTAACCCCATTAATATAATATATATTATATTTATTTATTAAAATTATTATTGTATAATTATACATTAAAGATATTTTTTAAAATTAATTTATTATATTTTAAATATTATAAATTAAATTATATAAATTGTTTTTATATTATTCTTATTATTTTTAACTCAATTGATATTCATGATATAAATTCAACTACAAATAATAGAACTTTAGATTAATTTACCACATCTTTAAGTGTATCAAATACAAAATTCACAGACAAAATATATAATATATAATAATTTATTGTTAATATATTTTTTAACATATCAATCAAATGGATTATTGGTGTTGATTTTATTCTAGTTTGCTTTTGATCAAATTTTCTCTTTCGTTCAAATTTTTTCTATTAATTTATTTTAATCATCAACTTTATGTTTAAAATAGATTAAAATCACCAAAATTACCAAAATCAAAACTAAAGGATCCATTTTCATAATCATTCCAGTTCTTGCTGCCGCAACATCTTTTTTATTTTTTTTTCGGATTTTGTTCTATAATATCTCTTCTTTTATTTTTTTTAAGTCAAAATATCTTATTGTGGATATTTTGCATCCTTATTCGTTAGTCGCATACTAAAAATGTGACATTCTACACACATATGTTTTTTTTTATTTTTGCGTATTAATTGGTAAATTGAATAAATAATTAAAATATCAATTATTAATTAATAATAATATAAAATTAATTTAAATTAGTAAAAAAATACAAAATAATTACATTAATTGTGCAGAGTTGTTGGTAACATACGGAAGATATTTAATTATGATCTAGTAACTACACTACGTCAAAAATGACATTTTATAGCGCGTCTTTTATAGCACTTATTAAATACAAACGCTGTTGTATGATATTTTAAAAATAACGGAGGATACAAGAGCGTTTTTTTTACAAGCACTGTAAAAGACTTGCGCTTTCACATAATTAAAGAACCTATTAGAGCACTTTTTGGAAAAGCGCTGTAAAAGATTTAAAAAAAATAAGAAGGTCTTTTACAGCGCTTTTTTGAAAAGCGCTGTAAAAAAAACGCTGTAAAAGACTTGCGTTTTCACATAATTAAAGGACCTATTAGAGCGCTTTTTTGAAAAGCGCTGTAAAAGGCTTTTAAAAAAAATAAGAAGGTCTTTTACAACGCTTTTTTGACAAGCGCTGTAAAAGACTTGCGCTTTTACATAATTAAAGGACCTATTAGAGCGCTTTTTGTAAAAGCACTGTAAAAGGCTTTTAAAAAAAATAAGAAGGTCTTTTACAACGCTTGTAAAAAAAACGCTGTAAAAGACTTACACTTTCACATAATTAAATGACCTATTAGAGCGCTTTTTGTAAAAGCGTCGTAAAAGGCTTTTAAAAAAAAATAAGAAGGTCTTTTACAACGCTTTTTTGACAAGCGCTGTAAAAGACTTGCGTTTTCACATAATTAAAGGACCTATTAGAGCGCTTTTTTGGAAAAGCGCTGTAAAAGGCTTTTAAAAAAAAATAAGAAGGTCTTTTACAGCGCTTTTTTGACAAGCGCTGTAATAGGATTTTATATATAATAGTAAATCATTTCAGTTTTCTCTTTATTACATAAACTTCACTACGCTTCAGTGTCCTTCTCCTCTTCATTATCCTTCTCATTGCGAACCCTACTGTCCCTACGAACAATATTGTTAGTCATCTCCATTGCAAATCATCTCTATATTTGTTACTATCCCTACGAACATTATTACGTACTCTTCTCATTGCGAACCCTATTGTCCCTACGAACAATATTGTTAGCCATCTCCATTGCAAATCATCTCTATATTTGTTACTATCCCTACGAACATTATTACGTACTCTTCTCATTGCGAACCCTACTCTGTCCTACAAACCGTTCGTATTTCTGCGCATTCTCGTCGTTCCTTCTTAAACAAAAATGTAACTCTATGAACCCTACATATTTATTCGCACTCTTCAGGTATTGTATTCATTTATTCATTTATTTCTTACATATATATATATATATAATGTATTTGTTAATGCTAATAATCACATTTATTTGGCAGTGTTTTACAAGTTTTCCGAGCTCAAATGGGTGTTACAGTGTCGAAGCAAAAATCAAATAAATCACATGGATTCCAATGAAGGTTTGAAATATATGCTTTTAAAATTTCATTAATAATCAATGCACAAATATTTATTGACTTATATGTTTTATTTTATAGTGCTCTCGTCAAACTAACAACATAGACTGCGGATACTGTATATTGCGATTTATGAAGGAGATTGTTGATATAATCCCAGAAAGAGATCTAATAGAAATAAAGGAATGCACCTATTACAGCGCTTTTTTTTAAAAAGCGTTGTAAAACTAATACAACAAGCAGCACGTTTTTAGAAGAGATTTACAACATTTTTTTTTTATTTTAAAGAGCACTATTGTATCTTTTACAGCGCTGGATACTACAGCGCTTAATTTTTTGAAAAAGTGCTGTAAATAACTTAAAAAAAGCGCTGTAAAATACCATTTTTTGCGTAGTGCTAATATGGATTGTATTTTATTTTAAAGATAAATAAATGTATATTCTTTTCTTTCTATAAAAATAAATAGATTTTGAGGATATGATACACCAACTAAAATAATGTGAGCATGCTAAAAAATTTGAACTTGCTATGATGTTTAATAATATATATATATATATATATATATATATATATTTTTTTTTTGTGTGTTAATTTATATTTTAATAAATACAATTGGAAACAAAAAATAGTAGGGAGTTAACTAGAAAATATGATGGAATTACTGATTTATTTGCAATGTCACAAATAATTTAAAATAATTAACAAGTTGTTAAAATGGATGTGTTTGTTTCAGATTATTCCGTGAAATAAATTTATTTAATTTTAAATCAAAAATCATTTTGTATGGTTTGATAGGTGTTTGTTTTAGATTTTTAAAAAATGAAAACAATCATTTTTTGACTAGTGTCTAGCATTTGCCTCTTGCGATATATGAGAGAGAAAAATTAAACACAATTGAAAAAATACAGAATTTAACTCACTAACACGAGATAAAATGATGCAATTATTTATCTATCAGTTTACATTAAATTATTAGTTGCGTTTTTTATTGAGTTTTTAAGAGTACTCAATTACGTTGATCAGATTTTAAAATGTGTATACAAAATGGTCATTGTAGTTTAAAAAAATCATTTTAACAAACTTGAATCGAATAGATTAAATTTTTTTTTATATAACAATCATTTTCATAATAGTAAACAAATGAGAGTTAAAAAAATAATTGTTTAAAAAATCTATAAATTATTTATAATATAAATTATTTTTATTTAAATTTAAATAAATGCACCTATTAATATTACTTATAACTCTATTCAGTGTCTTTAATATTTATATTTGTTTGCTAATTTTAATTAATTTTATATTATTATTAATTAAGAATTAATATTTAAATTCTTTTATTTATTTATTTGCTATTTTTTGTTTATTTTATCAAATAATTTTAAAAAAATATAAATGTAGAAAGTCGCATCCTCAAGATCTATAAACTACTATCCAAATTCTTTTTGCCTTACATGATCATATCGTCGGGATGTGACTTGACCTCCCGAAGATCGAAAAAATTAAAAGAAATTAATATATTTATTAGAGTAAGGTATTTTGATTTTTTTTTCTTTTTCAAAAAGATATATAAAGAAGAAAAAAAACCATATTTTCTTTTGTTAATCATTCAAACAAATATTTGTATAGATAAAAAATTAGTACTTATATATTTTCTATTGATGGTATTAAAATTATTTATTCATATTTAGAAAAATATATTATAATTTTTGTGTGTGTAGTATTATATAGTTTTAAAATTTTGCAAAATATAATAATTTTTTTTCCAAAAAAACCAATAGACTTAAAATGGATTTGAAATTTCTAACAAAGTTTAATGTATCAATGAATTAGACTACTACAAAATTATAAATTATCATTAAAATAATAATTAAAAAAATATATATATTTACTGTCTAACGCACGTTAAATATGATCATTTATAAATAAAAGAACATACAAATAACATTTAAACTAATAAAGTAGTATTCATCCTAGTTCTTTAGATTTTAGAGTTAGGGATGAATGTAGTACATAAGAAAGACACTAAGTCCCCCATGGTCCCAACAGTCAATATATGTTATAGATACAGTCATCTCAAAACTAAATAAGTACAATCGTCAAAAGAAATACATTAAATTCCTATATAACAAAAATTAATTTGATCTTCCACTATCAACTACAATAACAAGGTTGACCTCCACATACTCTGCAAGTTGCTTCTGACGCAATATCTCTCCTCGAAGTAACTTCCTCCTCATCATCATTCATATAAGGATCATTTTCTTCATAAGCCAGATCCACCCACGAGATAAGTGGCTTCGGCGGTGCTGAAATATCAAAATAGTCTACTACTTTAATGATAGTCGGTAGGGGATCATTATCCGAAAGTGGAAGCTCTGACTCGACCCACCTATACGGTCCTGCAATATCTCTTCCCATTGGCATCGACCCCTTATCCTTCCAGCCAGTCCCCGACCCAACCACTGTATCCCGAGCTCTTATGGTGGCCTCTACCTCAACTCTAATTGAGGCATCCTTTGCAACTTCTCATGCTCCATTCATCCAGAGCACCAATCCTAAATGTACCGGATAATCGATCCTCTCGTGAGTGAGCTCCATAATATATATTGCCCCAACTCTCCTACTTGTCATCACTACCCTCCCTGTATAAGTAGCTTTACGTGAGATGAGGTTGTAAACCCAAGCAGTCGGCGAATGTTGGTCAGAAAAGTTTAATGATGTTTTCGTCCTCAAGGTAACATTCAGTGGAACAAACTCGAGTATCATCTGAGGGCAAAGTCCAATTTCCAATTTCCACAATAATGTAAATGGTCACCAACCGAAATTAACAAATAACATTTAACAATTATTTTATAAAGACAAGCAATAACACTTAACAATTATTGCATGATAACAAACAATAACAGAGTATGTATATACAAATATCTTATTATAATCAACATGACTTGCGTGCCAAACACCATAATGCGATGCTTATATGCCAATACACATGATTTTAGAATTTCCAAACCCTCATCGAGGGGCGTAAATCATAAATGTATTGCCTCTCATATACCAGTACTAATTATTGAGGTGCCACCTATCACATATCAGTACATTTTACTATAGTGTAGTCTATCACATACCTACACGACAAATAAATCATTGTAAGGATAAAATAGACCAATAAATTCATGAAACCATCGTGTGGTCCATCACGGTTACCACTAACATTGTGGCCCATCATGGTCACAGTAACATTGTGACCCATCACAGTCACCACTAATTATGAAATACATGAGCATATTTTGATCCTTTCACAACAATCATTATATAAATGTAGCTATTAAAAGTCTCTCGTTTTAATACTCATTACACACTAATAATTTTTCATATTTTTCACAAAGCATACTCAAAACATATTATCCTCAAAAAAATTCATAACATCTAGCAACACATATTATCACTCAAGAATGTATCATCCAATCAATATTAATCATCACATATTCACACATCAATCATATATAAATCACACATATAAGGTGCCTATTTACAGATTAAAAATTTGAAACGAGCTTTTACCTTAATTATTTTTTCAACAGTTATCACTACCACAATCAAACACATCTAAAAATCTCGTTCGTGCCAACACCTCAAATAAATTAGCTCACAAGCACCACCTTATAGAGGAGAGTAACTTTTCTTCCTAACACTTATTGAATGGGGGCTTTGATCTAGTAGAAAATAAAGGTTTTTGATTTTAAAACCAACAACACTCCTTTCGAAAAAAAGGGAATAGCCTTGTTCGAAAATAAATTTTTTCGTAACTTAATTAAATTATATTTTAATAAATAATTTTAATCGATTATCTATATATATATATATATATATATATATATATTAAACATATAATTTAACCCGAGAATTAAAATCTAACCCGAGAATATAATTTTTTTTCTCTAGAATGTCCAAAAGATGATTATTGTGAGGTGAAAGTCAAATACTCAAAATATATTTAGACATTTTGGATTTTGAACATACCCAACATGTGAAACACTATTTCAATTGGGTAATATGTTAAAAAAAAATCTAATTAATATTATAATGAACTTTCTCTATCCACAATAATCCAATTATTAGACTATTTAACGAATATTAAAAAATCGATAAATGAAAGAGATAAAATAATATTTTTAGTAAGTTATTTTATAAAATATTAATGTATTTATCATTATTAAATGGATCAATTATTCTGAAAAGGTGTGAGTATAATTTTTGCAGCTTAGATGTAGTTATCTTGACAAGAAGTTTATTGGATTATTAGAAAAATTATCTCGATGATTGTACATTAGCTAGCGAATGAATATCGAAATGGAGAAAAGAAACGCACGATTGAAAAACTCAAAGTTGCCACCAAAGTATGACTTAAATTGAAAAAAATTAGATGAGAAAGAGATCTAAAGTACTCACGGAATATATACTATATTTTATTAATCAATCAAACTACTTTACAAATCCATGTCATTTGAATTTTTTCTCTTTGTTGAAAATAATTGTCACTACTTAATTATCCACAAAATTTCTATAGAACAATATGAAATGTACCATGAGTAGTTGAAAAAACTATCGTAGTGTCTGTAGCAATCTACTAGTAGTTGATAATGTATATATGAGGGCAAATTCCTACATTAAACTAAAGTTTACACCACAAATTGGCCAGATTGAAAGGATATTGAAACACCCAAATTGGCCTCATATGCATGCACCCCCATGGGCCATGTCCCCATGTACATATAAACAAAACCATAAGCAGTAGTTGACCCTTGATTTTGACAGATTCAATTATTAATACTAATGCAAAGCACAGCTAAAAACCATATGTCTACCATGTGTTGTACATTTCTCATATTTTTTAATTAAGTCATTTAGAGATTTCTCAGACACAATATTAATTTCATCGTTTGCTGCGACCACTTGATTGACAAATTGATCGAACAAGACAAATGTTAGCTTTTTATATTATTGCAAGTATTTATCTCCTTCAATAAATAAAAATCACACTTTTAAAAATTAATTAACCGATTAGTATTGTTTGGTGTTGTTGATTTTAAATGGTTGTTTCCTTAACAAGAGTTACTGTATGTGTACAGAATGACTTTAAACATGCTCATTCACTTTTAAATTATAAAATGTTTTTTAAAATTTATATTTTATAAAAAAAATTATATTATTTTATCTGTCAATGAATCCTTCAAAGGTGTTGTCACCCGGTATTTTGTTAGTTAATAAGTATAGTAAATACGTTGACGACTGTTTTTTTTTTCCTCTCAACAAATTTAGAAATTGCACCACCTAAATCACTTCTTCTCTTAAATTTCTAATTTATAATTTATTGGTAAAAAAAAATAGATGATGGTGGTAATCAATTCACAAAGAATAAAATAAGTAACAACAATAATTCATATTAGTCCACTGAAAGTTTGTATATAAGGTGTTGGTTATTGATTCTCGATGGATGATCCATTGAAATATTGTGAAGGTGGTGTTGATTTTTCGAAGGATTGTGGTTTGATTCAATGTTCGTCATTGATTCTCAACAAAAGTTTAAACAATTTGACAAAACTCCTTGATTTTAATTACTTAAAAGAAAAATGTTTCTTGAACTCTTTAACCTATTAACAACTAGGCAAAATACTCTCAAAATTTTAATTACTTATAGACAAAATATGACATATTGTAAATTAGATAAATACTTGTAAAATTAGTGTCTTGATTTTAGATTCTATAAATAAAGATCGATTAAAGTAAACCAATTAACATACATTAGTATCGCAAAATATAGGTCTCAACCCATGATCCCAATTTCTATCTTTTGGGCTCGGTCATTTAACATCAAGATATAACAATTTGATTTCATATAAAATAATGTCTTCCTTCACATTAGTTTTACCATTGACATATTAAAGTTGTCTCTACCTTGTCTTTCTCAAATTTGCCTATACTAAAGAATAAGGTTAAAAAAAATAGATCTATAAAAAATCATCAATAGAGGTTAAAAAAACCTCTAAATATACATCAACGAAAATAGCTTATTTTCTAATATATAAAACTTCAAAATTATCCACAAAATGGTTTGGATAGTGTAATTTATGGATTTGTAGATTTTATAGATTGAGAATTTAGCGATTTATAAATATAAAAAATAAGTAGTATTTATTGTCCAAATATTCCATATAAGGTGTATTCACGTTTATGTGACATATCAACATATATTAACCGAATGAATATTTTAATTGACATGGAGTAAAACAGAAAACTCTTTGATGTAATATAAATTTAAAGGATCATTTTGAGAGATGATAAAAACTTGGTGAAAATTTGAGATCAAGAATGAGTACACACAAATCAAAAGTTTGAGATCAAACTTTTGATTTTCAAGAATGTTTTTCACTTAATCAATTACCTCTTGAGACTTGGACTCTGTACAGTATCCCACTTGCTCAAATCACTCTTTATCTCTTGTCTTAACGTCACAATTTGTGTGGACCAAAGTTAAAAAAAGTTGTAAAGTTAACTTTGTCCTTGTTTATCATCGTGCTTTATCACAATTCTGTTCGCCAGTTCACGCTCAAATTTTTTATCATTACATGTCCCACCACAACCCTTAATTTCCATCACGTTTTGGACGTTACTACCTTGCAAGGATATCATAAAATGATAATAATTTAATCAACCAATAATAATTTGACTTGTATTTATTCTCTCATCCACATACCTTTTGCTCTTTTATTTTTATTATAATTGATCTTGCTTGACTATTTTTTAAGTTTAGGTTAAAAAAAAGTGACAACAGTTTTTCATTTTTTTTTAAAATTCTAAAACATACTTTCTATATCAAAATCACTTATTTTAGAATAAGTAAAAAAAAACAGATTACCCTTAATTAAAGTACGTTGTAGGCAGATGCACATCAAATTGACCGAGAAAGATATCAAATTAAGTGATTCTGTGACAATAATACATGAAACATGAAAAGTACAAAGCTCCAGAAGCAAAATCTATATCCATACATTGAATTGAATAAGCTAACTAAATCAAATGACTTTCATCAAAATATATCAAATCATTGCTGAAATCAGAAGAAAACACCCCAAAATCAATTTCCAAATTTTGAGATTCAGGAGATGAATACACAGTATCAGAATCAACATTATTAAAGCTTAAATTAATGGCCGGCTTGGACAGTTCAAAATCCTTTAAATCACACCACAAGTTAGGATCCAACAAATCTTCAGTAAGTTCACTCCTTTCGTCGTTGAGATATTCTTGTTTCACATTTGGCCTAATTTGTGAGGTACTTATAAGGGGATCATCATGTTGATCATAATTTAGAACCCTTGAATGATGATGAGAATTCACAAGAAATGAATCCCAATTATTATTAGTATCAGAAAATGTGACCATTTGTGGTGTTTGTAAAGTTGATTTGCATGTGTGAAACCCAATGTATGTAATTTGGTACATATCTGGATTCTCTTCCATACGTTGTACTTGTTTTGTTGCTTTGCAACCTTGATCATGTTTTCGTGTGCACCTATAGTAACTCCTGTAAATTATCATTATCATTAACAACCTTTCTTAGATGACATATTTTTTTCATAAAAAAGTTAATTAGACAAAACAGAGGAAAATAATGATTACCTTGGGAATTGAGAATTGAGGATTTCTTTCTGTCCATACTTTCTCCATGAATGAATGTCATCAGTGGTTTGAGAGACTATGTTCCGTGTCTCTTCACTCTTTCTGCACATCCATAGTATTATATATTTTTAGTCTAAGTCTATAATTTTGTAAATACTATAAAAAAAAAATAAAAAAAAACACAGGTGGTGATTTTGTTGTTAATCTAACATTTAATACAAATGTGTACTTAGTCCCAAACATGTTTTTGGTACTTTCTGTTACCTATTTATATACTTATAAGCTAACATCTTCATTGTTTTTATTCCATCGAAGGAAAAAACATAACTTTACTTTCATAAAATGACTATATATGAGTACTCTATCCCAAATAACTGAAAAAGTATTTTTGATTAAGGAAGTAAAAAAAAAAGAAGGAATCAGAGAATTTATGGAAAAGAAAAAGACCTTCTTTTATAGGAACCTCTTCGATCCTTTGTAGTGGTAGGTAACAATCTCTTCCTACTCTCACTTGAATTTTCAGACCTCAAATCTTCCCCTGAATTATTGACACCAGAGCTACAATCTTCAGAAGAATTCATCACAGAAAGAGTGAGGGAGAAAGATCTGAGCACATTGGTGACCAATTCCTTAACCGAGGGAGACCTATCAGAAGCAATAGGGTTCTTAAGCAGAAACTTTAACTGTGTAGCATACTCTTGACCTTGAAGAAGCTCCTTCACGAGTAGCTTCCTCTTAGAAGGGAAAATAACATTCATTTGCGGTTTGGTGGAGTGGATTTGAGGATGTGTTAATTTGAGTAGTTGTTTGTTGATGTTGGTGTTGTGTGGATTGGGTTATGATTTGGCAAATATAAGGTAAGAGTAGGAGAAAGAAAAAGGGTATGGTATTGCTAGGAAAGAGGGATGCAAGGGAATGGAAAATATTGGGAAACAAGGGATGATGTTGAAATGTGAAAACATTATCAAATTTTCCACAGATAGTGAATAGTGATTGATACCAATAAAGTTGGATTTGGGTTCGCTGCAGTTTTTTTGTTTAGGCGTTGGAAATATTAATGCATTTTCGCCGTCAATTTGAAATCCAACGGCTGTTAATACATAGTGTGGGACTACTAATTAGCAAGTGCATGGAATCCAATTCCAGTGAATTTGCAAACAATAAAACATGACGTTGGCCTCTTGATGCAATGCTGACGCTCACTCATTCGTTTTTTCATCCTATTATATGCAACTTGTTTGGGTCATAATTAACTGCTTTTTTTCGATGCCAAACGTTAACAAGTTACTTGTTAGACATTTCTGTAAGGAATTAAATGTAGTACGCTTTGTTGTTGAAATCTTTGTCCTGATTTTTCAATACGAGGAATTGTAAATGTATCATAATTATAGCGACGTTTTATCATCTTTTTTATCGATGTGAAAATTGTAATATATATATATATATATATATATATATATATATGTTAGAATTTGTATTTTTAACTCTTAAAATTAAAAAAAAAAAATTAATGCAAAACTTTCATTTGTTATTTTTTAACAAATTTGTTAATGTTAACAAGATCCTTTTTCTATTAGTGCATAAATTTAATTTAATTTAATTCTATTGATCTAAATTATTCTTTTTCTGTTTCACATTAATTTTTGCATCTATAGAAAAATTATCATAGAAATAATGTTATTTTTAATTTTCAATCTAATTTTATTTTACTAAAAATGGTACAGTAAATTATAATTCCCTTTATTTTATTTATTTATTTATTTTAATTTTTGTAAAATTATCAAATGTGATATGTTATTTTATATAAGAATAATATTTTTTTTATAAGTGTCATTCTTACTCATTTGATATGTGTTAAGAAGTGATCATGAATAAAAGAAAAATAATATTAAATGTATAAAAAAATTATTAATATTTTTTTTATATAAAAAATGCAAATAAAATGTTTTGATATAGTGTTAATTAGATGCTAAACACTTTTTTTCTTAATGAAATTTATTATAAGACGGGAGACAGTAGTAATACTAATTAGTAATCTATGCAGCTGAATTTAACCGTCAATTATGATCACAACTTTTTAATTTATATGTAATCAATGCTAAAAGTGGCTACTACCGTATAGGGGTAATTTTCTTTTGCCACCAAAGCAGTTATGTAATTACTCCACCAGTTGTTAAATATAAGCAATTTTTGTTATCAAATTAGTCTTTATACTTGTAACCAAGGGAGTGTATAGGTTGGATTTCTGTCTTTTAACCGTCAAATTTTGATTCATGGATAATTGATTTTTGACTAAGTTGATTGGTTTTAATTGAAGCTACAACTTGTAGTTTTTTATTTTAAATGTAATTCGTATATGTCAATTATTTATTCAATTTAACTTTACGAAAATTTATCCATTTACATATAAATAAATTTATATTAAATATATTTTTATTTAAAATCAACTATTTAAAATTAATTGTATTAAAATTAATTTTTTAAATTCATAAAATATAATTCGATTAAAAAATATCAAAATTATTAAGTTATATATATTCTGAATTCAAATTTGATATCTTACATTTATATTTATACATAAATTTGTTTATTATTTTCTCTATAAATAAAAAAAATAATTAATTTTTACAACCAAACAAACACTTAACATCAATTACTATCAAATTTACTCTCTACTAATTCTTCTCAAACAGAAAACAAATATATCATTTATTAATTAAAAATGCCCACCACCATGGTGGGCGCCGGGCGGCGAAGTAGTTCCCATCATCTATTTGGAATACTTAAATAAATTAAAAAAGTTGTTCGGTAAAATTATTTGTAAAAATAACTTGTTAATTATTATATATTACATATATTTTTTTTTAGTTTTCCACAGTTACTTTCTTCCGAAGTAATTTTATTAAAAGCGTTTTGAATATTAAATATATATAAAAAAGAAATTAATATAAAATTGAATTTAAATTCACAACATTGCAAAAATTTAAATGTAATCCTTCCATTATATCTAACTTCGATAATTATATAATATTTTATTTTTAATTAAAATGCATTGCGTATAATAGAAATGACAGCGGGTGAAGTGTTTAAGCATACCACTCTTATTATTGATGGATAGTTTTGGAAGCATGATGACAAATAAGGTTAGTCCGTTAACGATGCGTATAAGGAAAGTCGTATATTATATTTACCATTACATCTTATAAGATATTTAATAATTTATAAAAGTTAATAATATATAATTATTATTTAATGTGATGGCCGAACTTGCACGATGGTAACTTATGACCATAATATGATTACACCTCCGTTCATGCAAAGGGGAATAAAGTTACTAATGGTAACTCTAAACATAGTTATTCTACTTTATAAATATTATATTTTATTGATGTATTCGTAAAATTAAATTGTACGATAAGTTTTTAAAAAAAATATAAGTTTTGATTATTATACTATTTAAATACAAATTTCATATTTATATCAAACTTTGTATACTCATTGATATAACATGACAATAGTAAACGATTTCATCGACA
The DNA here is from genome assembly GCA_037974835.1 of Cicer judaicum. Lineage (NCBI taxonomy): Eukaryota > Viridiplantae > Streptophyta > Magnoliopsida > Fabales > Fabaceae > Cicer > Cicer judaicum. The sequence continues at coordinate 10,353,758 of JBBPBS010000276.1, forward strand.
AAATATTATATAGATACCACCATGTTTCTTATATGGACAACATACAAACCTTCAATATCTATTATACACTCCCTTTAAGTGTACAGTTACACAAAAATACATATTAATTATTTATTTTAATTTTTTAAAAAGTTAGTTATTAACTTTCTTTTGATGTCAAATTCATCTTTTATGTTTGTATATAAATATTTGTATTAGTGATCTTGATTTCAAACTAACAAGATTAAAATTTATATAATTATTAAGGGATTTTAATTGTATTAATATTAAGATCATAAACCATCAATTAATTTTTAGAAAAGTAATCAAACAAAATAAAATTTGAGTGAGATATACACTAAGGTTTATAAAATTAAACACAAAACTCTCTTAAATCAGATAATGAAATCACATGAAAAATTATTATATTGTTTTTTATATAATCAATAGCAAATTATGAAAAACAATTCAACATTGTAACATATACAAACATAAATGACTACTTTGCTAAAAAAAATTAAAGGAATAATATGACATTTTCATGTAACTTAAAAGGTAGGTATATATATTTTGTCTATACAAAATTTTAAATTATTATATGATATTATAATTAATATTTTACTTGTATTTTAAAAAATATATCATAATTTGAGTTGAACTTAGTAAAACATCAAATACTCTTAAAATTTTATAAAAAATTACATATTTGATCTACTCAATAAAAATTAATAATTTGACGGTTGGATTGATAAAATTTAATATCTATATAAAGTATTTATTAAACATGATAACTTACCAGTTACTCTTGAAATCAACTTATTCACACCTTGTGTAAATATAAATGAATGAATTAATCTAAAGTGAGAAGTTAGAAAAGTCAATAAACCAAATGTTAATATTATAATTACTCATGATTAGTCGTACATGTTTATTAATCGTTGATATTACTCACTTTATTTTTTTTAAAGTAAATTATTCACTTTAAACGAACCTAACTAAAATATCTATGTAACTATTATAATTTAATTTATATATTTGTGGTAAAAAGTTTTTTTATTGATAGTCAATCATAGTCATTATATCATTAAAAATGTTAAATTTTTATTGTGATCACCTATAAAGTCATACATTTGAATGACTCTGATACGCTGACAATGTACAAATTTTTACACTGACATTATATAACAGTTACTCTATATTAAGTAATAGATTAATACATTATTTCAATGGATAAACCATAATTTGGGTTCCATAATGTGTTGGACGCTTTCACTTTTGTCCATAATTAAGTTAAAAAGCTAAATTATTTTAACGTTAAGTTGATTGTTCAATTTGTTGACTTGATAATATGGATAATTATGCGGTATATAATGTGTCAATCTTTCAAAACTACATGTATAAAGTCTAAGACATAGAATTTGAGACAAAAATAACAGAGTCTAAGACAAAAATGACAATTACACTATTTTTTTCTCTACAAAATATCATTAAAACTAAAACTTGTTATCCATAATTTTTTTTATCTATAATTTTATTCATCTTCGTCCCTAAACCTAATCCTAAAATTTATTATTCTCCAATCTCTTCTCCATATATATTATTTCTCTATTTATTTTTCATAATCTCTTATTTATTCTCCATCTTCTTCCCTAACATTAAAGAAAATAAAATCGACAGCATCTTCATTGATCTCCGTCATATAACATAAGGCATTATTGAGGTTAAACTCCAAATGTATATAATATTAATACTTTCGAGTTTTATGTCAAAGTGAATTGACTTAATTAATAAAGAAGCAAAAACAACCCAGCAAATTATAAAATGTTTACACATTTTCTCAAGTGTCACATTGCATTTGATACACACACATGCAAAGTTCGTCAATGATTCATATAATCTTTCCACATTCTAAAATTACAATATTGCTGGATTCCAATCGTAGCAAACATCGTGTGAAGGTTTATAGAACGATTATTTTTATTATTTATTAAATATTTCTAATTTTGATCATATATTTATATATTTTATTTTATAATATATTGCTATAATATAGAAGAGAATATAAAATGTCTCTAATTTGATATATAATATTTATTCATCTTTTTATAATATTTTTCAAAATTCACAATATTTTATTTATGTACTCTCTATATATATAATTTTTTTTACTATTTATAAATTAAATTCTCAAATTCAATTTGTTTTTCAGAAATAAACAATTATAATGGGTTGATGTGTAGATATTCTTATCTAATATATTTTTTACAATCTTAGAAAAATAATGGGAATTTTTAAATAAATGATAAAGATGAATAATAGATAAGTGAACAATGTGGAGAAGAAACATTAGATATAGGATTAGAGACCAAAATGGAGAATAAGATGAGTTTTTTATTTTTATTTTAATAATTCAATTTAAAAAAAAATATCAATGTATTCTATTTTGAAAATTATATAGCAAATTATTCTATCTGATTGATTTAATTAGAAGATGTCGTCATCGATAAAGGTAACTTTCTTACGGAGGAAACTCAAGTTTGCAATTATACTTTTTTAAAATTTTATTTATTTATTTTTAATTATATGAAAACTGCCCTTTCAAATAGTGATTTTGATAGCCTTTGAAAACTTGCAAAACACGAATAAGATTGTTGTTAAAAACATGTTTTAGATTTAACAATTTTTTTTTTTTATAAAAAATAATAATATAATTGTCGTTTTGGTATGTGTATACTCAATGCTGAAACATCGTATGTTACACAATCGCCTACAAGTCAATAAAGTTTTGCAATCATCTTAATATTTGAATAATTCACGAATTAATTAAATTGTGTTTTTAGTTAAGTCACAAATTGATGTGAAGACGTTCAAAATTAGAGATGACAACGTAACTCGTATACTCCAATATCTACCCGAATCCTCTTAATTTGGGAGAAGAAAATCTGCTTTAATTAAATGCAAATACGAATTTTTTCTGAAATTAAAGTTCGGAGGTGGAGACAAGTTTGAGGATGTTGATGTCGATGTCGCACCCGTCATACTAGTAATATTATTCTAATTTTTAAATTTTATATACATGTATATATTAAATATAATACATATTTTTTTTAAATATTAAAAATTATGATCTTATCTCTATAGAAAATATTTTTCAATTTTATTATTGTCTAATAATAATAATTTTATTAAATTAATCATAATAAATATAATTTTAAATTTATAATTTTATATATATATATATATATATATATGACGAGTGTCTAATTTTTATAACCGCGAATGTATAAAGTTTTTAGTGATTAGTTGAATGGAAGACAAAATTCGTACTCGACCTATACCATTGTCATGGTTATCCAAAATATTTTGGGACTAATAGTTTTCTCCTTTATCAATATAACTATTAATTAATACTCTTTTCGAGTTCCCATTCAAGTTACTTTTAAATAAATAAATAAGATATTTATTTTTTAAAAGTTTATTATTAAATATTTAATGTCACAATAGAAATATATAGGTGAAAATAGTAATAATAAAAAATAAAAAATACATTAGCCTCACTCTCTCTTAAATAAAGAGTAGTATATTGTTAATATAACAACAATTCTCCGACCATTTGGAATTAATTGAAGAGGTGCTGCTAGGGTTCTTTTTTTGCATCAGATATTTGAGATTTGGGAAAATGGCCGGTTTGCCTTCGAAGTTTCGTATTCAACCAACCGACGTCAAAGCCGCCGCCTTGTGGGGCGTTACCGCCGCCACCGGGGCTCTCTACCTCGTTCAGGTAATCATCTTTATTCTCCGTCTACAATTCTGATTCTCATTTTTCTTTGGCTTTTCAATCATAAGATTACATCTGATGTTAACGATCTGTACGTTATACCTTGTTTGGATCCTCACATTCGGTGACGTTCCACTGATCTGAAGTTTCGCTCTCGATTGTCAATTTCTGTTTTTTTTTTCTAATCAAAACTCACGTTCGATCTGCCTCATTCACAGATTTTCATATTCTGTTTTTTTTTTTTTTAAATCTTTTTGACTTTTATTTATTGGAATGTTCCCCATCGATAATCAATGAAATGGTCCTTTCATGTTTGTTGAATCCACAATCACGTGATGGAGATTCGCTTAATGAATTAAAAGTTGCAATCATGTGCGCGGTTGCACATCACAATAATTCACTCTTGACTTTTTGAGTTAGCACCTTGTAACACCGTTAACACTGTGGAAAGAAAAAAAAATTAGGGGTGGTTATAAATTTTGCATCATTCAAGACTTCGTTGGTGTTTGTTTGAGTTTTTTTTTAATCTATGTCTCCAAGATTGTTATTTCATAAATTTAAACTTTTTGTTTTGCTTTATGGTGGACCAAACGTGTTTGGCATGGATGTTTAATCTGAAGTTAATATACTCCAAGTTTATGATGGTGATGGATTTCTTCTCTGTTAAAAATTAATATACTCCAAGTTTCAACCAAATTCAATTCATACTATCTTCGGATAGGTGTCTGATTGATTACATTGTTAAATGGCCCTAACACTTTGAGTCAGAAATTGCTTTTAATGGAATTATTAATGTTTGTCACAAACTTTTATGATACGGTTTGTTTTTTACCAACAAAAACAGTAGAAGTTTGCTCCTTATAAGAACTGAAAATAGCAGAAATGACAAGATAAATTTAGAGTTCTGCAGATGCACCAGACTTCTAGTCCAAACCCTCCCGATTCATATCAATTTATGCCTATGCTTCTACCATCCTTCTCTCTTGAATTCTCATTTCCCATATGAAATCGAACCTCCCACTGCTCTTTTTGAGCTCAGCATTTGTTATTGCTCTGGACTTACAACATGAAGAGGCCTATCTATTTTGACCTCCTCACCCTTAAATGTGTATCCCTCTATTTTACATCTCTTTCCCTGTAGCATATACCTCTGTATAACCTTACCCAAGGATAAAGCCATTCATAGCTAGCTGTAAGGAAAGGTCTACCGTAATGACTCCGAAGGGAGTATACTCTATGTTGGATATGATTCTTCAAATAGAATGTTTTAATGAGGCAGGTTTCTAGAGCTCTACCTAACAACCTATAGTATTTGTTTTATTGGTTCTTTTAAGGATCTTCAGTGCTCTTGGGGGATGTTGCCACAAGTTGGCTTAAACATCCTTCCTGGCTGGGGATATGGCTTTTGACAGATTTCTCCACTCTTGTATTTTTTTTTATTTGCGTATTCATATATAGTTTCTTGTTAAATCTTAGTTCAGTTCTAATGCATTTTTTGTTTAAATCATTCACAGCCGTGGGGCTTTTTGAAGAGGACCTTCTTCGAGAAGCAAGAGCCTGAGCAAAAATGAATTGGGAATTGAGAATAATTATTTGAATTTTTGGATCATGTCAATGATGTGTAGCTGAATAAGAGTAGAATTATGTTGTTTTCTGCTGATATTTACCTGTTTCTGATACATTGTGCTGGTTTTGGATATAAATTTTAATGCTGTTTGCTGGTTGTTTTTACCAGCGATTTTCTATCATAAATTATCTTACTTCTTCCTCCCACATCTTGAAAGAGCCATATAATTTTGTAAATTGTCATCCGTTTAGGAATTCTTATGTTTCTTTTAAGGACCATATTCATAGCAGGACTTGATTGGCATGTAAAAGTAGAAATATTAAGCTCCTATACAGGAGAGTTTCCCATGAATTCCAATTAACACATGGGAGATCGAACACATACACACACAATGCTTAAGAATTACAAACAAGCTTTTTTGAGAGGAAATATAAACAAACTCGTCCTTTTGAACTTCGTTTTCTGCATAGGTGGTAAGATTTTTATTTTTCTGTTTTTTTGCTGAATAAGATTTTTATTTGTTAGTTTGATCGACTTTTAGTTTGCTTATATAAACCATGTACATGAGCCTCACCGAGTGGAAAGCTACTTAGACTGAGATGTGTTTGAAACTTAGCTTGAAAGATATATATTAGGATTATTAGTTAAAGAATTATATCAAATGCATTTGAACCGATTTATTTAAAAATTGGTTTACGACTTGTTTAGAGATTTTATTGAAAAGAAACAGTAACTACATATTTACTTAATGCAACATAAATTCATTTTTTTATATAAATAACACCTATTTTTTCAATGAGTTTAGAAAAATACTTTCTCTACACCGATGTTTAGTAATATTTCATATTTGTGTCACAGTATAATATTTTTGTAAAACTATTTATGCAGATATTTTATAAGATATGATTAAGTGGAGTTATAATTTTATCAGTATTCACGCACTGTAGCTAAGTAACTTCAAACAAAATACTGGATAATTAAATACTTTTTAAATCCCTTCAAATTTAGTGTTTCTTTTGAGTTTGCCGTGGAAAATAAGATAAGTGACCTGAATCTTTTGAAGTTTTTGTGTAAATTACTAAATTCCTTGCCAGACCAATGGCGATCCCCTTTTTAAGTAGTTTGCTTTGAACTATGGGTACCACAGACGCCAAGTATCTTTCAGGTTCCTACCTACCTCTGAAAATGCCAACCGTATAACTGAAAAACTAGACTGTTAGATACGGGAAAGCCTACCAAAGCCTCCAAGTTAGTAAAATTAATTTAATTTAATTTTACAAGTTAGCTAAATTTACTGGACGTCATTCACTAATTAACCTATACCCTTTAAAAAATTATAATAAAATTGATTACCTCGCATAACACATACATGGTCTTAATTCCAATTCAAAGTCTCAAACTTCTTTACATTGATGGTGTAAAGTTAGTTTACTACTTCGCATATTCTTTAACTACTTCTTAAAATAATAAACAAAATGTATATTTAAAAATAGGGTTTAATTCTTTTGGTAGAAAATACATCTAATTTATATTCATAGTCAATTTAAAAAGTTTTTTTTATATATATATTGAATAATTTGTTCTCTCATAATATATTTAATAAAAAATTAAAACCCTTATGACAACATATAATAAAAAATAATTATGTGACAATGTATCATTCTATCCACGTCATATAATTGATGTGTAAAACTCTTTTAATTTTAAGATAAAAAAATAATCCTTTTAATTTATGAGAAAATACAAAACTGTTTTATATCAATAAATATGTAAATAAATTTTTTATTTATAATATCAAATATAAATAATTAAAAATATATTTATTCATTTAAGTTGACAAAATATCTCAAAAACAACACAATTTTTAAGCCAATAACAATTATTTTAAAAAAGTATCAAATATAAAGTAAAAAGATGTAAGATATTTTTATTACTTTTTGTTTTGAGTAAAACATATCTGAATTACCGGATCGAGAAAGTTCTATCCCTAGTTATTACACACAAAAGATCGTTGAAAAAAAAAAAAAAGATACACACAAAACTCAAGACGCATCGCCAACCGTTTGATCCGGTTGATACATGATGATCCTCCGTTTATATTCATCATCTCTTGCTCCTTTGTGTCCTTTTCTTTTGTTTACACAACCGCAGCCGCAGAATACAACAGCTACAATTCTGGTGAGTTCTCACTCTTCTCTTCTCCACTTTCAACAATTCTTTATGTTTTTTGTTTTTATTCTTTTATATATTTGGTATTTTTTTTTATGTATTCGTATGATTTTCGTGTGTAGGAGGAAGTGGTTGGTTTCGATGGAAAAACTGAAGGAGAAACAGTTGATCGAATTGTACGAAACCGCGAGGAAAGCGGCGGATGCATCCAGCACCTCCGATAGTCCGCACGAAGAAAGCCGGTGCATTGATGCGCTCGAGCAGCTCAAGAAATTTCCCGTCAATTATAAAATTCTTGTTAATACCCAGGTTATTATTTCTCTTCGCATTTTACGATTTGGATTATCTTGTTTTCAGTTTTTTTCTTTTTAATTTTTTTTATATGTTTGATTATTAAAACATTAAGAGTTACTTGTAAATGATGTGTTAAGTTTTATGGTGATATTTTGCATGTTGTAACGGTTTAGGGTTCAATTGAATGCAAGATATAGATCGGTTGAATGAAAACTGAGGACAGTATTTGAGTTCCAATGTTCTTTGATTTGCTATATATTCTGCATATCGAGTAATAAATTTTATCTTTTTGGGTGAGCTGCGGTGTTCGCTTTTAGGTATGAGATATTCTTAAATATGGGTACAGGTATGGAACCGAGTCCATGTATAGGTATGATGTTTTCTGAAAGATGCATGTGGGTATGGAACCATTACCGAGTCCAAAATATGTATACTGGTATGGAACTATTAAAAAGTCCAGGTATAGGTAAGGGATTTTCCAAATGAATTGGGCACCATGCACGCCAATATAAAATTTTCAAATCTAGTAATTTTTAACTCTCTGGTGTAGTGGATGTCGCGTAGCGGTTTGCCTTTTCTTTGTTGCCGGGCAGAATGTATTGCTTTTGTGTAATGTAATAATTTGGATTTTGACATGTGAAGAATTGGTTGTAAACAATATTTAGTTGTGTTTGAATACATCAAAGTTGGGAATGGTTTCGATTGGCTATAATTTATTTGATATAGAAGTCAAATATAGTATTTACGATTCTATTTTTTTTTAAATTTGAATAGATTTTGGAAATCAACTCTTTATGCTTCAAAGTCATTGAAACTGGAACTGGTTTGATTTGATTATTTCACATTTTCATTGCTATAGATATTTAAATTTTAAAAAAAATCCTAAACATATCCCCATCTTTATGTATTGTAGAGAACTTTTGATGCCTTCTATATTATGATTTACAACATTGATTCTGAACCTGAGATTTGATTTTCGACATTGGTTCTGAACCCGAGATTTGGTTTTCCACATTGATTCTGGACCGGAGATTTGATTTTCAACATTCATCTCTTGCTTCCCTCCCTCTCCCCTATGTTTCTAATTTGAATGATATTTCAAATTCTCCTTGTGATACTTAACTCCTTTTCTCTGTGATGGATTTCCTTTTTCTATCCAACGATTAAAGGTTTACTACTAAGACGGGTTTGAAGATGTGTGATATTTTTTTTTTTGTGAATTTGTAATAGAGTACACCCTTACTGTGCATCAAATTCCCTCTTTTTTTTAGCTGATGCTCCATTTCTTATAAGTATAACTTTCATGTTGCCACAAATTCGTGCTGGTGAATCTGTGTATATTCTTTGCTTCATAGATGCTGTTTGATTTTAATATTCATAACAGAAGAACATTGTCAACATTGAAAGGTTTTTCGGTGTTTTGTTTTTGTTATTTTGTATTTCTTAATCTAAGCTATTAATATATTTGAAATTGATAGTTTCAGAGACAAATGGGTAAATGAAACCTAAGTTAAAGGAAAAATTAAAGAGGCGTCGAAAACTAGATAGAAAAAACTTTAATGTTTAGAATTCAGAGAAGAGAAATGGAGATAGTTAAGGGCAGATCAAATTGATCTCAATTCTGTATTGGTTTCATGGCTTTGCCTGTACCAGTAAAGATTTGTTTTAATTTTTTCTTTCTGGATGTAATCTTTCAGGTGGGAAAGCATCTTAAAGTTCTCACAAAGCACCCGAAGCAGAAAATTCGGGCTTTTGCTGTTGACCTAATTGAGATATGGAAAGGCATAATTATCAAGGAAACAAGTAAAAACAAGAACGGAGACTCTGTTAATAAGGCCGAGTCAGCAAGTGGGGAGAGAGCTAAAGCTGGTAAACTGCAAAAGAGTTCGTCCGTGAAGGTTGAAAAAGGAGAAACTGTCAAGGTGGAGAAAGTTAATGGGAATGGTACATCAAACCTAAGCTCTGGACATGGAAAGGTACAAGATATGGATGTCAAAATTGAGAAAACTGATCGTACCTCAAGTGTCAAGGTGGAGAAGATAGCCAAGGAGGAAATACCAGTTTCTGGGGCAAAGAAAATTTCATCCAGCTCTGCCACTACTCCGAAGCTAAAGTGTATGATCAAATCTAATGATGCAAATCGAGACAAAATAAGGGAACTTCTCTATGATGCTTTATCTAAGGTCTCTGAAGAAGCAGATGAAGATGTCATAGATGAAGTTAATGCATGTGACCCTATTCGTGTTGCAGTGACAGTGGAATCTGTATTATTTGAGAAGTGGGGTGCTTCAAATGGAGCACAAAAGATCAAGTATAGGTCCTTAATGTTTAATCTCAAGGATCAGAAGAACCCAGATTTCCGAAGAAAAGTTTTACTTGGTATTATTGAACCACAACGTCTGCTCAACATGAGCTCAACAGAAATGGCTAGTGAGCAAAGGAAGCAGGAGATTGAGAAAATCAAGGAGAAGGCTTTGTTTGACTGTGAGCGTGGAGGCCAGCCCAAAGCTACAACTGATCAGTTTAAGTGTGGTCGGTGTGGTCAAAGGAAAACCACCTATTACCAAATGCAGACTCGCAGTGCTGATGAACCTATGACAACTTATGTCACTTGTGTTAACTGCAACAACCGTTGGAAGTTCTGTTAGTGCAGTGGTAGCCTGTGAGTCTCACAAGAGCTGTTATTAGTTGTTGCTGATATAGTGTATGAACGTGCGGTTCCGCACTACTGTGTAGCACCAGAATTTTCCTGATCAGACTGTTACATTTAGGAATTGTTTAGGCATGAATGTACTTTCTATTATTTTTTAACTGAGTTTTTAGCATTTCTGTAGTTGTTATTTTTACAATAACAATTTATTTATCTGTTATAAAAATGCACTAATGTTCATCTCAGGTTTTACTGGTCAGCTAGACTAGGTTCCATAGTCATTATACGGAATTGTAATTTTTGTGTTGGCTCTTGTTCTCTTGGTGCAAATCCAGTAATCCGGTTCTAACTTCTGATACAATGCATTCACAGCCGCACACGGTTCTCCTTGGCTAACAATGTCGTAACAATTTTAGACATAGTTTGGTCTAGAATTCGAATGGTCGTCCACCTTGAGGCTCACATTTCTTGCCTTATATTACAAGGGCAACGATTTTCACACGAAATAACAAGGTGGGGCTTTGCTCAAAGGAAGACCAGAGGTATTAGAACGACGTGGACACTTTTTTTGCTGCTTTGGATTAACTTGATTTTGATTCTGAATGGCTAGGAATAGGTTCTATTTCTAGAGGCGTCTTTTGTGTTGAAACATTATCGGATCCAGATCCTCCTTCACTCACTACTGTTAAAAACTCAGACCATGGATTAATCCAACAACAAGATACTAACAGGGATTCTTTTATTTAAAAAATCCCATTAAACCAAATAACTGGCATTTTAACACTCTTTTACTTATACTCTCTCTTCCTATTCCATCCTCAAGATTAGGATTAGGAGTGTTCAAAAACTCAATAAATGAAACAAACTGCAAAATTGAGCTGAATTGAACTGATATTTAACTGAATTGATTTATAAAAATGGATAATCAAATTATTTTTGAATTGATTTTTTAAAATTAAAACTGAAATAATTGATTTTTCAATTTTAAAAGACTAAATCGAATTGGTTTTCAGTTTGAAAAAATTGAATTAAACCGATTTTATTTCAAAATTAAATTGAACTGAATTTGCTTTTTTAGAAGTAATTAGTGATAATTATGTAAAATTTGATCTATATAAACAATAAAACTAAATTAAACCGGTTTTGTTCGGTTTAAAATAATAAATTAGTGTACCGTTTATAAAACAGTTTGGTTTAGTTTTTTCAACTGAAAATCAGTTTAATTCGGTTTTTTTAAATTAAATACTAATTCAGTTCAATATTCAAACGTTCTAGTTCCGAACTGAACTTTGTCCACCCTTCAAGATATTACATCTCACATTATTTATATAAATATTATTTATACGTATACACCAAATATTTTTCTATTACTATTGCAACTTTCTTTTGTAAACTTATGACTTACAATGTGTAACTAAAAATAAAACTATGTATTGTCAGAGTAAAATTCTTTTACACCAATAATCAACGATAAATCATCACAAAAAGTTCTTTTTTACACCGATAATTAATAATAAATTATCATGTCAGTAAATAATTAGATAGCGATATTTAATCTAAAAACTGTACAATATGATGTGATATATTAAATATTTTTAATTGGATGATGGGAAAAAATTATTTTACACTATAAGTATTTCTTTTTTAATATCTTAATTAATATTAAATTATTAAAAATATATCATATAATTATTTTTTTAGATAAAAAACTTACATCAAGATTAAAATTATAATAAATATAAATTTGAAAAAAAAATCTATTTTTAAAAGGAGAAATTAATTTTGTGATCATAATAAAAT
>JBBPBS010000276.1:10366315-10382624 GCA_037974835.1 Cicer judaicum
GTAATTAAGTAAAAATCTTCTCTTAAATTTGGAAAGAAGATTCCTAAAAGAAATATTCAAGGGGATGAAATTTTTTTAATTAAGATATATTTTTTTTATCAATTAAGAAAAGTATATAATTACATTTGTTAATTATATTTAAGATCACTTTAAATTATAGTAAAAAAATTCACTATAAATAGACGGGAAAAAAAATCACTTTAAATTAAAATAGTACAATATATTTTTTCATAGACATAGTACTCCTAGTTGTGTCTAAAATTAATTGTGAAAGAGAATAAAAATAGTACAACAATTTTTATAACTTACCATGATATAATATTTGATAGTTAAATAATTAATTTAAAATATATTCAATATAATACAGCAGAGTGAATGGTCAGTGAATTAGATGACAATTATAAAGTTATTTAAAAACTTTCAGTATCTTTACACTAAACACGAAGTAAATATTTTCTTCCCCAAATTTCTCCCCTTTTAAGAGGAGTAGATAAAATTGATTTAGGTGTAGTCTTATTCTGTTTTCATCGTTCATCTCTAAATAAATAAAAATAATTGAACCAAACAACATAAATAATCTCTACCCCGCATTCCTGACTAAACAAACACACCATATTGTAAATCTGAAATATAATAAAGGCCCTAGCACCGCCGCTTATTTTCTTTCCACCGCTTTTCTGTATACCGCAACGTTGCCGCCGGTTGCGTGTGACATCAAGTCTAAGGTACTCTCACTCTCTTAATTCTATCAACCCTACTTGTTTCTTACACTTTATTATAAACTCACATGACTTCAGCTTATGAACCAAACCGAATTACAATTTGAACTGTTTACACAATCCAGTTTGTGTGTTACTGCTTTTTTTTTTTTACCTCTACGTGGAGGGTTAGTTTATGTTGTTGCCATTTGTGATAACAGAGTTTAGTGACTGATAAATCTTATAGCAACAAGAAATTAAGATTTTTATGTGGCTATGGGAGGAGGAAGGAAAAATTTGAAAAGGGCATCAGAGGAAAAGCATGTTACTCTTCAAGATGGGCAAAGCATCATGCAGGTCGTGTCTCTTCGAGGCTCCAATCTTATTGAGGTACTACTTTAGATGTTTTAAATCTTCTACAATTTCCCTTTTTATAGTTTTATTTTAGGGTTCTTTATCATAATTGTAATGTTTTTTTAGGTAAACTTACACTATATCATTGTTTATTTGTGGATGTATAGTTATTTATTTATCATAAAATTTTCCATTTTGATTTCTCTTAAGGTCATGGGTGCACGTGGTGAGAAATCACTAGCTCTATTTCCTGCTAAATTTCAGAAAAGCATGTGGATCAAACGAGGTTTGTCTTTTTTAAGTACCAAGTCCCAATTCAATTACCATTGTCCTAATTGAAAAGCCTTTGAATGTGTTATTTACTTGCAGCATTGTGTGTTTGTCTTGGTGAACTAATGATTGTGTTATTATTGATGATTTACTTAGCTCTTTACTATGGTGAAAGAATTATTAGCCATATGCTCAATCATTGAATGTATATTGTCTCTATTTTCAAAATGTTTCTAACCAGCTATTCCTACACAAACCTCTATTATTCAAGAATTTGGGGAAGAAATCAAATTTTCTAAGCTAATTATGATTTTTTTTCAATGGAGTTAATTAAAAGCTGAGTGAACTCCACTCCTTGAATCCATTTTGTCAAACAATCCATTGACATCAAAATCAAACTTGAAATATTGTTTGGGTTCTCCGCGAGTTCACTATAGATCTCCATTTCATGTAACTCCAGCTTACCAGCAAACGAGTTTGTTTGAAATCCCATGTATTGGTTTTGAAAACTATTTTCTTTCTCGGTATGCGTTTACTTCATTGATAAACCACCCCAACTGTTTTCTCAATCTTCAGGGAGCTTTGTTGTGGTTGATGAAAGTGGAAAGATAGAGGCTCTTGAATCAGGAAGCAAGGTTGCATGTCTCGTTTGTAAAGTTCTTTTCTATGAACAAGTCCGAGTGTTACAGAAATCTACAGAATGGTATGCTCTTATTATCAACTTTGATTTACATATTTTTACTTTTCATACTTTTGTTCATATCCTCTATATCAAACTTGGATGTTATATGGTTGCATGATAGCATCTAATTGTATTCACAAGATATCAAATACTCATATTTTTAATCATGGTTTATGCATAGGCCTGAAATTTTTAAAGACGATTTAAATGAAAGAACCACCGCCCAACAAGAGAATGAGGATGACGCAAGTGATGATGATGGACTTCCTCCATTGGAAGCCAATACAAACAGGATGAGACCTTTTGAGTTGCATGGTGATGAAGATTTTGAATCCAATTCAGATACTGATGAGTATATAGTTGGCTCCCATAGTTCAACCAACACTATATAATGCATGTTCTTGCCCTGTATACCATGTGTTGATTCTCTGGTGTAAAGAATTGACTTTGCATTAACAAGTCAAACTATGGAACACAAACAATTATATGTTTAATTTATTACACAATTGTTTTTTTTTGGGGGTAATTATTGATGAAGACTACAAACAATAAATTTAACTTTAACGGACCAAAAAAGTTAAAATTGCTAATGGGGAATTACCAAAATCTATTAAAAAAGGGCATTTCATTTTACCTAGAGAAATAAGAAACATAGAAAGTTGCTGTTTATAAAAAAATTAACTCAATTTTTAAAAATTTGATATATTCACATCAAGTATTACAAAAAGTAATCAAATTAAATCATTTATACACAAAGGATGTTTTTACAACAATGATCTTATCTCTATTCAAGAACTGGCAATCTGGTATACATAAAATTGAGTAAGGTAGTTACTGCTTCTGAATACACATATAGCTGAATTCTTGATGGCCAACATTTCAGTCCTAAAGTGAATTATGACTCTTTCTTTACTCGGACCATTTTCTGAATTGAGTTCCAGCTCCTTTGCCTTCAACAAGATGTCCCTCTTATCACTTGACTTGGTGTAGAATAACCCAGCAGTTTATGAAGTGAACTTCTTGGTTGTGGCATTGCCTCCTTTTCTGCTGGCAAATTCCTAGATTCAGACATATTGGAGGAAAATTCAGCTGATTCACTTGTCTCCATTGGAGCCTTGGTTGTACTAGAATATCTTGAAGCAATATTCTCCTTAAATGTTGAGCTAGGAGAGACGTTTGGGTTAACATATTCACTGCCATGCAAGTGATGAAATTGTTCTGTAAGAAAAACAGGATCTACTTCTGAGGAGTAACTTTGAGAGACGGATAGCTCATAATCATCATAATATGAAATAGGTTTTGCAGGTGAATAATGGTAATAGTTGACATGAGATTCTGATGGTAGATTGCCGCCTCTACTTGCCTCACTTTGATGATGAATCTCACTAGATGGAAGACCTGTAGTGTTTGATGAAAAAGGAACCACATGACTTCCATTCTTCAGTGAAAACTTGAGTACCTCTGAACATTGACCACATTTCAACTTATGACATGCCCTTTTATAAAGAAGAAAATCTGCAGGTAGCTGCAGAAGATTTAAGCATTTATGACAAGTGACAAAAGGAGCTCCACCTGCTACTGGCTTCTGATGTCGCTTAGCCAAGTTCGGTTTCTCCCTTAAATATTTCCTCACCGCTGTAGCCCTATACCTCTGATCATTAGAATGTGTCTCACTGCCATATAATGGGAGTTTAGAGGCTGTGAAGCGTTGTGGACTTGACGAGCAACAACCTCTCCCTCGATATGACCTGTATAAATCCTCACCTTGGAAAAGAACGCGTGGAGACAAATCTGCTGAGACATGGGAACGGAAATGGAAACGAAAATGATCAACATCATGCACACAGCTTGTTTCCTCAGCTGAATAAGGTCTCCGTGAGTATTTATGCCTTTGGTGCCATGTGATTCCATGATTATTACATCTTCCATTACACCTAGAGTCTTGTTCATGAGCATGAGAAAACTTACCCTCATGAAGTTCATGGCTATGATATGCAGCAGAACTATGGTTTCCATTTCTTTCCTCACTTATATGGCGAGTCTTGTTAAGTTGATCCTGCAACGTATAAATCATTCTCCACAGTTTCACCTTCTCCGTGTCAGTGTCCTCATGTGAGTCATGCGAAAGAATGCTTGAGCTCTCATCATGCATTCTATTTGATAGCCTGCTATTTTCATAGTGTGCATTGTAACCACTTCGAGCGAAAGGCACCTTGGATGGAAAGTCGTGATCCCTCTTTGTTTTCATCAAATGGTAATTTCCAAGTGTTGTATTATCCAACACTTTGTTTTGATTCCTTCTGCTCTCTTTCATGACATGATGTTTTTCATGGGGCATACGTGCTTGATCTTGCGTTCCAAGATCACCATATAAGGAGCTACTAGCAAGGCCTTTACCCTTTTGGATCCTTCCCTCATCAGCGGTGTAAGAGTTCTTCAAAGAATCTACATTTTGGACAGCGAATCGCTCATTTGCCCGCTCATTCATTCCATCATGAGAAGAGAGTCTCCCGTCATAAGCATAAGAGCTTCTGGTGATTGGGGACTTTGTATCCTCTATAGCTGATTGGTCGTTGTTGTGATCTTCTTTATCAAGTGGTCTTTTTCCATTATTTAATTTTTCTCCTCCTATATTGTTTCCAGTAACTTCCCCCTCAAGGTTTTCACCAACTAAAGCCGATTTATCATTATTGGCATTTTCTCCATCAATTCCAGAATTTAACTCCTCTTCTGCATCTTTTAGTGGCAAGTTGCCATTATTCAAGTCTTCTACTCCTGTTAAACCACTTCCAA
Source organism: Cicer judaicum (assembly GCA_037974835.1). Classification (NCBI taxonomy): domain Eukaryota; kingdom Viridiplantae; phylum Streptophyta; class Magnoliopsida; order Fabales; family Fabaceae; genus Cicer; species Cicer judaicum. Next base: position 10,371,113 of record JBBPBS010000276.1, read on the forward strand.
TAATTTCCACTTCAAGGTTTGCACTTGCTGTCACCGACTTCTCTTTATTGGCATCTTCTTCATCTGATCCAGAAATTAACTCATGTTCTGCTCCCTCTAGTGACACGTTTCCTTTGTTTAACTCTTCTGCTCCTTGATAATTATTTTCAGTAATTGGCATTTCAGAACTGTCCCCTATCAGAGCTGATTTGTCATCATTGCCATCTTCATCAGATGAATAAATTAACTCCTCTTTTGATCTTTCTAATGAGAACTCCCCATTACTTATCTCTTCAATCTCACAGTGAGTGATCTTATTTGAACCGCCTTTGTTGGAGACTCTATGCCTTCTGAGTAACAATTTATCGATATCCAACTCACTTTCTAGTTCTTCATCTGAGAACTTGAACGGTACTAACTGACCGCCATTGTATTCACCATTTCCATCCGAATAACATTCTCTTGAAGAAGCGGTTGCTTTAGCCTTCAACCTATCTTTCTGGTGAGGAGCCTGACGCTCTCTATCGCTACTTTGTCTACCCTCAGAAGCAGGATCCAATCCGTTTCTAGGAGCTGCATTTATTTCTTGTATACTGGATTCTGATTTCACAATCATACTTTGTTTCTTAGCTGTATGAAAAGAAAATGATATCAGTGATTCAGAACTAAACAGAGACAGATATACATAATGCAATCAATATCCTTATCTGAAAACTCATTGAAATTCACATGCAAATGTGGTTGGACAACAGTGTAGTGGACAGAAGACATTTATATCAATAAAGTAGAGAGTATGACCTATACCAGAAAACATTAAATTGGTTTTGAAATTTTCATAATTTAATAAGTTATTGAAGTTTATATAGTAAACCAATGTCAAACATGCAAGTGTTCAATAAATGTAACAGCAATAAACTTCACTGCTCTTTTTATTTTTTATGCATAGTTTTGCAACGAAATAAAATTTAAAGAGTAGAATAGTATAGAAAAAAATTTAGCTTTTTACCTTGAAGTTTAGTGCCACATCCACCACACTTGTACACATGATATCCTTGAGGTTCTTGAAGAATTACCCGGCATTTAGGACATCTAACTTTCCGAACTTTGTGAACCATTTTAGCAGACATATTACTTCAAATATATATTTAATCAATCAACTAAAGTCCAAATTAATATTGGATCTTGGCCACAAATTTTTGCAAGATATAGATGTCAGTCAAATACCAAATTCAGAAAACAAAGCTCTCCCAATACTCTCACTGTCTGCATAAAAAAACAGATAAAAAAAAAAACAAACAATTAGTATAAAACAAATGCTTAACTATTTATAGTAATAAATAATAATTAAACAAAAATCCACCTATTTAGTATGTTGAACCAAAGCCACAAATTTGGGTCTTGAATCAGTTACATTAATTATAACATATAATTCTCAGATTATAACCGTAATCATAAAACAAAAGATATCAATCATAATTAGCTTAATAGTTCTTTAAATTGCAATAATCTTCTTAACAAGTAAATATGCTGCAATCTATCTTAAAAAAAGAGTATGCAAGACATTGAGACGTACCTTGGTTAGATCGGATTAGTGGTTGCAGAGTTGAAGTTAATTGAAGAATGAAGAATGAAAAGAAAGGGTTTAAAAGGATGTTATGAAAGAGAGTAGAGAAAGGAACTTGTTGGGTAATGAAGAAGAAGAAAAAGAAGAGAAATGAAGGTTTTATTTGGCGCAAAGATTACGACCAAATTAAAAAAAGTATAGAATGTGAAATTATGACATTAACTTTAACAATGTTGTAGTTGGTGCTGCGTGGAAATTAAGTGAAACAATAACAGCGAACAAATAAATGAGTCTTTCATTTCTTACGTGTTTAAATAGTCAACTCTCGCCAAAATAAAAACACATTTACTTTCTCATTGTCTCCTAATGAAGCTTCTTCTTGATTCTTGTGTTTATATGTGTTTTGTGTGTTATGAATGAATGAACGAAGCTTTATTGAAGAAAGTCAGTGACACGAATTATGGGTCCCACCTCGTCTTGTAACCCATTAGAAGGGGAACAAAGGACGTGTATGAATTGGTCAATTATTGTATATGTTTGCTGTTATTTTTCTAGACCCTTCAACTAAGTGAAAATGTCAAACTTTTTTTTTTTTTTTTTGAATTTTGTCCTTTTCTTCTTCTATATTACTCATTTAAAATTTGACTATAAAGTAGGCATGTGTATAAATATATATTTAAAAAATTATGCGAGGAGTACGTTATTCAACCTCAAAATCATCTAGTGACAGAGTAACAAGTTTTTTGTTCTTCTTTCATATTCATAATTATTTCTTGTATTTGTCGAGTATTTATAAATATAATAAAATAATACAAAAATAAATAGCGAGACAAGTGGTTTATTTAATAAATTAAATATAGTTTCAATAATGTAACTAATATGAAATGAATATTTGAACTACATATGCAGTTTGATAATTTATTTTTCTTTTTACAAAAGTAATTTTATAATTTCTAAAAGTAGTTTAAAAAAAGTTATTATTGATTTATATGTATTTCAATAAAGAAATTTTGGAATCATGAATGTAAACTGAAAAATACCTCATTTATCTTTACAAAAGCAACGCATGTTCATACTAAAAAGGAAACATTTGTGATGTATAGCATTGTTGTGTTAACATTTCTCATTACAAAATTAGTGTATGATCCACACTTGTACTTTTATCTAACAAATGAAACCCACAAATCATTTACTCTATTGTGAAGGAGAAACTCGTAGAAGATATCTCTGTCTTAGTTTTCAATAAAAGCATATTCAATAATTCTTGAGTTTCTAATAATTGATTCCACTTGTTGGATCTTCGAGGAGTGGCAATAAATTTTTTTTTAGAGTGGATATTCCAATTATAAAATTGTTAACGTTGGTTAAAGTATTATTTGAACTTTGCAAATTAACAAATATATTCATAAAATCTTAAAATATCAATCAAAATAATTTATTTGTAAACTTTAATTGCGACTAATTGTAAATTTTGTCGATAAAATTTTGTTGTCTCATTAGATAAATTTGTGACTAATTGTAATTGTGCACAGATTATTTATGAAAAAATTAGTCTATCAAAGACTTAAATTCCATAAAAAAATTAGTCTAATTGTTGTGATATATATATATATATATATATATATATATGAGATTAACGTGATGAAGTCAAATATTCAATATCTCACATTATATTGTTTAACAATAAAAATTTAAATATAAATTATCTTGATTACTATTTTATAATTTTAAAAATATATTTCTCAATTCAAAAAATTCAAAGATTTAATTTAATAACATTTACAATTTGAATGAGCAATTTGATTATTTCCTCGGCTAGCATAAATTTGCATACCCAATCCTGTGACCACACGCTACATCGTTATTATCAACTTCATTACAAATGGATTTTGGTAGTGAAAAAGTCTGCATGACATAATTATAAGGAATTGCTGGGATCATATAATTTAGCCAATCCAACCTTTTAATCCATGGAAAGATTTGTAAATTGTAATATTTTCAATGCTCAAATTCTGGCTGACTTAATTTGTCTAAAATGCATCAGTAACACATAAGAAAATAAACATAAAACTTCATCAACTTCAATTACCAATGTGACTGTTTGACATACTTGAATCAATAAGGAGAAAAGACATTAGGATGCAATAATTAGGTGCATAATGAAAAACTAGTACTAACAAGCAAAGATCTAAAAAAACAAAATCCAAAACAAAACACACAACTACATGCAACTAAAGGAAGGTCTAGCTCTGTCACCACCACGACGCCTTTGACCAATAAATGCTTGAAGAAGTTGGATATATCCACTCCTATAATGCTCAAGTGAAAAACATAGTTGTCGAATTGCTTCCCTCTTCTCCTCATTCCTTTCTGAGATCACACCATTCTGTCTAGTCACCTCTTTTTGAAGTTCTCCAACTATAGTTTTATATGTGGTCACCAGCTCCTTCTGTAGTGTTTTTAGCTTGTCAATCACTTCGACCAGACTTGTTATCTGGTCGTCTCGAGAGCATATCTCAGCTTTAAGCTTATCAACTTTAGCATTAGCTTCATCTCTTTCAGTCATTAGCATGACAAATTCCTTATTCACAGCTTCTACATTATCTCTTCTCTGATTAAGTTCTTCTCTCAAAGAACGGATATCATCTTGCAAAACTATTTGTTGACTTTTATGCAACTTTTCTTGTTCCATTTTTTCAGCTTCACATTTTCTTAATTTGTTTTCTAATTCAATGTTTCTAGACTTTGAATCTTTCAGTTTAGAGTTCAACTTCATCTTCATTTCAGACAAACTTTCAATATCAGAATACAACGTATCTCTCTCGGAAGCAAACTTTGTCTCTATTTCATCTGTCAATTTTTTCACCTCAAGGTTGCGGTTAGTTTCATTAGCCTCAAACCACTTAACCAACTCTTCAAGCATTTGAATATGCTTTTCCTCCTCAACAAGCTCACTTTCTAAATCAGCCATATTTTTCTGTGCCACTTTAAGCTGACCTTCCAATTGATGAGTCTCAGATGACTTATTATCAAGTTCCTTTCTTGAAACTGCAATTTCATCTTTTGATACCTTGAGTTGTTCATTAGCTATCTCTAGATCATCCACCAACTTTGCAATCTTGGAGACATAATCTGGAATATGAGTCTCCAATTCAGCAGTTTGTTTTTGCAACTCCTCGTCTTTCAGCTTTAACTCTTCTCTCATATTATCAAGCTGATCGTCTCTTTTCTCAATTTGAAGACTGGACATGAAAATCTGTTCTTCTGAAAGCTCTTTTTGTATATACAACTCCTCATCTTTCAGCTTCAATTCTTCTCTCACATTATCAAGCTGACCCTCACTTTTCTCAATTTGAATCTTCAACTTGTTAATCTCTTCTTCTGAAAGCTCTTTTTGTTTATGCAACTCCTCCTCTTTCAGCTTCAATTCTTCCCGCACATCATCAAGCTGGTCCTCACCTTTCTCAATTTGAACATTCAACTCGATAATTTCTTGTTCCGAAAGCTGAAGTTTAAAATTGGCAACTCTTAGCTCTTGCTCGGAATGAATGAACTTTTTGAGCAACTCATCATAACTTCTATTGTCTATCTCCCACAATAAATTATCATCTGTATTTTCCACCCCAACAAATTGATCTTGTTCCATGTTATCACAATTCTCATTCAGTTCATTGGGTCCCTCAAGCATGCCATGGCAAGTGATTACAGATGGAATATCAAATTCAGGTTCTGATTCCCATGATGATAAAGGTGATTCAGAATCCTCTTTCATAGAAGTCACAGAGCTATTATAACCACCAGAGCTAAGAGGCAAGTCAATACTGAGAGGTTGAAGGTCAGACTTCAGCAACACCAGCTTCTGATATGGAGTCACCAGTACACTTTCTTCGTTACAACCTACGTCGGAATTGCTACAACCCTCCATCTGATATTCTAAAAGTAAACTATGTGATAAGAACTCTGCAATGATAAGAATAAAATAAACCCTAAGAATGTACATGCTTTCTATTCCACTCCAATCATCAACAAACAGCAAGGAACAACATGTTATTCAAACAATGCAAAATAACGAACAGAGAGTTTAATTGTCATACATTATCAGTACAAGCATTCATCAAACATGACTGTAGAGTTAGTTATGGTAAAAATCAAATATCTCTAACAAATATATAGAATGATATAACATGAATGCGCTATAATTCCGGATTGCAAATTGCAAGCCATTTAGTGACCAATCAGTGCCTTCTTTTTCTTATTATTTTCCCAATATACGAAGTAATAAATCTATGATTCTATAATAGAAACATAAAACTAAAACAATATAAAATAGTATAGTATCATCATGAAAAAAAAAAACAATTTAAAAACTCGGCTATTAAAATTTCAAAGATACATATAACTAGCCCATTGAAAGTGCTAACACTTATAATCATTTTAACAATAGAGATTAGAGAAAGATAATGAACAAATCCTCAACTACGAGAATAATTGGAATTATATAACATAATGATAGTATGTGACTGACCTGAAATGGGAGGTGAAAGAATGGTGAAGAAGAAAAAACAGAAGTAAAGTAAGTTGTGAGTGAATGAGTGAGTGAGACGGCGGAAGAAAAGGTATAGTGAGAGAGCGATTCTCGCCGAAGAAAAGCGTGGGAGTTGCGCATTTTTATCAGTGTTTGCAAGAAAGAAGAAGAAGTGGTTACGGGAAACAGAATGGTTTTTGTTTCTTTTTTATATATATATATTTTATTTACTCGAATTTTAATTCAACATTTGTTTACGGAAAAAAATTATTTCAACTTTTTTTAGCCAATTTTTATTTTATTTTAATCTTTTCAAACTCAAATCAGCCCAGGACTTATATAACCATTGCATATCAAAGTTGTTAATTAAACTTTAAGGTTAACCCTTACTAGTTTAGGATTTTTGAATGTTAATTCTCTTTTTAATAAACTATTTTGATATTATACATGAATTATCTTTTAAATATTTCAATTTTTTTACAACTTTATCTACATCTATATTTGTATAATCTATTGTTGAAAGAAAACATTGAAAAAAACTTTGCATTTATATCATTTTAAAGAATAAAAATTCATAACTTATAATTTTCAATAAATAAATAAATAAATTCAAATTTTTATTAATTTCAAATTATCAATAAATAAATAAATACTAAATCTAAATCAAAAATGATATATGAACAAATTTTCTTATTTAAAATTTCTTATTGATTAAAAATTTTAAAATTTTAATTTAAATATCAAATTTTGTATTTCATTTAATATTTTTTTTCATTAATTATAAATAGATCTATTATTTAAATTCAAGTTAGTATTAACAATATATAAATAATAAATTTAGTTTGAAACTATTTACTATTTAAAATAATTTTAATATAACATTTAAATAATTATTATATTATTTTTAAAATAAATTTTTGTACCTCGTCATATATTCTAATGATAAATTAGAAGAGAAAACACATAACTCAATAAAAAAGTATAATAGTATACAAAATGCATTAATAACTGAGGACTTATGCCTCACTTGTATAGAATTACCAACACTTTCTCCTTTCACAATTATGTATTTTATTTCCTTATTGATTATACTATTACTATAATTAAATATTAAATATTAATGCAGTACTAATATTCTACTTCCTTTGATCATAGTGTTATGGAGTGAAACAGTTAAGAAAAGCCTAAAGAAATAGAAGATTATCATATGACTAACAGACGTTAGAGGGAGCAATTTTAAAGAAAAAGAAAAAACTCACAATTTTTTAAAAATAAACTATATATCGATAAGATGATGATAGATGGAGTCGCAGAATATTAAGTTAGTTATCTGCCTTAAAATCTGGCTATTGGCCCTAAATGTTGGGGGGTTGGCTATACCAAAATGTTTTAAAATAATTTTAATTTTAATTTTAAAATTGATTATAATTTAAAATATTTTAGAGTTGAGCATCGCATATGAGCGAGTATTAATTTTGCAAAAATTTAAAATCAGAGTAAATTCAGCATTTTTAATATAAAATTTAAACAACTTCGTTTTAATATTTTGTTTTTGAGAATACGAGCATCATACTAATATTAATTTCTACATTACATTCAGTTTTATATCAAAACCTCAACAACTTTTTTTTTAGTAAAACAATTGGCCACAGAAGTGCCGTAATCAAAATGTTTTTTTTTTTATTTTTTATTTTACTTTCTTATAAAATCTATAAGTTCATTCACAAACTTTTCACACTTGATCTTCATAACACAACTTACTTTTTTTCTTTCACACTCTTAATGTATTGTTTGACTGTGCCCAAAAGTATACAAAAAGCACAAATTAATATATATTCATATCAGCATGTTCCTATCAAAAATAAATAAGAATAACATATAAACGAAAATAATATGTAAAACGTAATATTGACAATTCAAATTGGAAGTATTTATAAATGGTTTTTAATGGCCTCATAGTTATTTCTTAAATAAACTTGTTAGCAAAATGACATAAATCACTCGACAATCACTTTCACGTTCATTTCATTTTATTTTGTTTTTTATTCTTCGTTAATATTGTTTGTTTCTCTATTTTATGTTCACTTATATCTCTTCCTTTTGTCTTTGTAAAGATATCAACTCTAACACTAATTTCATTTTTTATTTTCAGGCATGCGAAAGATGCAAAATATTGTTTTAGATCTTGGAGAACATAGTCGAGAATACATGCTCTTTGAAATTTATTTTAAAGTAAACCTTAATTCCTTAGTGGATTTAAGATTAGAATTAAGCTTTACAGTACAATAATTCTCTTATTAAACTACTGTCTGTACAACTAATTCAATTGGTTTTATGACATGTATCTACTCCTAGACTACAATATCATGAATTTCTCATATCAAGTATTCGGAAAGTCCATTTCCGTTTTAAAATACGAATCGTAAAACATTTTAAAGTTGATCAAACAATAAAAAGCATGAAGCACATAGATGAGAAAAATATTCATGAATGATTCTTTATAAAACATCTCAAATGATGTTAGAAATAGTCGTCTTTGAGTTTCTCTACTAGGGCAAATGTCTCCAAACTTTCCAATAGCCAAAAAAATTTCCTAGAAAGTGAGAAAAATATGTTTTTATACATTCTACAGTGGACCACGCACCCCAGGCGTGGGATTTGCGCTTCAGGTGCATTTGGACAGATTCAAGAATGCAAAAATGTGCCATAGGCGCGGGATTTGCGCTTCAGACGCACCACATCTGTTGTCTGACACTTATTGTATTTTTCTTCTCTTTTGAATCTGAATTTGGTTTCGGTGTCTTCATGAAAGTTGTAACTATAGATCTTAGATTTCATTTGCACTTAGTTTGACTCCAATTGAACATCTACAACTCCATATATGACAGAAATACTTCATGTAGATCATGTTGATTTCTCACCAAAATTCAACACTGCAATGAAACAAAGAAATAACGTAAAATTACAAAAAATCTCTACTTAATCAAGGAAATAAAAACATAAATATTTTATAAAATCCAAGAACAAAATTAAATAAAAAATATATCAAATAACTTCTTAAATTAATTAATGATTGAAGATAAATAAGACTAAAAACAATGAATATATACATATGATGAATAGTTATCACATCAACACAATAGTACACGTGTAAGTTTTAGGCAAATAAAATATTTAATGTCTCTCTAATAATTAAAAATTCACATGCTTTTGTCACAAAAACTTAGTATCAAAAAAAGAGGCTTGTTTTTCATGAATGCATTATTTCAATATTATTTGCTTCAAACTTAATGACGTTTTACATTTGTAGAATTATATATTTTACAAAATTGATTAAAGTGTATGCACTATAAGACACATTCAATTCTCATAAAAATTCAAATGAGAGACATTAGTGATTTTGTTTTGGTATGTAGCATTAGTACTACTTTACTTGGTCTCTAAATGATCGCATTTACTATGAGATCCATTTTTTTTCTTACATTAATATTATGTGTGTTTACAAATTTAACTGAGATGAAGATTCACTTTCCAAGTGAAATAGAATTTGTGGATCAAAAGTTATGATTTTTATTGTATTTTCCTCATAATTTTGTCCTCTTCTACTAACACTACTTTATAGATTGTTTTCTTCGAAAATTATAATTTTATTTATTTTTTTTTTTTTTTGACAAAATTATTATAATTTTATTCTTCTATACATACTTTCTATACATATTGTAGATATTTTGTTAAACAAGTTACTTGATTATTTGGTTGGCGGCAAAAAATTCAAAGTTTTATTTATAAAGTGAAGTTCGGTGGTTAATACTTGTAAGTTTTTTCTTTTCTTTTTTTGATTAATTTTTTTTTCTTTTTTTGATTTTTTTTTTTATGTTTTTCTTAAAATAATATACTTTGCCTAATTGTTTTTTAGTTTCCATTTTATTATCCATGAATTTTGTCTTATTTTGGTTGTAAACTTTCCATCATTGGTTTTCATGATCACATTGGCTAGAGTAATATCTTTCATGAAGAATTATTAGCCATTTTGTATGGCAAATTATTAGGAGATTACAAACTCTTAATTTTATCTATTATTCGTACTCCTATCTTACTCTAAAATTAGTAAAATAAATGGTTTAGCTATTCCACGCTTCTGCTGTTGTTTTGTATGATATTATGTTTGAACTGTGTAAGAAATGGAGTATGGAGTTACGACATTTTCTTAAAGACGGAAATCAATACACTTACTTTTTTGTCAAAAAAAAAAAGAAAAATCTTCTCAACTTGATTCTTTAAAGATTGTCCAATCTTCCTCGGTGGAGCTTGTTTCTTTGTTGCTTGCATATGCTTTGAGAATTGATTTTTTTAGGGAATAGTTGTTTTTAAGTTTCTTTTTCTTTTCTCTTTTTTTTGTTATTAAAAAAAAAAACTTTATATTCTTATAACAATATATAGGTTGGGACTTAAAAAGTGTTTATTTCTTTCTAAATTTGGTTGATGACACGCATGTTGTAATATTATTGTTATTATAGACTTCTCAAAAAATGTTCAAGGTAGGACTTTACTAGTTTTAGTGAATGATGAATTTTATCATAATAAAAAATGAAGAACAAATAAAATATTTAAGTAAAATACACTCCGCAATCTTTTAAATTAGATAAAATAATAGATTAATCATTTATATTTATTTTGGTGTCAAGTTTGTTGTAAATGTTTACACCGACATTCCTAATTTCAAACTAATAAAATTCTCTTAATTTTTCTAATAAACTCGTGTAATTCTTAAGGGGTTTTGATTGCAATAATTATAAAAACATTAATTCTCAATGACCTTTTTAAAAATAATTAAACAAGAGAGAATTCAAATAAAATTTATTTTAGAGTTTTTTAAATTAATTTTATGTTTCATATCGCTTTTAATTTAATTCATTCTTCTTGTTAGGAAATAATAAATTCACATTCAAGTATTATTTATGAATTTTTAGTTAAGGGTAACCATTTGCCCCGGATTGAAGAAAAAAAATGAAATTTAAAAAAAAAATGATATCCCTTTAATTTGAATTTTTATTTTTATAATTCTTCCTGGACACCCCATTAATTTGACATGCATCATGTGTTTTTCCCATACACTAAATATGATACTCGAAGTCATACATCTCATATGACAATGAACATTATACATATTAAAAATACATACAAAATGATTTTAAAAAAGGTTGTTGTAACTTTTAATATTTATTCTATTTCGATATTATACATCAATTATCTTTTAAATATTTTAATTTTTTTGCAATTTTATCTACATCTATATTTATATAATCTATTGTTGAAAGAAAACATTGAAGAAAACTTTGTATTTATATCATTTTAAAGAATAAAAATTTATAACTTATAATTTTCAATAAATAAATAAATAATATTGTAAAATAAATAAATAATTAAAAATATTTTTTCATGTT
>JBBPBS010000276.1:10394635-10410825 GCA_037974835.1 Cicer judaicum
TATAATTGAATGCTATATTTTGATTTTAACTTTCTATATTATAATGATAATTTGAATTTTAAAAAATAAATGATAAATTAAATATTGCATAAAATTAAATTATTTTTTAATAGAATTTATTTTTCGTATATATCAAGATAACTATAATTCAATTGCACAAATAAATAGTTAAAACTTTTAAGTACCTAAAATTAATTTAAAGTATATGTAAATCTGTAATAAAATAAATTTCGAACTCTTGATAAAATATATTCAATAATTTTTTTTACAACAACTTCTCGTGGTCGCAATTAAAATATAATACTAATAAAACAAATAAATTTAGACTACGCTACAATATAATTCAACATTAACATTTTTTTTAAATAAAAAATATTAAATAGTTAATCATATTTTAAAATTTTTACATCTTATTTTTGGGTTTGTATTTTATATTTTATTTCATCAAATAAATACAAGTACCATTATATGTTGAAAAATAAATTAACAATCAAAGTAAAATGAGTCAAACAATTATTCTATATAATAAGTTTTCATATGAATTTTATAAAATATTTTAAAAATTAAATTAGATGATTTTGATAAACATAATTTTCCCTCATTTTAATTTTTCTTATCATATTCTATTATTACAAATCAATAAAGTAATATTATAAAATAATACTTATAAAACTTATAAATATTCACGCAACGCGCGGGCCATAATCTAGTTGTCATATAATATGTTGACTTATCAAACATGAAATAGAGATGCACAATCAAATCACAGTATAAAATCACAAAAAATAACTAATTTAAAATGATATAACATTATCATAGTAGATATCTAGTATTGTTGGTTTATTTTTACCATTGAAGAGAACATCAATTTTAATTTGTGTGGCACACTGAAAATATAAATTGTGATCATTATAATATGATAACAAAAAAAAAATTCATGTTTATAATAAACAATAATCCAATACTATCGTTGTGTGATAGAGTTGGTTTTTGATATTAAAAAACTCCAAATTTCACTTACTAAATAGGATAAAGGAATTTATTGTCTAAAATTTGTGTTATAAATTTATTGATAAATTAAAAGGAAATCTATTGATTATAATAAATTGATGTTAACAAATTGATTGAAGAACAACGGATGACTTAAAAGTTATTTAGTGGGTAGATTTATATTTAAAAGACAAATATATTTAGTAACAGAAAAAAAAAATAAATAGTCACGAGAACAATTATATATATTGATGGGTTATGTAACCGAAAATGAATTGCATGAGTTTAGAGATAAATGATAAGATATTAAAATGAAGGAATAAAATATGGAAAAAATGAATGAGGGCAAAAGTAACAGATTTTTTATAAGGGAGAACAAATTTTGAGTAAGTGACATGTAAATAGACAATGCATTATTAAAAAAAGGTTGGAGTTTGTTTTAATATATTATAAATGAAATAGATTTGCTTATAATTTGAGCTACAAATTTTATTTCCATTGCATGATGAAACTTAAATTATTTCCATTGACTAAATAACAATTAGCCAAAAAAAGTTTCAAAAGGTAACAAACAAATAGGGTAATCCATGAAAACTTTTACAACCAAGATGAGTACAAAGATTAGTACTACTATATTATACAAAGAAAAGTGCTTATTAGTTTCAAAGAGTGAGTTTATGGTGTCTGCAAATTAGAATAATCAGACTCAGAGGATGTCCTATTCTTAAACTCAGGATGTTTAATTTCCTCAAGCATTCTAACAGCTTCATCCATTCTAGGCCTCATATCAGGTGCCTTAGCCACACAAGCAAGTCCAATCTGAAGCATCTGCACCATTTCCTCTTCAACATATTGTCCTCTAAGAACCTCTTCATCAAATACTTCAGCTGTCCATTCCTCTCTAACAACAGACTTAACCCATCTTGGAAGATCAACAAAATCTTCATATCCAGGATATCTCATTGGAACCTTTCCTGTCAGCATTTCGAGAAGAAGAACGCCGAAGCTGTATACATCGGACTTTTGTGTGATCTTTCTTGAATCGGTTACTTCTGGAGCTCTGTATCCATTGGCTCTTGACATGGTTGCTGGTGTGTTCATTAATGGAGGCAATCCAACATCTGAAATGCAGCTGTCAAGTTCTTGTGTTATTAGTACATTGGTTGACTTTATGTTTCCATGTGTGAATTTTGGCCCCCCTTCTGAGTGAATGAAAGCAATTCCTTTGGCTGCTCCAAGTGCAATCTTTACTCTTGAATCCCAATCAAATGGTGTTCTTCCTGCTCCTTTGTTTCCTATTGTTTGTGAAGTGATACAGTACAATTAGGCAAAGATATATATTATAGTATTAGCATAGTACATTACAAATGACATTGGTGAATGCATGCATTAGAAGTTAGAAAAATAGTTAATTCGCCAATTCTGCCCTGAAGTTGTAGAACCGTATTAACTTAGTCTTCTACATTATCAATATTCTAAAATGAACACTAAAAAAACAGAATTGTAAAATGTTAATCAAGATTGTCCCTCTGTCTTGATTTGTTATCAAATTTATCCTTAATATTATTCACTTAGTATCAAATACATTTCCGACATTACCAACTTAATGTCATTATAGTTGCTACGAATTCCAACAATGGGACGAAGCTTATTAACATTTTGCAATTCATAAATTATTTTGGAATATTGTTAATGTAAGGGACTAGATTGATACAGTCCTACAATTTCAAGGGATCAAATTGGGTATTTACTCTTAGAAAAACGTACCATGCAACAAGAAAAACAAGCTCCCTTCATGCATGTAATTGTAAACCAAAAGTTTCTCATCTTTGGAATAGTAATAAGCTCTAAGTGGCATGACATTAGGGTGGCGTCCAATTCTCCCAACAACATCCAACTGTTGTTCAAACTCCTTCTTTCCTACCACAACTTCCTTCAACCTTTTAACCACCATTGTTGTTCCCTCCTCCAAAACAGCCTTGTATGCTGTACCATAGCTCCCTTTTCCAAGAACTTCAGCTGAAGCCTTTAGTAAATCCTCAAGGTCAAAGGTATAAGATGAACCTTCAAAGAAAAACAACTTGTTCTTTTCAGCAGCCTGCACACCACTCCCAAAACTCTTTGAAACTTCAGCCTTTCCAGCACAAGAAGCTCCCTTTCTTTTCAGTATGCCACTGCTTTTACTGTTTTTCTTCTTCAAGCAGCATACAAAGAACACTAAAACTAGTAGTGAGAGGAAGGCAATTCCTCCAATGACTATAGCAAGTATAGAAGCTATGCCAAAGCTTTTCTTGTGAGCGGCGGTTGCATTTTGGTTTTGTGTGGATGCAGCTGGAGAGAGTGGCTGGTGAATGGATGAAGGAGATGGAGATGGAGAAGGGGAGATTGAAGAACAATGATTGAGAGGTGGACCACATAAGAGAGTATTTCCAACAAAAGAAGTAGAAGGGAATGTTTTGATGGAATTTGGAATTGAACCATTCAAGTTATTATAGCTCAAATTCAAATATTTGAGACTTGGAAGGTTGAAATCAGGAATGGTTCCAGATATAGAATTTTTTTGAAGATACAACCAGATGAGTCTTCTAAGGTTTTGAAATGCAGGTGGTATACTACCAGAGAAGGAGTTAAAGGAAATATCCAATGCAATTAGTTTAGGTGAAACAGAAGAAGGAATTAGACCTGAGAAGTTATTTTTCTGCAGGTGTGCAAATCGGAGTGAAGGAATTGAAAGGATGTTAGATGGAAGATTCCCTCTAAGACCATTGGAGTGAAGACTCAGAACTCTAAGAGCATCTAGTTTTCCTATAGTGTTCTCTGGAATCGAACCGGTTAATCCGATTCCTGGAAGATGGAGGCCTACAACACGAGTTTGGTTTGAGTTGCAAGTCACACCAATCCATGAAGTACAAATTGGAAAAGAGTCATTCCAGTTGAGCCTCGGGGCGTGCGGGACGGCTGAAGCAAACTCCAATAGAGCTTGTCGGTCGGAGTTCAAGTCAGCAGAAGCTACAATCAAGCCAAAGAGAGAGAGTGTGGAGATTAATAGAACAAGAGAAGCAATAGAGAACTGCAACTTCATGTCTTGTTTGGGGAGAAATCAAGGCTATAGTGATTGTTCCAAGTTCTGTGCTTAACTGTTCTTCATCCTTTCCTGGTTTTGTTTTGGAAGATACACCAAGTTATTAGTTGGTCATGTAGCTAAGAAAGTATAACATATACAAAATTATTCAAACAAATATGGAACAACTTGAGTTAAGCATGATTGCATGAACCAGTCATAGACTATGATCAATGGTAATTTTCAATCTTTAAAGTGAAACAGAATTCAAACATAAGGTGATGGTTTTTGTAAGTTTACAGGATCTAAGGGATAGAAACAGTACACATTGAATTTAGAAATCATACAGAAATTATGTCAAATAATATGAACCAACTTTTTCTCTGAAAAATTTAATTTTAGTAAGAAATGTTTCTGTTCATGCAGATGACATCACTTATTGCAGCTTTGTTTTGAAACAAAAAATAAATAAAATAAAATAGACAGTCCTATTATTCATGCTTACCGTTGAGCAGGTTTTGGAGTGAGGAAAATGAGTCCTTTTTTCATATGCATAAGTTGAGACATTTTCATTTTTCTGAATGATGGAAGTGTTATGCTGACTCTACCATTTAAAAAGAAAGAAAAAAAAAAGCCAAAGTTTTGTCTGTGAACTTTAATTTCTGGGGTACTGAAGTGCTCTTTTCATTGTGAATAAATAAATCACCTCACAAATAGGTGCTTATATGTTTAAGCAACAACCAAGAAGGGAGAAGGAAAAAATAAAAGCACTATGATAATTGAGAATCCAAGAGAAAATAGAACTAAAAAAGAAAAAGCAAAAGTTTGATTCTCCTTTGTACTTTATAAAGAAAAAGCATTCTTTAACAAAAGTGGACTGTATTCTCATAATTTTAAAAAGATCAACAAAATCATTGGTCAGTGAATACTGCACAAAAGTCATTTAGAAGTACTCAAAGTTATTTCATGAACCAATTTATTACACACATACAGAAAAAAATTTACCTTGGTATGAAATTCAGAATTCATTAGAAGTTACAGAATTTGACAGCAGTGAGAGACTATTACCTTGGTATGACATTCAGCTTTGTGACACCAACAACAAATCATCACAGCACAGAAAAGAGCAAGGGGATATCATTGTGGTCAAGAATAAAGCAAGTTTCAAAAAGTACAACGTATCCACCATTGTCGCATCGAAATAAAGCGTGACAGGACTTAACTTTAGTGTATTGAACACTTGAATGACTTGAAACATTAGTATTAAGAGGAAGGTTAGAACAATGAGATTCACACACAAAAGAGAAAAAAAGAATCCTTGATAACTACTATGACAGCAATAATAATGAGGAAGTTTAATAGCAAAGTATTTTATTTTATATAACTAACTAGTACCATTGTATTAATTTCACACCTATTTATATTAAAAATAGTTTGGCATAAAAGGAAAGAACAATGCATGGATCTAATATAATAGTATGAAAAACAAGTACTACCACCAAGAGTACAGGCGCATGAATGAGAATTTGCTGAGGGACTTTATATATAATACAGCACCAACCAACTCATTACCACCCCATGATTATTGCACTCAACAAGACTGAAATTTTAACTCTTCTATTTCTATATATGGTAAAACTTAAACTCTTTGGCGAGTGAGGGGTAAATTTGTCTGTCAAAGCTTACATGAACAACTGTTGGAAACCTTTCATGAAGGAGTGAGTAATTACAGTTTCAAAAAGAGGACAATGAGATTTCTTATTGAAATCAACATCAAAATTCATCACAATGGTCCCCATGATGAGGATTAAAAGGAGGCCAACTCAACATGCTGATCACATCACACCAACTTGTAGTCATGTCTTATAAACCATATATAGTATGTTGTTTATGAAGGAATAAAGTCAAAACAGGTATATTTATGTTAACCAGCTACTCCCTCTAGTTTTATTTAAGTTTAAATATCTCTTTTGTAATTGCAATTATAATCTTATATTTTATTTTATTTTATTTTAGTCATCGTAAATTTATTTGTTTGGTTAATATTTTGTAAATATAATTTCTTTTTAAAATAGTCGTTTCATCTAATTTAAATTATAAAGAAAGTTAATTTAATTAAATTATAACTTATTTTAACTTAAAATTAATTATAAATGTTAGTCTTCTTTCTTAAAAAAAAAACTCAAATCTCGTTTTCTTCGTTGATGACTATTTTAATAGAAACTATTTTTAAATTAAATAAAAAAATTATTTTAAAATTAAATTATATTTGCAAGAATGTTAACTAAACAAAAAAACTAACCATGACCAAAATAAATAAATAAAAATATAATTGTAAATACAAAAGAGATATTTAAACTTTATTTATAAACAAAAGTGAGGTAAATTTTTTTTGATGTATTTAGTCCAAATAAACCAAATACATCATCAACTTTTTTTTTTTATCCACTTTTACTTATATTTAAAGTTGGAGGGAGTAATATTTATCAACACATACCATATTCATAGTCCATCGGTTAAATATTTTGATGTTTGCTTCATTATCAACTTCCATACTCTTAGTTAGAGTTGTGCATGGTTGGTTTTTTTAAAAAACCAAACCATATCCATTTTAAAATCAATATATGGATTTGGATTTATAACCAAATCAATTATTTGGTTTAAAACCGGTTATAAAATCAATTGTAAAATTGGTTATGGTTAAATAACCAGTTTATAATTAAGCAACCGATTTTGAAAATTCTTATTTTAAAATTGATTTTTTTTTTCAAAATCGGTTAAAGTTTGATTATTTTTTAAAAGATCATTTATTCATAGTTTAAAAATCGGTTATTTAAAAAAATCTATTTTTTCGATAAATTTTTTTAAAATTTGTCTCATCAAATTTTTTGAGAAAAAATTCAATTTATAATTTTTTTGAAAAAAAAAAGTTTTTTTTATTTTATTTTTTTCCGATATTTTTTTGAAAAAAATAAATTTCAAATTTTTTTCAAGAAATAAAATTCAAAATTAAAAAAATATTGGTAGTGGATAAAAACCAAATTCAAATATAAAACATAAGTGGTTATCCAACCGGATTATAACCATATGTTTTAAACCGAATTTTTAAAATGGATTTGGATTCGGTTTTGAATTTAGACCTTATAACCGGATTTTTTGTACAGCCCTACTCTTAGCTATTGTGGATTTATTAGAGAGGAATAAGATGAGGATAGGTCATAAAGCAAGTTTGTTACCACGGGGTCTAGTGGTTTCTATGTGGAGTATGCGAGTTTGATTCTTGCTCTTAAAAAAACCAAGTGTGTTCAACAGAAACTGAACATTTTCAAATTGGCACATATTGGCTTGGCTTGTGAGAGGGACTGGACCATAATGGGGCCAACCTTATAATGAGTTATTAATGTAAGTACGAAGAAGGTAGTTGGATGTTACAAAACCACTTGAAATTCTTTCTCCTTTCCTCATTAATGTCATCGCTATTGGCCATATAATAGGTGGGTTGTCACTTACATTTCATCATGCCAGCATTAACCATCATTGGCACTTTCTCTATTTGATTTTCTGAAATAGAACATTAATTTTGCATTGCTAGTGATTATATGTTTCATGGAGCTGTTTTCCTCTTAGCTTATATTCCTTGAAAAGGATGTCATCTCAAAAAGTTGACTTCATGGTGAGACACTTGATTGAGGAAGTGAGAAGATTAAACCAAGTTAACTGACAATTATTATTTTATAAGCTATGAAAAGAAAAAATTATTTGACCAAAACATATAATTTATCCAATCAGTCCCAGTCATTGGCATTCACCAATACTTATTATTGCTTACTCCTTAACCACATCATAGAAAAGGATTATACACTCATGACAAGGCAACATCGAAACCAACAAACGCTGAGTCCATTCCAATGTATGTTGATACCTGTCATATTTATTTTGTCAACTTTGGTTCAGATAAACTCAGCAATTTGTGTTACAAGGTACTGTAAGCCTTGGCAAAAAACTCAAACTGGTACAAAATTAGTGTTCTAAACAACAAAACAATTCCTGTAATCAACCAGAGAAGAAACCGGAAGAGAAACGTCACAAATGATTATTACTATGTATTACTATTTTCAATCTTTTCAATTTCTTCGCGGTGCTTTCGTTCAGCCTCTTGACGTTCTCTTTCAGCCTCCTGACGTTCTCTTTCAGCATCCTCCTCTTCCTCAATCTCATCAAGATTGTCAAATTCTTTGGTTGCTGCCATTGCTTTCACCACAGGGTCTCTTAGCACAGATATCAGTCCCCCACCAACCCTGTACTCTTCTTCATCCCCTATCACATACACACGCTGGTCTGGGCCAGAAGCCATGGGAACATCAACGGCCAGCAGCTTCATATCATACTGCATATGAAGATAACAGCAAAGGCTAAGTAAGCAAACCTTGAAGCATGAATTTCCACTCTGCATTATACATTTCTTTTTCTCTAGGGAATCATTTAACACAATAATTATTCTTGCATTATATATTTCTTTGCCTACACGAACCTTCTGCTAACCCCTATGTTATATTACACACTCAGAGGAAGAGAAGAGAAGGAATTTAGAGGACAAGGCATCCTCCTTAATACAACCGCCACCAAAGCCTTTTCCAACTAGGAGCATTTTTTATGATCTCTAGGTGGGATCAGCTTTATAGATGACAATAAAACAACCCAATAATCTCCTTCTCAAAATCAGTCCAATGTCACAGGCAGGAACTAGAAAATTGAGATGGTGGAAAGACAAACAATCAAAAAAGTAGGAAGTGTATTATTTTCTAAAAAAAAAGGAAGAATAGAAGTCTCCTCAAGGGTTTTCCTCTCATTCACAATATCAAATGTACAGAATTATATTTCATATCCTTCTTTCCGCTGTTTAGACATGACGCCCCATCTAATTAACCAATACTCTAACTCACTTCTATTCTTTACTCTAACAATTTACCATTCAACTCTAAACCTCTCCTAATAATTTACCAACAGTTTCCGACTCTGTTCATCTTCCTCTACCTATTTATTGGACAAGGAACCCTCCTTTACAAACAAGGCAAATGAACAATATAAAAAAATCAACAAAACAAAGTAGCTCAATCCCACAGCACATGATTATGCCAATCGGCCCGGACCAACTGGGAAACCGGTCACATAACTGGTATGAATCACTGTATGGGTCGAAAATTCTTGTGGAGTGGCTTTTTACTTGGTAGTTTATGTGGTCAAAGGGGTGACCACACCAGTTTACAATTTTGAATTTTTGTAAAAGTTTGCATTATCTTTATGCAATTGCAAACAAAATGATATTTTATTCCAATGAAAATACAAAAGTTACTAATTATTTTTTTTAGGTGGTTATTGATTCTCTTAATGACTAATAAATATTAATAATGTTGTGTAATAGAACAATGAAGTTAAAACATATTATGAACATCAATTGAAGTACGGTATGAATTTATAAAGTGTGGTGTTAATTTTTACGAATCTATTGATCCAGTACCCTCACCAAGTCGTTGACCGGTTTGAGTTTTATAGTGTTGGCTCATCATATATGTTAGAAGATTGTTAAACAAAACCATAAGATAGAAAATCATTCATGTGCTCTCAACCAACAATAGTTGGATCATGACATGGTATCAAAAGCCTCAATGACCATGTGGTGAAGAGTTCCTTCTTGTTTCCCCGTGTTCCTTTAATAAAAGTAAGAACTTCAGAACAAGGCATTGTAGGCTTGTGCACCGCGTCCATGTTTCAAGTCCAAAGGAAACTTGTGTGATCATAGTTATCTGCTTTTACATAATAGCTTAATTACAAAAACATATGCTTTACCCCAAATAGAAGAGAAACCTCTAATTAGGCCCATATCAACGGCAATTGCAAAGAAACCTCATTAAATTATGAACATTATGCTCCAATTAAATGTGTGTTGCCTTAAATATTTAACTCATTGCTATGTTTATCAGAGCATATATTAAAATCATAGGCCGCCACCCCTCACCCAACCAAGCAAAGTTTTTCAAAGGAACCACCCTAATACATATAAATTCTTGTGCTCGCATAAGTAAGCAAACCCCTAATTTAAAGTGGCATACAACCATATCAAGAAATAGATTTACAGTAAACAATATAAAAGTAAAGACGCCCTACAAAAATGTTTGCACTTGTGCTTTTCTGTCAGAGCATGATATTCGGTATGTTTACATTTAACTGTGTATTATATCTTGAGCTAGGAAGTTTATTATTCACCACCATTCGCAGACTAAACACAATCTGATGTGGTGATTTAAAGAATTAGGAGGACATAATTCCGGAAAGGCATATCATACTAATGAAATAGGAACAACCAATCATCAGATATACATGTTTCCAAGAAAACAAACTTGGGGCTAGCCAGCAAATCTCATGACATGGATAAAACAAAATGTAACTAAGTTTACAATATTAGTTGAATTTGATGCAGATTCGAAAGTCGATATTGAGGCAGAATATGAGATAGAACAAATTTCAGTGTAAGAAAAACAAATTATATGAAGTGATCAATGATATAAACAAGAGAGGACTCGATTTACCTTGCCCTTCTTTTTCTTGACTTCAACATTGACTAGACCCTTTCTCTCAGCACCTTTTATGGGGAAAATGAGAAAACAACGTCGGCTCCTAAGACTTGGCTTGATTTTCTTTAATGTAAGGCCACCCCCTGACATAACATAGGCTCTTAAATCAGTTCCTGTAAGCGGGGCACCCATAACTTCAAGAATCTCAGCAGATGTGTTAAGTCTTGTCATGGCCATTCTATACACTTTATCAGGGTTGATTGTGAACCTTGAGCGGATATACAAACCCTTAAATATGTTTAAAATAAAATAATTAGACAACAATCTATATATTCATGCAGAATTCACTAATAATAAGTTCCACCAGAAGCATTCTGCACACATAACTGGAAAGGAAAATTCACAATTTTCACCCAATCTAAAATAACATCAACCTGACGATTCACATAAAAGTCACAATTTGTAATCGAGAATGGTGTATCACCTACCGCACATAATACCAGTGTAGTCAATTGTGGATGGATCAAGGAAAATAGTAGTTTGTTCAAATTTTGATGTGTATAACCCCTATTTAACAACAATTTTAGAAAATTGTGTATCGCAAATGCGGTTTGTTCAAATTCTACTCAGCTATAATGCGACTATATTCACTATTTGACAACACATCATAAAAGTTTGCATTCAATTATTGAAAATGGAAATGAAGGAAAGGAACTTACAGTGAAAGCAACGATAGCAGAAGAAAGTGCAAGGAAACCATACTTAGCCATGCCTTCAGAAAAGGACACGAAGGTATTTGCAACGCCAAAGAGAATCCTCCATAAAAGCGCACATAGAAGAACTCCAGCAGCACCAAACAAAAACAATTGATTTCTCTTGAAGAAAGCTTCGAGTTGCAATACAATGGCCTCACGATAACGAGAGAAAGCAGAGGTCAACGCAGCCGTAGGTTTGTCGAAAACCTTCTTAGCATTGAAGCCAAGGTTGGGTGTCTTTGAGGAGAAGAATCTGAATACACCGAATCTCGCGGCGGAAGGGTAGAAAATCGGCGGTGAGTGGAGGAATGGAGAGAAGGTGGGTTTTGGGTGAGGTGCGAATAGAAAAGTTGAAGAAGGGTTGTGAAGTGGAGGAGGATGAGGAGATGAAGAAGTGAAAGGTTGGCGGAGAAAAAGTTGTTGGAGTTGAGTGATTCTCTGTGAACAACCGCATCTTCCTCTTGACATTTGCATTTTCCGATCCAAGATACAAACCCACCGCTGCCGGAGTAGTTAAAATTGCGGTCGGGTCGACCCGTTTGTCGCAAAAAATGAGATCTTTGATCTGTCAATTAAGTGCCATTGACATGTTACGCAACGCAGGAACACTCAATCAACACAGATAGATAGATACCTTCACTCTCTACAACAACATTGCATAGATCGCACCACCAGAATATGGAAAAAATATTATGTTCTTCGGTTTTTTATTAACAGTAATTTAATTTAATCTTTATTTTTATTTTTTACAATTAAATCCTTTTTTAAGCATACAATTAAATTTATATATTGTTTTTCTTTTAACAACAACTTAAAAACACGTAAATTATGTATTTACCTACACAATTTTTGTAATGAAATTCATTACTATTTTCCAAAACCTGTTAACTATTAAAAAATATTGAGAGTAAAAAAAATACATTTTAGTCATTTATATTATACATATTCATTAGAATTAATGTTGATTTTAAAATATCAATTAATTAAATACTTTTCTTAAAATATTTCTCTATTGAACTAAACATTTATCAAAATCAACAAAACATATATATCTTAATTATTTATTTTATTATAAATACGTTTTAACTTAAACCGAACTTCCTCTTCAAAATAAAATAAAAATAAAAATAATAGTTAAAATATTAATATAATTGATTAAAAATTAAAATTAGATATATCAACTTTTTAATTTTTATTTTTTTTTTATATTTGATTCTGATGTAGTATTTTGCTACATAAAAATAAACATAAAACTTTTAAAATTATAGTGTAAAATTTGAAAAATTAATTCAATTGATTCAGAATTTTCATTTTCTTTTTTGACAATAATATTTTTCATTTTAAAAGACCTAAATTGCTATTTTGTATATTTTAAGAACTAAATTTGTTCTCTTACAATTTCAATTTCAATGACTAAAATACCTATTTATTAATATTTTGGTTCCCATCATATATTGTGAAATTTGTTTCTTGTCTCCCAAAATATTCTAATCTCATTTTGATGCATCATTTCTCAAAATTAACTCAATTATATGGACAAGTAATTGGACAATGATGGTTATCTGCAATCAATTTTTTTATGTAATAAAAAAATAATTGCATTTTCTAAACTACCCAAAAATTTCATTTAATTATGTACAAAAACTTGTTACATTGAAAAATACAACAATAATAGCAGCTGTTAGGTTAAACACCTGTCAATTTTTTCTCTTAATCAAATGTTTTCTTTTTTGGACTCCATCGACCTTTTCAAAATATTATTCACACATATTTCTTTTTGCATATCTTATTAGTCTTAAAACAAAGATTTTCGCCATGGAGGAAAACAAGTAGAACTGCCATGCTAGTGATCTTTGCTTGAGAAAATTTGACACACTAATGTATTGGTCACCAACTTGTCTAGTGGACAAAGCTTTGGTAAGGCTTGATTCCATTTTTGTTACTCCCTCCATCTTACAATTACAATGAGTATCACATTTAACCATAAAAAATTGTCTCGCTGTAAATAAACCGAGTTGATTAACTTAGCTTAACGAGGAAGTGTTGTTGCCATTTTTTTATGAAAGGTATTTTGCAATTTTCTTTGCTGCTGTCCCCAAAACTCGTGTTATATACATGTAATTAGTTGCCTTCTACATTAATGTTTGTTTGACCTTGATTTCTGATTTTGATACTCTGGTGACTGGCATACTTTAGTATGTAAATAGTGACCAAAACTTTTATTCCTGCATTAATGTTTTCCCTCTAGAATGAATATTAGATGTTGGTTTCAATCGTATATCTGCTGCCGATTTTTGTTAAGTCCACAGCTACTATTGCCAAACTTTGGAAAATCGAATTCTCTTCTAAAATTCTAGGCATCAAAAACAACCCTCCGAAATCTGTATTTTATTAGGACACTGATATTAACAGCATGCTGTGTTTAGATAATTCAAACGTACCCTCGATGACTCGTCCATCACAGGCAAGAGTGGCACATAGATGGGAAATGGGAATGAATTAGTCACATCTTTGTATGTTGATTCTATTCCTAGGTTTCACGAGATTAAACAGAAATATGGCTAGCCCAGTTAGATGAACACAGAAGCAGCTTAGAAAAATATCAAATGCCAAACAACACAAACATCAACAGCAATGGGATCAAATAATAAATAACATTCATTCAAGGTGATGATTCGCAAAAGCGTAAACAATCTCACATGGTTTAATATTACAAGAAAAACAAAACAAAATTCAAATTGGGTCATGCAAAACTATTGTGGATGAAAACAATTGATTCAAAATAACAGACCACCTAAGAAGAAGGAGTACTAGCATCCAAGAAAGCTCTTCCAGGCTGACGGTTCCCCAATGGTCCATGGCATCCCAGAAGCTGCAAAACCAAAAGAAACATGTAAATTTAATATCTTACGAAAAAGATCAATTGAATGCACAAGAAAAAAAAGTTTCACGTGATTATAGATCAAAATTCAGAAAAAGTAAATGTCCTCATCAAGGAAACAACTGTTCAATGAAATTTCAAATATGATGTATGAGTACATCTTCATGCAGCCTCAAATTACCTTTGCATTCACACCATCAGGCACAATCCGGTTCTCTGACTTGTACTTGAGGTAATCAGTACGGCTAAACTTGGTGAAACCCCTGCGCAAGCATATAAATGACAGTTAAACCAAATACAAAAAAAAAAAAGATAACCTATGGTAAATTAAAAGACCAAAAAATCAAATCAAATCCTCAGCATAAACCCAATGGACAAAAACCCGCAGCAACTAGATAACATGACAACGAATAGAAATTCAAATTATTTACTGCAGCAATAGCTTTGGAATGAAAGTCTTCATGTTAACAGGAAAAACATACATCCAACAGAATAAATACATACCACTTCCTGCTAACAATGATCTTCTGACGACCAGGGAACTTGAACTTGGCACGACGGAGGGCCTCCTGTGCATGATGGCTATTGCTGTCCTTGCAACGGACAGAAAGAAGGACCTGACCAATAGCTACTCTAGCACATGTACCCTGTGGTTTTCCAAAAGCACCTCTCATTCCAGTCTGAAGCCTATCAGCTCCAGCACATGAAAGCATCTTGTTGATCCTAAGAACGTGGAATGGATGGACTCTGACTCTCAAGTGGAATGTATCCTTTCCAGCAAATTTCGACATATATTTATTGCAGGCAATCCTAGCAGCTTCCAATGCTTCACTTGATACATTTTCCTTCTCCCAACTAACAAGATGGACACAGAAAGGAAACTCATCAACACCCTTCTTCTTCATCCCAACATCATAAATTCTGATCTTAGGATCAGGAACACCACGGCAGAAACGTGACTTCGGGTATGGCTTGTTTTTAATCTGTCGATAACACCTTGCCGGTCCTAAATCATACATCATTAACCATTACAATCATGCAATGAAAATGGAACATAGTAACTGAACCAAATCCATCCCAACTTCCAAATTGATATCAACGTTATAAATTACTAAACGAACAAAACATAGTAATTCATACAGGGACTGGCAAACAATATGAAATCGAAAATAACAATATTATGCTTTATAACTTATGTATTCAAAACAAATCTAGTAATCAGATTACTGGGTTCTAAAAATGTATCCAAAACAAATCAATCAGAAACAATATAACTAATATTTCAATCAACTCTGAGGAGTAGCAATATCAAAGTTATTTCATTTCATAACAATTAACAAATAACAAAATAAATCAACGAAAATATTTTTTAAAAAATAAGTCCATCATCAAAATGAAAAGAGGCACCTAACCATGGCACATTTTAACCAGAAAAAGTTCACAAAACAAATCAATCTAACTGCATGAAAATTAAGACACAAGGTTGAGGTACAATTATAAAATTAAACATAAAAAATATGATACGCAAGTGCAACAACGACAATTTAATCATTTCAACTGAAAACATTACAAGTAATCGATTGGTAGAGGTAAATTAATGAAAAAAAATACAAAAGATGAAATCAAACATCATAAAAATGAGAAAACATCAGATTTGGGGGATAAGATAAAAGCTTACTCCTCCCCATAGCTACGTCTCTCTCTGCACACGGCGAACAACTCAGGTATCGAGACCCAAACCCTAAACCGATTTATGTATATATATATGACCTGTATGGCGGGTTTTAATTTGGGCTTAATTTCAACAGAAGATTAAGCCAAATGGGCTTCCTAGGGGTTGCGCCTGAGATATTTTGTGCTCTAAAAAAATTAAAAGAACAAAATTGAATTTGGTATCCCAAAATTTGACTTGTAATTTCAATATTAAAAAA
>JBBPBS010000276.1:10411022-10428630 GCA_037974835.1 Cicer judaicum
AAAAAAAAAAAAAAAACTCAATTTTTTTTTTTAATTTTCATTTGTAATTATCAAAAATTATGGTACTTAAATTATTTTATTCAAAAATTTAGCACACAAATTAACTATTTTCGAAATTTAAAATTTTTTATACATAATTTTTTTATTCTTTATTTTTTTAAATTTTTGTAAAAATTATTTTTTAAAGAATTCTACTATTGAAATAATTTATTTAAATAATATTTTATTATTTAATCATTTTCAGTATATCAAAATAAACCATAATGAATTTTCTAATCGTGAATCAGTAAATCTAACGTTTTCAAAAAAGAAACTCAATTCTTAAAATTCAAAAATCACAACACTTTATTTAACGATTCATAAATAAAAATTAGGGTCTCTTTAATTGGAACTTTTCGATCGTTTAACGACAAATTTAAAATTTTCAACAATTATATTTTAATACCAGAAAATTTTCAATTTAAAACAATTGTCGAAAAATTTATTTTTAAAATTTTCGATATTAAAATATAACTACTCTAAATTTTATTTTTTTAAATTTTGAGTTATAAAATTTCATAGAGAAATAGTTATTATTTAAGAAATCAGGGAATGTGGAATATGATCATCATATACAAAATTATTTTATTTTTTACTATTCACTTAAGAGTATTTAAGTATTTTAATAATTTAAAAGATTACAAAACTAATTGTAGGGTACAAAATCCAATTTTCTTATAAGAATTGTGATGATAATAATTGAAATGGTTTTTTCTATTATTTTTCTTTTTTTCTTCAAAATCATTAGACATTTATTTTTAATTAATATTCTTTAATATATATATATATATATATATAAATTAAAACAACCCTATTTATATGGTGTCTTATACAAAATTGATTACAAATAATTGTATTATGATTTTTTTTTAATTGATGATGCAACATAGCGATAACAAAATCTAGAAAAGATAAAAATATTAAAAGACTACAGAGTTATAATTTTGTAAGGTAAGATCTATTACGAATTAAGTAGTGTACAGATGAGTTTTAGTTTTAAAAATATGAGAAAAGCATTCATATTGGATTAAAATCATTCACAATCTATTTGCCACATAAATAAAAGGGACCTTTCAACATTGTTCGTTTTTTAAGTAGAAGGTAAAAATCACCGATTATTCGAGATCAAGATCCAATTAAGTACAATAATTATATAGAAAATTAATAAATCACTATTTTAAGTATTGAAATTATAATAATAGAACACTTTATATTCTTATATCTGTAAAATAAGAATTTAGCCTTTTAAATTAAGAAGTATCAATTAATTTGACTATTTTTATTTTTATACTTGGTAGCACAATTTAAAGTCTATATATTTGTCTCGAGTTTGCGCACACATTTTTCAATTGCAAGTAGCATTAATAGAGTTTTCAATTTCAATCACAATTTTTATTTTTATATTTAGTAGCATTAATAGAGTTTATTTTTATGGATTTTGATTGACGCCTTGTAGAGACATATTTTAATAACATAAGGAAATTGAATAACATTAAATTGATATTTTACAAATTTAAATAATAAAAATATTTGATTTTTATTTGTTTTGGTTTTGCATAAGTCCGCTCAAATTGAAATTCACGAATTCATGACGTGTCACAATACTCTATTTAATAAATTAATGTTAAATTTACCGTTAAAAATGTTGTTTTTAGAGTAATCTAAAAACTTTGCCCACACATCAATCCAACAATGATCCTTCTCTGTCACTCGACATAATCACTCACACTAAGTTCATCTTTTTGAGTTCTTATAAGTACACTCCTATGTAATAATTCATACCACATCCACAGGTGGAGCTCGAACAGAAATGTTGGAGTAGTTATATTTTTAAAATTTTAATAGATAAATAAAAATGTATAATATAAAATCACATATAAAAATTTTAAATTGTAAATTTATAAAAATATATTAACGATTAAACTCTCAATATTTATAAGATAAAGTTAAAAAAATCAAATTTTAATTGACAATTTTAATGATTCAAAATTAGTCTCTACTTTTTTTATTTAAATACTAAAATTTTATATTTTAATTGTTATATTTTATCAATATAAAAAATTTTACACAACATATCACAACCTTCTGTACATTTTCAACACTATTGTTAATATCTCTACGTTGTAATTAATTAACAAAATAAAATATTTTTATATTGTCAATAACTAATCTGACATAAAAATAATACCTATAAAATGGATCACATCATCCACCGCACTCTAGAAGATATCTGGTCCACCACACTTTAAAAGATACAATAAACTCTCAAAATAACTAAAATAATTAATTTAGTCCATAGAAAATAGAAATGACAAATGACAAACTATACATTCTTAAAATTATGAAGATAAACTTATCAAACAAAAAGTTAAAATTAAGTTTATTCGAAAACAATTAATATGTCAAATTAATTAAAGGCCTCTTCAATCAATTTTTACTCCTCACAAAGAAACAAGTACTCCATTCATAATAGAATATAAAATAAATTTAGTATATACTTTTGGAATGAAATATAAAAGATAATTAGATAGTATTTCTAAAATACCTGTCATTTTATTTTATTTTTTATTTTTAATCCAATTTAATGATCATTAAAGATAATTTAAAAAATAAACTGAAATGTTTTTGAAGTTGTATAAGTTAATTGTGTTCAAGTATATTTTGAATTTATGTATTTTAATTTATTGTTTTAATGAGTAATTAAATATAATTTTACATACAATTTATTTTTAGAGAAAAAATACAAAAATATGGTGAAAAATATAAATGATTATGTTCAAGATTAATAAATTTTTTTTAAGAACTAATCTATTGAAAGAACCTAAATTAATAAAATGATTTTTTTTTGTCGAACTTTACTTGTTTACTTCTAGTCTCAAATTCTAAATTATCAGCTAACATTTTTTTCTAAATTAGATGGTTAGAAAAAACGACAAGTTAATGAGATAGAGAATATAAAATAATGAGAATAAATTATATAAAATATAATATTAATAAAATACTATTAAAATTTATCAATTTAGTTAGATTTTACAAAATATCTCACTAATAATTTTATATTATTATAATTCTTAATAAATGCAACGTTGTAGATGTTTTTAAACAAACGACAAATATCGGTTACTGATTGATTTTGTTTTTTGGTGAAGAGTTGTTGTTGGGTTTGATGAAGTTAAATAAACGCTGTAACTTTATCATCTTTAACCTCTTCCCCTCTCCAACCCGCGTCATCAAACAGAACAAAAACAATCACGAAAAGTAAAAATAAAAGAAACGAAAGCAAAGACACGAGCTTCACTTTGACTTTTATTCTCTCCTTATGGTTGTTCTACTGCCACCGTTACAGGGTTTCGGTTAAATCCTGTATCATAAAAATCAACTAATCCCTTTTCCATCTGTGATTAATCCCAATTTCCATTTCCTCTTACCAATTTCGGAAAATGCATCACCGTTTCGTTCATTCATTCATTCCATGTCGGTATTTTTTTCCACCTTCTATCGGAATTAATTGCACGGTAAAAAAAACCCAAATCTTTTCCTTCAACAGAAAGCAACACTTTTTCCTTATCTGCGATCCTTTTGAAGAAAAACCCATAATTGGAAATAACAGATGACGGAAAAGGAAAATTAGGGTTTTTAAAATTTTCGTGTTGCCACAACATGATGGTTTCAGAATCACCTTCATCATCTTGTGGGGGTGTAATTAGCAACATCAGTAGTAACGTAACTGGAATTACGTCTGTGATGAGTTTCCATTCCGTTATCCATTTCCTCTCGTGGTGATTCTGCCGAGGCCGTTACCGTTATCATGTTTCCTCGTACGCGCCCTCGGTTTCGAGCTTCTTCCGATTCTGAGGAAGTTTTGTTACGCAACGGCGTGGTGCGCGGGAGCAGTTCATCTCCTCGGAATCGGGTTGGGGAATTGAACTGTAATGACGTGATCGGCGGTGGTCGGGGTATGTTGTTGTCGGAGGAGGCTCGCCGTGCCATCGCTGAGGAGAGAGTTTCACTCGTGTCTTTGGCCAATGTTGTCGGTGGTGGTGATAGGGATAGCTCCTCCACTCAGCCGAGGTTTGATTTTCAGCAGATTGCAAAGTGGGTTGAACAAATTCTTCCATTCTCCCTTTTGTTGTTGGTTGTTTTGATTCGACAGCATTTACAAGGTATGTTTTTCTCGTCTTTTGTTTTGTCTCTTGTGTTTGTTTTGTTTTCAAATTACTCCTGCATATTGGAAATGCAAACATGAATTTGTAGAGTTGAATTTGAGATGCTATGATTTTTTTATAGACAAATTTTATTGGTTAGTTTATTAGGGAACTTTGTTAGTAGCAAAAATCGAACCTGAATATCTTTCTCCATACTCTTCAATAGCTACACCTTTGGGACTAAGATATTATGCCGATGTTGTGTTTCTTTGATGATTCTTACTTGATACTTCCTTCGGGTTTAAATATAAGAAAAAGTTTGGGAAATAAAAGTTGATGTATGTGGTCCAAATACCACATCAACTTTTGATAACTAACTTTCTCTTATATTTAGGCACCGTAGGTAATATTTAAGCAGCTTTGCCTACTGAATAGAACTATATTGCATGATATCTATCTTCCCTGTGAGTCGGTGAGTGTATCCTCTCTTGTTCTTTGCAACCTCTTCATGCCTTTTGAATAGGGTAGTAAGCAACCTGGCTTGATTTTTAACTGTTATTTGTATTGAATTAATTGCTGAATTAATTCTATGGTGTCTAAGGGCATGGTGAGTTGCTTCTCCCAGATAGTTAGTTTCGGTTTCCTCTGAATTTCTTCTTCGGCTGTTTTCACCTTGGCACTTCTTGTTGTCTGAACCACAAGTGTTAGTAGTTAGTGTGTTATGTTTGTGGAGAAGTTGAGCCAATGACCTTTTTGTCACTCCAACCCAATGTTATTCCCCAAATCATTCCATGCACCTTATCACTCCTCTCTGAACTTTGCAATATTTGTGTATGGAACTTGCAGGTTTCTTTGTCACAATCAGTGTATCAGCTGTGATGTTCAAGTCAAATGAAATTGTTAAGAAACAAACTGCTCTAAAGGTACTATGCCCGTAATTTTGCAAGTCCTCTATTTCATTTCCAAATGAAGCATCTACTTCTAAACTCCCATGCTCCTCATAGAAAGACAATTTTTTTTTTCTCAAAGGCTTAATTCAAGTTCTGTTTATGCAGGGAGATCAGAAAGTCTCTGCTCTTCTTGGTGTATCTTTTGCCTTCATGCTGTATGTGATATGCATCTACTGGTGGTATCGAAATGATGATCTTTTATACCCTCTGGCCTTGTTTCCGCCAAAAGCAACACGACCTTTCTGGCATACAATATTCATCATTTTGGTCAATGGTATGAATTCAGTCTGTATATGCACTATATGCAATTACTACATTGTTATCATTTTTTTGACCAAAGTTTGTTTGCTTTATCAGGCTTAGTGACATATAATATATGTAAGTAGTTTGTGGTTAAAATAGAAAATAATATGCATAGCAAATAATTATGCAATCTGAGTCAAATGTCGAATGCTTGATTAACATACAAGGTTGCTTTTAAGTTTCAGCGGAATAGCAAGGTTATTTGCTTGATTAATCATAATGGAAGATAAGCTTTCCTTTTTGTTTTGGTTTCATAGTCTATCTCTATTTTGAAACGATTTTATTATTTAAAGTATATCTTGGGTGTGGAAGGAGTACAGGAAAACGGGTCTTTTGTATATAATCAATGGGCCAGGGCCTAAATTAGATAATTTGATTAGGATAAAGTTGAGTAGTTAACAGTTTTTGCGTATGGGGTTGGCTTACCTGGTCAACCTTCTTCCCATGACAATTGCATCACTTGGGTTTTATATTTTGGGGTCCCTGATTGGTGGGTGATCTATAATTGCATTTAAAATTTTCAACAAGGTTGATGATTTTCCATAGCTCTGTTTGCTGCAATGTTTTAGACATTGTTTGACTCCAATATTGACTAGTGAGTCATTTTGCATCTCTATAATGTTATATCAATATGTTTCTTCCCCGTTGGTGTCCTAGTTTATCTTGTGTCTATTCTTGATATTGGTGTTTGCTTGGCATATAACTATTCTAATTCCGTTGGTGGGAAAAATATCTGGTCAGTATCCTTGGTCACAATTCATTGACTTTCAGATATATTGGTGCGCCAAGCGGCAATGGCTTTCAAGTGTTTGTTGTTGATTTACTACAAAAATAGCAGAGGCCATAATTTCCGTCCACAGGTTAGGAGTAGTTTCTTTGTTATCCAATACAATCCCTAGTTTGCAAGTTTAGTTTCCTGCTGCAGCCATCTGAAATGTTTTGAATTGTTTCAAGGGTCAAATGTTAACTCTGGTCGAGTACACTCTGCTGTTGTATCGTGCTTTCTTGCCATCACCAGTTTGGTACCAATTTTTCTTTAACAAGGACTATGGAAGTCTCTTCTCATCGCTGATCACAGGATTGTATCTAACTTTCAAGCTAACATCTGCAGTTGAGAAGGTAAGCTTTTCATTCTTTAAAATTGGCATTTTTACTTATGCTGTATTTGAAGATGTTTATGCTTGACTCTAAATTATTCCATTTTTTTAACCTTTCAATGTTTATTAGGTCCAATGCTTCATTTGTGCCTTAAAAGCGTTAACCAAAAAGGAAATTCATTATGGGGTTTATGCCACAACAGAACAGGTAAATATTCTGAAAAATGCTCTGATTAAATCTGGATCTGAATAATTGCAATCATAATTACACTTCTCTATCCTTTGTGTCGATGCCATTTTGTTGCGTGGACATTGTAGCTTCCTTATACTTGTTAATGCACATACAAAATCTACAAAAAGTATTTAAAGTTAGATTTGCAAATTTTAGATGCAGAAGGACCTGCGTCCCTTAACTATAAATCTCATTTATTTTTAATATTAATTAAAAGAATTATATATTTAAGTGGTGTTAATTGTTATCTCTTAACCCACAACATACTACATTAATCTGAATATAAAAGCAGACAAATTAATGCAACTGTCTTCAATTATAGTCGTTTGATTGGTAGTTGTGTGCAATTATGGAATATCATTTATATGGATGATATGGGGGCTGGGAAAGGATCCTTGAAATAAAACTATGATACTATATTCATCTGCCCTCATCTTTTTTCAGAAAGCATTTCTAAGTGTTAAATACTTTTAATTTATCAAGGGACAACGGATCATAAGGTTTTTGTAAACTTTTTTGTCAATACTGTTATTTATTTAGTTATAGTTTGATTCCAATCTTCATAGTTTTTGCTTTTTACTCACTGGTCTGATGAACTTGTGTTATTTCTACACGTGTAGATTGTAAGTCACCCTTGGGTCTTTTGAAATTCCTGATTCTGGCTTCAAATTGAAGCAAATTCTGCCAAGTCAGCTTATAGAGGTTTTAGAAGTATGGAGGGAAGATCTTTGTGGCATGCCTTGTTTGCGTTTAGTTGTGTTTTTGAGTAAAAAGAAAAGCTAAATATTTCAAGGATAAATTCCTGCCTTTACATTTTTTGTTTATTGGCAAGTAATAGCGGTTTATATAACTTAGATTATTAGTTTTCACGGTTTGAACCTACCTCTTGGTTAAATCCTTCAATGTCACTCAGCTTACCAACCGAGCTGCCTACCTAGCACAGTTCTTGCTTTTACATTGCTTTGTGGGATTGTGCTTTTCATATATTTTCTGAAGTGATTGGTTAATGTATATTTTCATAAGGATTCTTTATATCATTATATGATTATGTGGAAGAGCTAGAGGTTTTTGTATATTTATATTATTTGTTTGTTATTGACCTCCCTTTTGTTATTTAATGCTACTTTCTTCATTTGTATTTTTCAATTATTCCTTTTTAGTAATGCGTTGTTGAGCGGGGATCTGCATTTACGGCGAAAAACTCTGCACACGCCGATATTTGTTTGATCAAAGATTTTTTTACTAGCCTTTTTACCGGTGATTAAAGTTGAGTATCTAAATGCAGGTAAGTGCTGCTGGTGATCTGTGTGCTATATGCCAGGGGAAGATGCATGCTCCTATCCTGTTGTGTTGTAAACACATGTTCTGCGACGAGTGTGTATCCGAATGGTCAGTTCATTGTTTTATTTTGCGTTTTGACCTTACTGCTTATTTAGGATAAATAAATGATAGGTTTTTTACTAATACAAGTTTGAAATCTTTGCTTGTTACGCATCCTCAGAATATCTATTAGGCTTGGATCCAGCCATCCTGGCCTATTCTTGATTGTTTTCAACTTCTTTCTTTACACCTTTCCTTATTATCTAAGCATTGCACTGTCAGGGTTGGATAATAAACTGTATGGACATAAGAAATTAGGGAAAGAATGATTCATGGCCCTATCTACACTAAAATAGTCACGAAAAAAAATGTATCATTAATGGAAATGAAA
This sequence comes from Cicer judaicum, assembly GCA_037974835.1. Lineage (NCBI taxonomy): Eukaryota > Viridiplantae > Streptophyta > Magnoliopsida > Fabales > Fabaceae > Cicer > Cicer judaicum. The sequence goes on from JBBPBS010000276.1 coordinate 10,419,500, forward strand.
TTTTCTATAAAATGAACTCTGCTACACTGCTTTGCACCTAATAACCAGAAGTGGTGATTTCCTCAAACTTTACTACTTTAGAACTCCGATTCTGTGGAAAGTTTTTTGTTTTCATTAACTCTCCTTTATATTATAGAATAATAATTCAAATTTGTTCAAAATCATATTTTCATCTCTTGTAAAATCTGTTTTCCAGGTTTGAGAGAGAATGGACTTGCCCATTATGCAGGAAACCGGTAAAACCCGCTGATCTGCGGACCTTCGGGGATGGATCAACGAGTTTGTTTTTTCAGTTATTTTGAGCTCGCTATATTTGGCTTGAATCATATTATTGAGCTAAAATCTGCCTACCAAATGTTATGTTTAGTTGTTTGGTTTGGCAATGTTGTTCCATTAATGGATTCTATGAAATTCATAGGAAGGAAATAAAATTTATGGTCATTGAAAGTTCGATTAAAGTTTCTTCGCCCTTTTTTCTTACATCAGAACTGCAAGGATATCAGACCCTAACCACACATGAAAGGCATATTACTTGTTCATTATACTATATTATTTTGTAGGGATTCGCTTCCTCTAGGTAAGTGTAAGCATAACATACTCTTGAATCAAGTTTTTTTTTTTTTTACAATACTAACCTCCTGCAATCAAAGATTTAGAAAGATGCGAAATACAAATCTTTTTATTGATTTCCTATCAAACTCTACCATAAAGTTTAGATTAGAAAACAAGATACATTTACACACACAAATTATATAACCAAATTTAGACAAATTCAACTCCTTTTGAGCGCACACTATTGGAAACAATTTAAACTGCCTTGAAACTTGCACACCAGTAATAAGCACCTCTTGTGCCCACAAAAGAACCTTTTTTTTTTTGTTCAGAGGAAATCCATTAAAAACAGCCAAAACGGTACTCCATAAAACATGACAAACTGAGAAAAAAGTATCTTTCAAATCTAATCCCTCCAACAAACAACTGTCAATGGTATTCCATAAGTGAACATGATTATAATTTTCTAATTCGTTATGAATGAAAGAGCAATTAATAGGACAATCTATACTATATCTCTTAGTCTCATCCTAGTTGGAATACATTCTTGACAACACTAAATTTTGAGTTGCGATCCACAATTGCAATTGGCTTAAAGCAGAACAAATGATCCAAACACACTTACCTTACCACGTGTGCTGGTTGATGAGAATGACAGATTATCGAATTGTCATTCACAATCATGATATTTTGAGTTGTGAACCACAACTACAATTGTAATTTTGAAGATGAAAAATAAAATTCGAACGCATTCATATATAAAAGATATTTTAAGAAAAACAATACATTAAATAAACACATTAAATTTTCTATCTACTTTTCTTAAAATATGTCGAATGGTGTTGGAGGGAGTACATGATAAGTGTGCAAACATGATTAAGCAAAAGTAGTACTCCTACTAAAACTCAAGATTATCTTGGAAATAAAATCTAAAATAATCATCACAAGATTATGCAAATCCATATATATCTTATGTGGTCCATCGGTGGTCTGGCTGCTGCTCCCCACTGTGGCATTGTGGGAGATCACATTATTATATATCCATTATCTATCCTTTCCTCCATTGCATTACTTCAACTTTTGACCCCCCTGCCCTGCCCACAAAAAGTGCCACCTTCATATACGCATAATTACTTTATTCATCCCCCTTTTTTTGTGTGGGAATTCTTCCCCCCTACCCCGCTTTCTGACAGACAGGTTATGGAGTTTTGATGCATATTTATGGATGGTCTCCATGAAAGGAGGGATACCTATTGTAATGAACAGCTAACCAAGCACATTGAAGAGAAACTAAAGCTATGAATTTGGATCGGATGCTAGGTAGATTATTCAAATTTATTGTTGGGTACGAGGGGAATATAAAGATTATCACATTGGACTAAAAGGGTTGGATACCACATATTCATAAAAAAAACATTAAGTATCTAAGGTTCTTACTTATATGGTGCTAAATGTTTACTTTTTCATCAAAACGTGAGACTTATAGCATGTTTTTGTTACAAATACTATTTTTATGGGTTGTATATACCTTAAACAACATAACCTTCTTTGACACTTAACAACTAAGCTGAACTCTTATATGAATATTGTTAAGGAAAATCGATTTCTACTATATAGGTTGCTCTATATGTACTACTCAAAAAGATGCAGCTAACATTTTCTTAGGATTTAGAAAACAAGCAAATATAAAATATTTTTAAGAAAATGCTAGCTATAGTGCAACCTTGAATAAAAAGGTCTTAAACTTATTTTGCATTGCACTAAATTTGGAATTGAGATAATCTAAAAAATTCTAAGTGGTACTGCAACATTAATAGTGAGTGAAATTTATTTATATATCCCCACTATATAGTGTCTTTGACTCTCATAGGGACAGTAGCTAACCCATCATGCCTCTTATGAATTTAGCAGCCATTCTGAAAAGGAAAAAAAATAGTAGCATAAATAAATTTAATAAGGCATTTTCATTGTTGGCCATTAATTCATTAGTTCATCGTGTGCTTTTTGGTCTTTATATACAGCATTCATTCATTTCTTTTATATAATACACTCAGTTTATTTCATCTATTAGCACATCAATATATAATGTGATGCAGCTAGTGTTAGATTGGGAGAGAAAGAGAGTGAAGGGGCTTCCTTCAGCCCGTGCATGGATATGGTTGCTGAAGTATCTATATATCTGCTGATCTCATTCATTCTTTAATATATGAATGAATGAGAATGGATATATTATATTTCGGTCGATGTATCAATCTTGGACTGAAGGGGAGCTCCTTCTTTCTGTTACCTCCAATATTTCTATGTCTCAACCTATACATAATCTTCATATAGTATATGGCCGCCACAAATAGGTATTAGATAATATTATTATATATTAATAGTAAGGGTATTTTAGATATTTCTAGTAGTAAGGGTATTTTAGATATTTCTATTTGTTTTATATATATACTCATTGTAACCCTATTAACTTAAGTTTGGTTCATTCTATGTTATGAAACCCTAAAGTGGTCGTCTCTTGGTTGTCTCTCTTCTTCCTCTTTTCATTGTTAACATGGTATCAGAGCCTATTTTGATCCTCCTTGAACGATTCCGCCTCTATTCCGCTGTCGAGTTCCCAACAGTTTGGGATCTATTGTAAAGAAAAGACAAGAGTAACCCTATTCTCGATTTTGTTAAATCAGTGTCATAAAAACATCGATTGCGCATTCTTTAACCGTTGGATCGGGCTGATTTTTGGACAGCAGGTTCGCAACATTCAGGTCTTCGTCTTCAACGGTCGGATCGGCGAAACGACGTCTGGAGGGGGAGAAATCGTGCTCGCACAGCAGCAGATTATTCCCAATTTATTTTGTCTCAGTGATTGTGTTTGTCGTATTTTCCTGTCATCATTTGTTATGGCTGGTGCTAAGGATGATTCTCTTCAAGCACATTGGAAAACACATTGTCCTAAATTGGGGAGAGCACATAAGAAGAATTTTAGGGGACCATCGTCCAATGTTGTTGCTTCTGTTCCTCCTACCATTGACTCTAGTTCTGATTTTGGTTTGGTTCACATGATTTCAATTGTTGTGGCTCTTTGCTGATTTGGTTGGTAATTTAATTGTTCGTCTCTCCTATCTCTTTGATTGCTTTCTTCTGTGTTGTCGCTCTCTCTGTTGCTTCTTCTGTTTGATTGCTCCTCTCTCTATTGCTTATTCTGTTTGATTGCTTCTCTCTCTGTTGCTTCTTCTGTTTGATTGCTCCTCTCTCTGTTGCTTCTTCTGTTCGATTGCTCCTCTCTCTAATGATTTTCTTTGTTGCTTCTCTCCATATTGATTGTTCTCTTTGGTTGCTTCTCTCTAAATCAACACTCTTTTGTTATCGGTTGCTTCTCTCTTTAGTTAGTTTGGTTTGATGTTGTTTAGTTTGGTTTGATTTAGTTTTGTTTGGTTTGATTTGGTTTCGGTTTGATTTGTATGTTGGGACTTCTTTGGTTGATATGTATGTGAAATTTGGTTTTCTGGGAAGTGCTAGGAAGGTGTTTGATGAAATGTCTGTGAGAAGTTTGGTTTCTTGGACTGCTGTTATTGTTGGGTATGCTAGGTGTGGGGATATGAGTGAGGCCAGGAAGCTTTTTGATGTTATGCCTGATAGAGATATTGTTGCTTTTAATGTAATGATTGATGGGTATGTTAAAATGGGGTGTATGGATTTGGCGAGGGATTTGTTTGATAAGATGAAGGATAAGAATGTTATTTCTTCGACTAGTATGGTTCATGGTTATTGTGAGGATGGTGATATTGTGGCGGCTAGGTTAATGTTTGATTGTATGCCTGTGAAGAATGTGCTTAGCTGGAATGCGATGATTAGAGGATATTGTGAGCGTAGACGACCGCACGATGCATTGAAGTTGTTTTGCGAAATGAGGGAAATTTGGATGTGGAAATGAATAAAGTGACGATTATCAGTGTTCTTCTTGCTGTTGCTGATTTGAGTGCTTTGGATTTGGGTGTTTTGATTCATGGGTTTGTGCAAAGGAACCGACTTGATGAAGAAACTTTTGCTTCTGTAGTCAAAATAACCAGTATTTGTACTCTTCTTTACAGATTGTTGATTTGTTCACAAAGATGCATTCCTTTAAAGGTTTTCGTTTTGTTTTAGTTGACAAACTCTCGATGCTCCATGTTAATGCATCGTGAGTTTGAGGGGAGATATTAGATAATATTATTATATATTAATAGTAAGGGTATTTTAGATATTTCTAGTAGTAAGGGTATTTTAAATATTTCTATTTGTTTTATATATATACTCATTGTAACCCTATTAACTTAAGTTTGGTTCATTCTATGTTATGAAACCCTAAAGTGGTCGTCTCTTGGTTGTCTCTCTTCTTCCTCTTTTCATTGTTAACAATAGGTGCGTGCGGTCACACACAACTATACATTCTAGAGTTTTTTTTTTTTTTTTAAATATACACCAGCCATTTTAAAATGAGTGTTCTATAAGATTTCTATAAATATATTAAAGAAATGTAGTGATTTGAAAAGAGAAAAAAATATTGATTTTATTAAATTATTCTTATTAATTATTAATTGACTTTTCACTATTATAATTATAAAGCGAGGTTGACGTTTTTGAAGTAGTACATATAATAATAATTGAAAGATATGATTGAAAAAATAATTAAAATTATATTGAAAGTTTTAATGATATTTATTTTAAAACAAATTTTTTTCTTTCTAAAGTAGTTGTTATGAATAACAGTGATAATTGTAATTCTTATGAATATTTTAAATTTATCGTTGAAAATAGAATATTTCTCACCAACTTTAAATTTAAACACTTATTTTTTTTATATTATTTAGTACCTCGTTTTCACTTTATCTCACTTTATATCACCTTATTCCTTTATTTATATTTCTTTCAAAGTGTAAAATAAGTGTATGGATGTATACAAAGTTTTTTCATTGCTCACTACATTTTCACTTGTTGGACACCAAATATTCCTCTACACTCTCTCCACTTCTCTATCTCCCTGGTTAATTTTTCCCTCTCTTACTTGTTCTTTTTCTTTAATGTCATTTTTAATGAGTTGATAAGAGAAATACTGTGAAATGGAAAAGTGTATAGTTGGGGGAGTTGATTCGTACATGCCATTATGTCCAACCATTAGATATACATATACAAAAATATTTATATATTTGTTCAAAATTTTATACTAAACACATCACACTTTTGCTTGTAAATAAGAATATAAGGAGTATATGATCGACTCTCTTCCTTCTACGACAATTGACCCATTTGCAATAAAGATTTGTCTCAAAATAAATTATCCTTTCCATTTGTAATGCATTTTTTCAATCATATCCTTTAATACTACTTAAATCATTTTTAATATGATATATTTTCTTATGCATTTATGACATTAATAATACATTATTACTAATAACAATAATAATTTGATAAAAATATTATTTTTCTTTTATTCATAATATTTTTTAAATATGTGTGAAATAATGAATTATTATGCAATATAAAAATACATTATATAAGAATATTAATCACCCTTATAATCAAATGTAAGGTAATAAAAACTAGACCAAATCGGCCCGTTCAACTGATTAGATTAAGAACTGGGCCGAGAAAATCAATGGTTAAACCCGATTTTAGATGGGTGGACCGCCAAAAAAAAACTTAACTACACAAAAATCGACTCCGGCGCTAATTTTTTTTCTCTAAAAAATATGGCCCACATTTATGTTGAACAAAGAAATACACACCTCAATTTGTTTAAAGTTAAATAAATTTTTAATTTTTATAAAATTTAATTATTTTATTTTTAATTCTTATAATAAATTCATTCAATTTTTGTTTTTAATATTTTTTTTTATTTTTTCTCTAATTTTAAATCAACAATTATATATATCTTTTAAATTCTATAATAATTTTTTATAATAATGTTTAAGATATATTTAATGACTTTTTTATAAAAAAAATATAATTTTTCAATAAATAGTGAATTAAACATAATGTCTTAAGTATTATTTAAATAAATTATCCAAAAATTCAAAAAATATACTTCGCCACTTTTTTTTTCTTACATGTTGTTTTCCCACTAAATTAAACAGCTAGCATAAATATTTTATTATTTTTTAGTTATTATTAGTTGTACACATTACATTAAAAATAATATATATATATATATTAAACCGTTAACTAATACTTATATATTTAATGTGCAGGTCGATTTTGATTATCTTAATATATACTTTTCATTTGATTTTTCTCACACGTCAAAACTAACCTCTCTCATTGTAAATATTTTACCTAATTTATTTTTCAATGTAAATATTATTTTTTTAAAACCGGTCAAAATAAAAAATTTAAATAAAAATCTATATGGTCAAATAGTTATAGCAATTGAAATAAAGAAGAATTTCTTTATCAATTGTAAAATAATAAGAATATACAAATAAATAAAGGGGTGAAAGAAAGATAGAATTTTCAATGCAGATATTAATACAATAATATCACAACTTAATATTGCTCACATCACATCCACACAATATAAGGGTTCGATTCCCGCTACCCGCTTATATCCAATTTCTATATTTATTCTATTCGAATGTCTCATTTTCTATTATAGAATGAATACTAATTATTAGTAAATTAAATAGAATTCGAATGATTTAGTATTATTATATATATAAAATAATATATGGATTATGATTAGTTCTAGATAGAGTATTTTATAAAATTATTTTTTCTTTCACTTTTCACGAAAATTTCGTGAAAAGTGAAAGAAAAAAAGAAAAGCGCCCATTGTCTAATGGATAGGACAGAGGTCTTCTAAGCCTTTGGTATAGGTTCAAATCCTATTGGGCGCAAATTTATTGCAATTCATATATATATATATATCTGAAGGAGCGTTGTTGTTTCCGAGGTCTCGATCATTTACATGGACCCACTTCTCATTCCATTTGTGGGAATTTGATGATCTATAAACCGTCCCTAACGAACGATCGCCTCATGTTTGAGCATGATGAATCACTTCGTGCCGACCTGTTGCCAATAAACTTTCCGGCCTCATATGAGAATGGAAAATTGGATCATTTTCTGCATCGATGGATGGAGTCGACGGTGTAGTTGCCGTTGTGGAAGGTGTGAAGCTTGCTTCCAGTCCTTCAATGGCGGTCACCCTCGGGTTGCAGAGCATTGCGAGGATCGAGATTGCGAAGAGCACTGTCGTATTATTTGAGTTTGTCTAAAATTTTTAAGAAAATTATTGAATATTATGTTGATTTTAACAATAAAATAAATTTATTTATTAAAATAATAGTTAATTATAATTAGTTGAATTTATTGAATGAATGGAGATACAATAAATAAAAATATATTATTAAAAAAAAGTAATAAATATTATATTAATGTCATAAAGTAGCAAACGAAACATTTATTGATGACAGAGTGAATGTCTTAATTTTAAAAACTATGAGCATAGAATAACATTCAAACAACTAAGTGATTAAATTTAAGTATTACTAGAACTTTGGTTAAATACGAATTATTTTAAAAAATTCGAGCTCAAATATTACTTTAAAAATTTTAGATTTATACATTGAGCCTAATTCCTTTTTATTTTTATAAAATTACTTTCTTCGTTCGTTTTATAGTGTCATTCAAATTTTTTGCATACATACTAAGAAAATATAATTAGAATAAAAAAATATTTATTTTGCTAAATTATCTTAATTAACCATCGATTAATTTTTTATTATCATAAATATAAAGTAAAATTATTGATTTTGGAGTAGTGTTGATAATAATAACTGAATGGTATAACTGGTATAAAAAAAATTAAAATTAGTTTAAAAATCAAAAAATGATATTTATTTTAAAACAATTGTCTTTTACTAAAATGACATTTATTTTCAAACGGGAGGAGTAGTTTGCAAAATGAGGATGTCACTTTTAAGAATTGCTATCACTTATTTTTTTCCTCACATAATTAATTTCAGTTAAACTTATGTTATTATAAATTGATTTTTAATTTCAAATTTAATAGTTAACTTTTGAGAAAACATAACAAATATGTCCTATTTATTGTTTTTGAAAAAGTAAATCTGTCCTATATTGATCAATATACTATTATTCTCTTTGCATATTATTAGTAAGTGACTCGTGTATTTGCACGACTCCAATTTTTTAGTTTGAGACGTGTTTAGTAAATAAAACAATTAGTTAAATATCATATGAATAATTATGATATATTTTTTTAAAGAGTTGATTGAATTATATAATTACAAAAGTATATATTTTTTAGCTGAAGTGTTTTGCATAAATATTAAAATAAATTATAATTTTGTATTATTTTTATTTTTATGTTGACGATATTAAAAAAATATTAATGTTAACTAACTTTTTAGAAATACTTGTCTTTTCTATAATTTTTTTTATTAAGCTTAAATTGTTATATTCTAATTATTTTCTTAAACAATATAAATTAACGTATTAAATTTAACTAATTAATTAAGGAGAAATATGTAGCTCGTATATATATTAATTAATTAAGGAGAAATATGTGGCTTGTGTATAAATTG
>JBBPBS010000276.1:10429312-10444433 GCA_037974835.1 Cicer judaicum
ATTATACACTCTAACAACTTATTTAGTGATTCATTTATAGAAGATTTGTAAAATATGTTTGTACAATTTTTTTTTTTAATCCGTTAGATTTCTAAATTAAAATCAAGCTGATAAAACTTAAACATAGTTATTTAAAGAATTTATACATAGAAAAAATTTATTAAATAATCAATCTCTTTCCTAAGCGACAACTTATCTTATTTATAATATTATTTAAAAAAACTATTATAAAAAATATATCTCATATATAATTGTTTAATCTTATTAGTGATATTATTTAAAAAAAATTATAATAACAACTTATCTCTTATATTCATTTATCGCTAATAACTTATCATGTGTATTATATATCTTATAATAATTGTTGCATAAAAACACACAGGAGTTGCAAAGTATCCTATGAACTCTGGGATAAAAAAAGAATAGATAAAGAATATAGACATTTTATTTAGTGCGAACCACTAAAAATATTTCTCCTATCTAAATATGGCATGTTAATAAATAAAAATAAAGTAATAAACCATAATATAATATAATATAATATAATATAATATAATATAATATAATATAATATAATATAATATAATATAATATAATATAATATAATATAATATAATATAATATAATATAATATAAATGTATTGGTTTGTTGCAACTATTAATTTACTTTGATTGATATAATTGTTGGTTGGAAATTGAGAGACTCAACATTGCAACTTCATAGCATCTGGCCTTCTGTTAAAAAACTGTTTATGCCGCCTCTTGTTGGCTTCTCAGCTGTGACAGATTTGCATCAACATAAAGAAAATAAAACTTGATCTTGTTCCTTTCTTTGTAAATACCTTAATACAACACAACAACTTGATGTCACTATGAGGTGCTCAAAGTTATACACTTAGTATAAAAAAATATAAACTTTATGACATCTTGAACTTGAAAAATAAAAACGTTTTGAAGAGCTAGTTAGTAAAACACAACAACTAAATACAACACAACACAACACAACAATTTGATATAAAAATGGGCAAAATGAACATATGAAGAAAAACATAGATAAAAGAACTTACCTTTGTTGTGTTTGGCTTGAACTTGATTTTTGTTTTTACCTATAAAAATGATTCAAAATCGTGGCACATAAATATCATAATAAAATAGAGAAAAATGGAGAATAGAAGGGAAAAAAAGAAATAATCTAAAATGGAATAAGAAGAAAAAAAATTAAAAAATATTTGTAATGATTTGATGATTGAAAATAGTGTAAAATACATTAATGATGTATACAAATTAAATAAAATTTATAATAAAAATAAAAATTGCAAAATAAGTTGATATATTAGACTAAACGCATTTATTAATACTATAATCCATTTCCAATGGATTTTTCACGCATAAAATAAGATTTGTTTGTTCGTAGCCGGCATATATTGAACTGCTGTGCTGCATTGCAGTGATCGAATACGAAAAATCGTCGGAACAGAAATGGAAGCGCTATTGTGCAGGAAATTGGGAGACCCAACTGTGAGCATCGAAGACGATAACAGCTCAATAATCGTATCCAAAAATCACCCAATCCCTCAATTGGACTCTCCAACTTCAGTCAGAGTTAGGATCAAAGCCACAAGCTTGAATTTCGCTAATTACTTGCAAATTTTCGGTAAGTATCAGGAAAAACCCCCTTTGCCATTCATCCCCGGATCCGATTTTTCAGGCATCGTAGATTCCGTTGGCGCCAATGTTACCAACTTCCGTGTCGGAGATCCTGTTTGTTCCTTCGCCGCTCTTGGCTCTTATGCGCAATACATTGTTGTTGATCAATCCCAATTGTGAGATTCCCATGCATTTTATTGTTCCATTTCATCTCTCCAATGAAATATAAGCAAAAATGATATTTGAAATTATGTATTTGGTTCAAAATTAAGACTAGATGGATCAATTTTCTATACACTTTATTTATTTATTTCGGAGGGAGTATTTGGTCACGACACGCTTCTAAAGTTTTTGTCTTTGAAGGTTTCGCGTGCCGGAAGGTTGTAATTTGGTTGATGCTGGAGCACTTGCTGTGGCATTTGGCACTTCTCATGTTGCACTTGTTCATAGAGCACAATTGAAATCTGGTCAGGTATAATATAATGCTGTTGTTTACTTCACTTGTTGTTGGGTAATGTAAATGTACTATTGTTATGTTTGTTGTTTGTTGGGGTTAAGTGGGTTTTGGAATTGTTTGTAGGTATTGTTGGTTTTGGGTGCTGCTGGAGGTGTGGGTCTTGCAGCTGTGCAAATTGGAAAAGCATGTGGGGCCATTGTTATTGCTGTTGCTAGGTAATCTTTTGCTTTTCGTGTGCATAATGCGTTATATTTTGAGCAGGGTTCAGTTTGGATCCAGCGGCAGAGTCATGGATTAATATTGAGGGGACTTCAACCGAAACTCTAATATTTATATGAAAGCTTCTTGTTAGATTTAAACACATAGTTTTGGATTGGTAGTATAGGATGGAATGGAATAAACCAGTTAGATTTTAAAAAATTGATGTTATATCATTCCACTCCATTCCATCTTATACTGTCAATCCAAACATATGATATCTATTTCTCCAGGTGGGATTTTTGAGAAGTTTATCCGGACAACCTATAGATTTCTGCATTTTAATAGCTAACTTGGTATCCCATGGAGTTGAGTGTTTCTTGTTTTTGCATAATCGGGTGTCAGGGGTGCTGAAAAGGTGCAGCTCTTGAAATCACTCGGTGTTGATCATGTGGTGGACTTGGGTAATGAAAATGTCACTGAGAGTGTCAAAGAGTTCCTTAAGGGAAGAAGGCTTAAAGGGATTGATGTCCTGTATGACCCAGTCGGTGGCAAGCTTATGAAAGAATCTTTGAAGCTTCTGAAATGGGGAGCTAACATTCTGATAATTGGGTTTGCAAGTGGAGAGATTCCTGTCATCCCTGCTAACATAGCTCTTGTCAAGGTACATTGAGAATGGAGCTTTAGACTATGTAATTGCGTTGCTTGATCACTAAATAACTTTATGCCTTGCTGCTTGTTGCTTGATCTGATCATGCTTTATTCACATAGACTTTTAATTTAAAATCACATTATATAATAATCAATTTGGAATTAATTGGGAAGGGATATGGAAGGAGCACTTCTGATAATTTCCCATCAACACTGATTTAATCTTCTGTTTCTTCTCTTCAATGATTGATATCACAAGTGTAGCTTTTGTTGTTTGGGAAACCACTAGATATCCCATTTCCCAAAATAATGTCCTCAATTACATGTACCCTTAATAGCACGCCCGTACAATTTGTGCCTTACTTGTAATGTTGCTTTCTTTTAGTTATTGTTAAATTGTTGACCAGGGCGTTTGATTAACATGCAAATACCTTTGTCTATAACCTGGACATCTGTTGTCATTGTCACATTAGACAAATATGAATGCAAATAAGCTGGTTCTAAACAAGGCATAATACAGCAGTAAGTTTAAAAGCAGCTGCTTCACAGATTGCTAGATTTTAACTGCCTTAACTGACCTAGAAAACTAAAAGGCTGTATATATTATTGCAACATGCTGAACTGTGAATTCATTTCCTTTCCTCTTGGTCAATGAAGCTAAAATGCCTTCTTAAATACTATTCTTAATTTATGCTATGTATCTAATTCTAAAGCAGCACAGAACTAAAAGTCAAATAAAATGCCAGTATGATGCAGTCCTTTTCTATCTCATCACTAAACATCTGATCTATGGTCCTATTCCAGGGTTGTGAGTTGTGACATATACCTGCTAAATGTAACTTTATGATTGGAGATCATGAAAAAAAGATGAAACTGGGAGCCTGGGGAATTTTAAGCTATGGCTGGCTTATGGCCTACAGATAATAGATCTAATCAATGAGATAAGTATAAGACTGCATTAGACAATAATGGGAAGAAGAAGACCAAGGCACCTAAGAAACATAGTGTATGCCTAGGTGTATAGGATTCTCTCATCTTTATTCAGTATTTCTTTGACAAGATAAATAACCAACCCGCCCATATATTATATATAAAAGAAAAGCATGTTACTCCATACATATGACTCAACCCAGAGTCTTAGACCCTAATGCAAACTATATAACCTCCATTGTGAATCTGTGATTAAATAACCACAACACTCTTATGGCCGAAAATATTACAATCAGCCCGACTAAACTAGCAAGATATTTGGATCTGTAAACTATTGTTAACTCTTCCATAGCTGGTATTAATTGTTGGTTATTTTATATTTATTTATTAAAAAATCATTGTGGCAGAATTGGACAGTACATGGCCTTTATTGGGGTAGTTATAAAATACACCGCCCAGGTGTTCTTGAAGATTCTCTCAAGGAGCTACTCTCTTGGTTGGCTAAAGGCTTGATTTCCATTCACATTTCTCATTCTTACAGCCTGTCAGAGGTCAGAATTTCTCTTGTCTTAGACTATTAGCTATTCTATTTATTTGTGTATTTCTTTTTCTTTTCTCCAATTCCATGTACATTCATGATTTGACCTATTTGTTGAAAGATTTCACTACTGCAATAATTATTCGAAAGAACTTATTGCTTTATATAGTTCACTATTTACTATATATAAATCAGCATGTTTACTGGCCTTGTTCAGGTTCAGTGTTGACTTTAGTTTAAATGGGGGTCTCATAACATATAGTTCAATGTTTAAAATTAGTGAGTTGGGAAAATAGAAAAGGTTACACTTATATTCCTGCAATTTAGACTTGACAAAGCATTTATCTAAATACTCTGACATACTAGTTATGACATCAAAGACCAATTGGTAATTGTATATATGATTAATTTTATATTAGAGAGAGAGTCGTGGTAGTACCTATAGTAGAAAAATGGTAGAAACTCGGTTTAGGTGGTTTGGACATGTGGAGATGAGACCTATAGAATGTATATTTTGTAGTGAGAAGAATAGATCAAATGGAGGACAGTCAAATCGTTAGATGCAGAGGAAGACCTATGAATACTGTGAGAGAAACTATTAGGAAAGACCTAGAAATTAATACATTGGATTGAGATATACTATATAGCTATGACATTGTTTGATCTGTGTAGTCGACCCTACTTAGTGGAAAAAGGTTTGGTTGTTGTTGTTGTATTCATCTATTCCCATTAGTTTTTGAAGTGTTGGTAGAGAATTTTCTAGATTTAGTTTAAATTTGATGTAATGTTTAATTGGTCAATTATAATGGTTGATCTATCATCTATATTTATCTTTTTGCAAACTGAAATTTTTAGTTATAAAGTTTGGTACCATTTGCTTGCAGGCCAACCTCGCCTTCTCTGCCATCAGAGATAGGAAAGCTATAGGGAAGGTGATGATTGTATTCGATGATAAAGTTACAAGATCTAAGCTGTGATCTTCCCAAAACTATGCCATATATAGTTGACGGAGGTTCATATTAGAGACCAAGGAGATGCTAGTATAAAACAAAACCAAATAAGGCAGCAGTAAGAAAACAAGGACATGCTAGTATAAAACAAAACCAAATAAGGCAGCAGTAAGAAAAAGTGTCAAAATCTTGTAGAATATTACACACCCCCCTCCCCATGCTCCACATTATTACTTCCTCTCGTCTTAAATATAAGAGAAAGTTTGGTTCACAAAAGTTGATGTATTTAGTCCAAATTTTAAATTAAATACATAAATGTCTGTTGACCTAATTTTATCTTATATTTAGGACTGAAACAAGTATTTGTTAAAATTGTTTATTTTTCCTTTCAAATTGTACTTTTTACATGATCATTTACCACCATTTCTCCCATCCATATTGTTACCTTCACAGTTCGTGGGGCAATCATCTCGTTGAATTTGTGCCTTTCTCTGTAACTTGCACAAGCTATAGCGTTCAAATCTATAAAACATTTGCGAATACTCTATGGTCTGTGTCACTGACTCTGAGTGACCCTATCATATCATCATGGTCACTTTTGCAGTAAGGAACCTGTGGATAATATCCTCAAATAGATGTCCAGGTTTACTGCCTCTAGTTACTCTCAGAGGAATCCCAACACCTCCATTTTTCTCCTGTCATGTGGATATTACAAATCACAAGTGATGATAACATCTAGTATTTGAAAGAGTTTGTTTACATTTCCTTTGGAGAAAATATAGTGTCAAGTGATGATAACATAATTGTAATAATTGTGCACTGCAACAAAATTTGCCAAGGGATGGTGCAAGTAAAGTAACGCATTCAACAAGCACGTTATTGCTTAGCAAATGCTATCAATTTATCTCCTTTTCAATTTCATTTCCTTTTGACAAAATATTTACATGAGATTCTCAAGATCCTCAAATTGAGACTGGTATCATATTTACATATAAGGAGAAAAAGTTTGGTGTTAGGGACATGATATTTACAATATACATCTTGGGAAGATTTTACTGCTCGTTGAGGATTTGAAGTGCTTGAAATAGTTCCTCTGTGCTTAGTTAACGTTTTAGGAAGCGGACATAATCCTTCTGCAACATCTCTCCCCCGTGTACTTGATCAAATATGCATCTGTAAAAACTGATAAAAAGAAGAGAATGGGAGGTTGTTGTTATGGATGAGGAGAATGATGAGACAATATAACTAAATCCATTGAATAACTTTTTTTTTTTTTTTAATGTATTTCATTAAACAATATACTTTCAAACAACAAATGAACATCAACTATTAGATTATAATTTATATGAATGCCTGATTTATCTTATATTTAGTATGCAGGATGACCACAGAAATATCACACGATTCAATGGTAGGATAGTAAAATTCCATCCGCCAGAAAAATATTCATTTATACAGGCCTAAACTGGATCACCAATAAGCAATTAATTTCATCAGCATGCAACACTAGAATATCATGTGTACCACCACAACTTTATTTGAAATGTCAAAAATCAAGAATTCACTTTTAGAAAAACGAGGGGTTAAACGAGCACACACAACAGACATGTCCACAATAAGATTAAGATGACGGCAGAACAGACATACCTTCCATCCATGCCAACAATAAGGACGGTGTTCTGAGATCCAAAGGCCACAATGAATTTAGTTTTACCAGGCAAGCGGAACTGTGCAAATGACCATTCTGAGCTAAAATATTTAGGTAAAAACCCTACAATGTTTTGGAAGAAAATAGATAAGAAAAGAAGAAGAAAAATATAATGCACCATAAATATTATGCAATTTCCCATGTTGGTTTAGAGAATATCCTTAAATATATGGGTTTTATTAGAGAATATGTGACTATATGCTTTGGAAGGAATTGATTCTCAAAAGGGAAATGCTACTTGATAACTCATAAACCGAAATAATAAACAAACCTATTGTGCAAAACCATTGGTTCCTTGTAGATTTGTGCAGAAAAAGTGTTGATGTAAAGACCTATAAATTATCTAAAAATCGTACACACATAATGTAGCTCAATGGGCTGGATAAATATTCAAATTGATAAACTGGAAAAATGATTGGACTGAACCTCCAAATTATGATAAGTTCAGGTGTGCTGCATTACAAAAGAAAAATAAGTTTACCTCTCATGAAAGATAATGATGAATTGGGGTTGGCACCGGTATTTGGAGAAATCAAGGGATCTAAAGCAGTTGAAGAATTCTGATGAAGTAGTGCAGGCCCTTGGATAGCATTTGGGTGTATTACACTATCCTCCCCGAAGACTCTCACTCTCAAGTTGAATATATGAACAGTGCCTTTGTCACTTGATACTGCCAACCACTGGGCATTTGGAGACAGAGCTATGCTGTTGATTTTAGCATTAGCTGCCCCTCTTCTTACCTACAAGAAAGAAAAAATGGATGACTGATCACGAAAAAGAGGGAAACTGATCAAGAAGATCAAACCAATTCCTACAACAAGCTCGGCATAATAATGGTTTATCACAATGATTAAATATGCGGTGTAATAACCTACTTCTTGTAAACGAGAGCCATCCATTGTATTGAAGATTCTAATCAAAGTGCCCTTCACACTAGCAGTTGCAAGAAGGAGCCCGTCCATTGTCATAGTGAAGCATGCAATTTCGGAATTGTGAACGTTGATTAATTTTGTCACATTCAGTCCAAAGTGTTCAACTCGAACTTGTCCTTTGTGACAACCCGGACAAGCTAAAACAAATGTATTTGAATGGTATGAAAGACAGCACAATCCCCTAGGATTTGCCATAGTATCAAATTGATGAAGAAGCTTCAAATCCATCAAGTTGTAAACATATATCTTGTGCTCAAGAACAACTACAATTCGATCCCGTCTTAATTTCACTCCACGAACTTCGGATCTAAATGTGAATTCACCCACGCACCTGCGCTGATGATCATCCCAAATCAAAACTTTATTGGGTGGGTAATGGGAATTAGCTACAGCACCAACAAGTGCTAGAACATTGCAGCGGAACAACATCTCTACAATTTTGAAACCGCCACTTTTTAAATCACGTTGGAAAATGTCTTTGAAAGGTTCACAATTATATATACGAAAACCATTACTTGTTCCAGCAGCAAAGCAGCCATAGTCCTGATTCCATGAAAGTGAGAGCAAATCAGATTCATCACTGCCATTGATATCTGCATTGAACCGGGAAAGAGAAGAGGAGGCCCCACTATTGGGGTATTCACAGTTTTCGATCCTTGAATTAGGAAATGTTCCTTGAGATGATGAAATAGGTGAATTCATATTGAACGAGGGGGCATCTGCCAGCATTTTCTGCACTCAATAACTACAGTTGAGTTAGGTATAGAAAGTTGTCACAATGTGATTTCTATTGTAACAGACAAGAAAAAATCTATGATATCACTTGAAAGAAATTATTAACCAGACTCATGTTTGCAAGTTGCAACCTGGGGGATGAAAGCAGCGAGAAGATGTCTAGGAATTCAAGTTTCATAAGTTTTGATTGTGAATTAGATGTTACTCAAGACTCTTAAGTGATAAACTGCAGATATAAACTGAACTTTTCCTAGACAGGTAAACCCACTCATGACTTCGATACAATTCAAAATATACCAACGCAAATAACTGGCAATATATGCCCGCTTTGTACTCCTTCTAGGTAACATCCTATATATGAAGTAAATAACAACCTGTTCCCTCTACACCACAATCAAAATTTTAGTGCAGCACAACTAAATTCAATGCTAGGTTCGTTATTCATATCTTCCATGAACTATGTATCCTGTAGTTGTAACTCCTTCTAACTCTACTAGTTTCTGTTTTCATGTATCAGTTCCAGCACCAGTAAAACCCCCAAGCTGCTATAAATCACTTAACCAAGATAACCTAGAATTCCAATTTTATTTAAGTGATGTAGGAAACATACCCACGCAACAGATAAATGTAAAGCTATGAAGCACTGACACTAACATGAGCATCAAACAAAACACCAGTACTAGCACGTAAACACTAGTAATAATTTTTAAAAAATGAAGTGATTGGATGGTACTACACTTGTCGGTATTGTGTCAACATCAGACACCAAACACGCCTTTGATCTAACATGTCAGGGCTACATAGATGTAAAGCAACCATATGAAATAATAATAATTAAAAAAAAAAACTTCCATAACAGAATTATTTCTTATCATTTTAATGGTCAATGTAACTTCCAAATCCCGTTGATACAAAGTTCAAGAAACACTAAAAACATGGAACTAATGTGTAGTTATTCAAAGCCAAGAAAGAGACTTTCTTATTTACATTATAACTAACAGGTATGCAAAGAAAGGAAAATGTGATTGAGGCAAGAGGGTACCGGGGGGTTGCAATAACTCAGAGCAAATCCTCACTCTTCCCAGCAACAATTTTTCAGTTCAGCATGCCTACATTATATACGCCATGATCAGAAATTTCATCATGGAAAAAAGAAAGATGCAGACTTTAACAAAGAAAACCAAGAACCCAAGCAGGAATTAAAGAGATCAATGGATAAAAAAAACAAAAATGCGATCACAGAGCGGAAAGGTTCATTTGGGTTAGGGAAAATTGAATTGAAACTGGGAAGCATAAGATCATCAAATAATAATAATAAATGAATTGCATATAGACGTAATCTATTACCAAGGGCGCAGAATTCCGGATCGGAATGCTAAACGTGAAAATTGTCTTCCTAATTCACAATTTATATCTCTCTAATCAGACATCAATTTTAGCCATTCCGTTTGCTGGATTTCTCTGTTTGTTTTCTTCGTCTTTCTTTTTCTTTTCTAAGATAAATTTTGGATTTTTTTTTTTTTTGGTGATTTGTTTTGATTTTTTGGGTACAACGAGTGCTTTGTTTTATGTACGTGGAAATGTAAATAACTAATAATACAAATATAAAATTATCCAAAGTGTTAAATAAATTTTATGTTTTTATAAATAAATAAATTTCCTTTTTTAGTCCTAATAATTTTGTTCCTTCAATTTTTTTTAAAATATAACTTTTACTAGTTTCAGATGTGTTCTTTCATTTACACTCAATTAAGTTACTTACATTCCAAATTTACTTAAAATTAAATTCATATATGCATGAAATGAATTGGTTCAGGTACCTACCTCATTTAAGTGTAATTGGAAGAAAGAGAATCTAACCACAGTTTAATACAAAGTGAGTTTTTATAATTATTAAGACTAATTCAAAGTGAGTTTTTATAATTAAATGTCATTATTAGTATCTAATATTAATTTAATATTTTAATTTTTAATTTAGAGTTATAATAAATTAATAAATATGAACGTTTGAGATAATCAAGTTTGAATTTTGAAGAGAACACTTTTTAATCGAACTTTATATAACTTCGTGCTATATTTTAAATTATTGGAGTCACAATTTTTTTAAATACAGATGATTGAAACTAAAAATAATAATAATTAATTAATATCTTTAAATTTTAACTAAATTAATAAATAACAAAATTATGAAATTTACAAATAAAAAAAAATTAAACACACCGCCTCACTGTTTTCTTTTTCATCGTATATCTTTTCAAACTAAGATCTCCTTTTTTTTCACTTTTCTTTTTTTTTCCATCTTCACAAATCTTAGATCTTCCTATTCAATGGTATAAAGAATTTTTTTTATCTTTCATTTAATATTTATTTTAATTTTATCTTGTTTTTAATTTATTTTTTTATAAATTATATATTTTAATCATTTTTATCGCAATTCTTTTAAATAATTATATAATTATTATTATAAACTATTATTTTAGAAACAATAGGTATTTTTTAGAAAAGATTCCAACGCTATTATAATTTTTATTGCAATTGTGAGATAAACTAAAAGTACACTAATTATAAAAAATAAATGACTAAAATGAATCAAAATCAAAAGAACATTAAGTAAAAGAAAAAATACCAAAATTATATTTACACTTTTTTATTTATAGTAATAAATATAAAAATATCAATTGAATTTAATATTTTTTTTATAGTTAAGATATATTTAATTTTTATAAAAATTACTTTTAAAGTCTTCCGAATGTTTGGAATGTGCTTGTGACGATCCATTTTATCATAACTTAAAAAATCAATTGAATTATGGAAGATTTGTGCGGCCGAGAGATAAAGCATATAGATATGTAAGAATAATGTTTTTTGTTGTCGAATTGGTGACATGTAAGAGTGGGAATAGGTCAGGTCTTTTTAAGGCATGAACTTGACCTATGATTAATTTTTTAGGCATAAGTTTGACATACGATCTATCATAGATTTTTTTTCCGGTTTGGATCTGACCTTTTTAAAAGTCTGACATGGTCTGAAAGCTTATTTAAAAGTCTTATTTATATTAAAATATTTAAATACTCTACTCATACTAGCATGACTGCATGAGTCTAGCATTTTTATTAAATAAGCGAGACTATACCATAGGGCCCTGACGGACGACTTAGCCTATTCTCATCTTTAGCAACATGTAAAGGGGTGTACATGGGTGTGGGTCGATCCGCCAACCCGATCTTCGTGTACATGGGTGTGGGTCGACCCGCCAACCCGATCACCCAATTCAATCTGATTTTTACCTGTATCTAACCACTTTTAGGTCTGACCCAACCAAATCTGTTGAAACCTGCTTATATTTGATTCGGGTAATGGATTTAACAAATTGAGCTCGTCGACCGATAGACCCGATAACTAGTTATATATATTTTTTAAAATTTTGTTTGGCAATTCCAACAGTCCAATATTATTAATAATCTATTTTTTTATATGAATGTTGATGCAAGGTGTTCATGTGTCTAGGCTAAATACTGAATTTTTCTCGCAGTTTAGCATTTAATTTGTTTTGGCCTTATAATCTCGTATATCCCTACTCATAAAATTCGTATCTAATTTTTGTTTTAGTTTTACATTATAAATGTATGGCTAAATTACATTTGTGGTCCCTTAACTTAATTCCAGGTAACGTTTTAGTCTCTTATCTTTTTTTTCTTCTTCCCGATTTAGTCCTTTATTCCTAATAATATCAAATAAAGTATGAAAATATGAGTTTATTTGAAGATTTGCATTACGGATTTGATGAAATTTGTATTATATCGAAGAATATAATTAATTTTATGAGTTTTGATTGAATTTTTTTTTTGAATTTTTGTTTAAAAAATGATAACGTTATTGAAATTTTAAAATATCAAATATCAAATTGTCATTTAAAATTAAAATAAAAGACTAAATCGAGAAAAAAAAAAGATAAGAGACTAAAACGTTACCTGAAATTAAGTTAAGGGACTACAAATGTAATTTAGCCTAAATGTATGAACGAAAAGCTTACGATTGTGTTTATAATGAATTTAGTTTAAATTTTTTACATTTGTTAAATATAATTTTTTTTCTTCGTTAAATACTATTGTTGAATTTATTTATGTATTTGAAGATTGTTAAATTTATTTATTTTTTGTTGAGAGACTGATGATTTTTTTTTTCAAGAATCGAATTATTTGATTGAAATTTTATAGTTTTTAAGACATTCAAATATTAAATATATTTTAATTCAAAAATTAAATGAAAAAAATATGAATTTAAAATTTAACCTAATCCAAAAATAATTGATTGGATCTGATATCGAATTTTGTCAAAATCGATCCAACCCAACTCACATACACCCTATAAAATCCAATTATTTTTTCTCATATTCTGGTCAAGTATTGTTTTGAAAGAAAAAGACGAACTCGTGAGAAGAAGATTAAATTTTGTCCAGTTGAGTTTATTTTGGCTGTGTTGGATATAAGATGAGGGTGTAGTTTG
Source organism: Cicer judaicum (assembly GCA_037974835.1). NCBI lineage: Eukaryota > Viridiplantae > Streptophyta > Magnoliopsida > Fabales > Fabaceae > Cicer > Cicer judaicum. Next base: position 10,442,565 of record JBBPBS010000276.1, read on the forward strand.
GTTTAGGGAGGAGGGTTTATGATGTTGGGTAGGGAAAAAATTGAGGAATATGAAATTATTGGGGTAAAATTTAAAACAATTAATAAAGACTAAAATTGGATTTGCCCCTGCAAAACCCAAAAACACTATTAACCTTTTATATAATGGCAATCTCATCTATTAACCACAAATTAATGGATTCGTGCCAATGTAAGGGTACTTTGCTACTCGATATACTGTATGATTTTGGATTTGAAGTTAAAATATAATTTTTATTATTTATTTTTAATCTAATATTCATTTCAATCATTTATCATATTTCATTTGATTTTTTTTAAAGTATATAATCTTTAATTATTTTTTCAATAAATTGAATATAAAATAGAAAAAGAATGTTGACTTAACCATGTTCGTTCAAGGTAACATAATTAGTGTTTTAATTGACATTTAAAATCCTAGCAAACTATCAAGTTGATCCTTGACTCTATAACCACTTTTAAATATTTCATTGACTCCATTAATATTTTAAAATAATCATTATCTTTGTTAAATATTTCTCAATTAAATTCATCTATTAGTTGTTGTGATCTTATGATATTAATTATACTAACATGACACATTAAATGCCACTCATTGACAGCTTAGTTCAATCTTTATCCAAATAGTCCCTACACGATTGAAAAATATCGTACCAAATATTGAATAACATACAACTACCTGAAACCTCAAAATATTTTTTTATTAGACCATAAACATTGTTATATCTTTTTTCTAAGGAAAAAAACACTGTCTTACTATTATCACAACTTACAACTCAACCATAACAAAAATAAAACCTGCAAAATGACACAACTTTGCATTTTAAATTAAATTATTGTCCTTTAATATTTTGTGGGTCATGTGTGTGAACAACACTACATGAAATTAACAATTAAAATTATTGACGGAAATATTCGTGGAACTATTATTCGATGAAAACTTTCAAATATATTTTGTTTTTTAGTCAACTTCTGAAGGGACTTAAAAACAAAAGTTAGAATATTTATAGAAAAAAAAACTTATTTATCATTAATATATTAGTAGTAGTATTATCATTATTTGTATAAAAAGGGGTCCACTCTAAGAAACGACCCGTACACGCAAAAAAACAATACGGGAGTAGGAAATTCCCAAGGCATCAAAAACAGCAATTGGATTATCGTAAACGAATTGATAATCTCCTGTAATTAATACTACCTGCTGGTTAGTTTTCATTAACTCAATTTGCCACTTTTTACGTGAAATCAAATATAAATAAAAAGTATAGTTAAGAAGTTGATGTATTTTATTTTAATTTTTGATTATATATATGTATATATATATTAATTTTATAATTATTATTTCTATTTAGTATATATTAAGCAGCCGTTTAATATAAATGTTGTGCCTAATTTTTTTAAATTGATTTTTTATAAACTTGTAAATACAGTAGCTCATATGGTCAAAAATTTGGAAGATATTTGATGTGTTCTATTACAGGTTAAGAAAAATGTGTTAGTTTCTACGCATACAAAAAAAAATTACTCTTCTATATTAGATCTCGTGTCTAAGTTATCTAAATAAAGATCAATATTTTGTCTTAAATTTTTAATAGAATAACAAACCCCAAAAAATCTTTAATAGATTCATTTTTATTTTTTTGTTGAAAATCCTTAATAGAATAATAGTATTGTATACAAATATTTTTTTTAAAAATGCTAAACATTGCTAAGTTACTTGTTATCTCTTTATTTATAAATAAAAGTTGATTTATGTTGGTTTCAAGATTTAAACAATTAAATTAAATACATCAATATTTGTTGTTTGGATCAAATAAATTTATTTTTATTGATCTATTTTTACTTATATTTC
>JBBPBS010000276.1:10444963-10470326 GCA_037974835.1 Cicer judaicum
TAATCAAAATTTAGAAAATGATGGAGTAGTAGTTATTAAATGTTAGTCAATTTCTTAACCCTTTCCTCAATCAAATCAAACTTATAATTTTTTTCCAATTTTTTTGGAAATTATAATAATAAATATATAATTTAATTGTAATTTTAATTTTTTTTATTAAATTTACAAAATATAGTTTTAATATTTTATTATAATTTTTTAATTAAAATTTAACATACTTTAAATAATATAACATATGATATAATAATAAAAAATAATTAACACTTAAAAAATCACAATAAAATTCTGAAAATTTTAATTTTTAATTTCAATTTTTTATTTATAATTTAATTAATAATATATAAATAATTAATGTATTAAAATAATTTTATAAATAATTGAAATATTTTTATTTATAAAAAAAAATATATAAAAAAATCATACGAACATGTATTCTTTTATTGTGCCCTTACAAAGTTACAAGAAGGTTATCTGTTAGGACGAATGAAGGCACTGAATGAATGAGTTAATGGAGTATCAGAAAAGCTGAAAAGCTATTTGAGATGATCAATTGTGGGAAATTGAGGGTCATCCCTCCTACACCTAATCCTACCACCTCCCTTAACTCTACACATTCATACAAACGTCCTTCTCCTCTATTATTTTTTGCTTCATGGCTTCCAAACTTTGCTACTCATAACATTCCCTTCGTTGCTTCAGCTTCTTCTGTTTCTGGTTCAGGTCCTCACTCTTCTTCTTTATTTCTCAAATCCTACTTCTCAATTGCTGTTTTTTTTTCTTTCATTCTCTTAATGTAATGTTTATGTAACTGCCAACTAGTATCAGTTAAGTGCATCCCTTATTGTATAATTGATATAAGTTATAAGATGTTTTTCTAAGCTATTCCGAAGAGCTTACGTAAATAAGCTGAAAACGGCTTATGGACGTATTATCCCAAATAGTATCAGAAGTGCTTATACTAGTAAATAAGTTAAAATAAGTCAATTTAAGACAAAATATTGGTCTTTCTTTAATGGGCTACTTATATTATGTGATTTGTATGTTCATGTCGAAACCTTTTTCTTCAGAGCAGTTGTTGGATATGGGATCAAAGAAGAAAAGGAAAGAGATAGCTGGAATAGATCAAGAAGATTTAGTGGATCCAAAGCTTTTAGCTGATCCAGATAGTTATTTTTGTGAGTTCAAAGGAGTGCATATACACCACAAGATACATGATGCTGAATCTCAGACACAAAGCATTTTCCAGAACCAGGCTCGTGTTTCTAATCAAATCAACAAGCTGTGTTTGCCTATGATTCTGTTACATGGATTTGGAGCCTCAGTTTTCTCTTGGAAAAAAGTTATGAAGCCTTTGGCTGAGGCTACTTGTTCAAAAGTTTTAGCTTTTGATAGACCAGCCTTTGGATTGACATCTAGGGTAAACTTTTCTTCTGAAACAGGAGACACAAAACCTCTAAATGCTTACTCCATGGCATTTTCAGTGCTTGCTACCTTGCACTTCTTTGATTTATTAAAAGCTGAGAAGGCAATTTTACTAGGGTATGTGAATGTTCTATCTCTTGTTTTGCTAAGTGCGTTTATGTTTTACATGGATATTGTCAGGCGACTTTTTATTTTTTGATATAATGGTTACGCAACTATTAAGAAAGACCAAGAGATTAATGAGTTGAATATAAATATAGGACCAAACATTATGGCGTTGTTTGATCCATGTACCAGTCTATACTTAGTGGCATAAAGCTTGGTTGTTATTGTTATATAATTGTTAGGCGACTTCCGTCAATCTAAGTTGAGCCTGCTTGCATCTGTTGTCATAAGTTGACATTATATAGGTGATCATAAGTTGAACCCCTGCATCTAGATATGTAATTATCTGATATTCCTGATTGCTACTGTTAGAATAAATAAATAATATCACATAATATATTGGTTTATCTCCCATGATCAGTTTTCAACCTCAGCATATCTTGGATTATCTCTTTGGATTAATATTCATAACTTTTACTTATTATAATTTGTTTTTTGATTTCTCTATTTATTTAGGATTGAGTCTATGTATCCCTATGAATAAAGATTAATGTTTAGCCTTTTTGTCAAGTCATTGTGAAGTCAATATTAAGTTATTATCAATAATATTCAAAGTTTTTATTATTTTCTCCCATTTTATCTAAAATTTCACAACTTCAACATTTACATGCCAATCGTAAGTGTTAAAGTGATTATCTATGTTTTTATTTTTCTATCTTAGCATTTTGAGGTAGTAGACATGATATATGGAATCAGACTCAAGGAATTCCCTCTGTTGGCACATGAAACTACATATTTTTCACGGCGATCTCTTTCCTTTTTCATCTTAAACTTCTTCTCCATTGAAATCAAATGTTAAAACTATATAACTGCTAATATTACCAATGGAAAAAATATATATTCTCATATGAATCTGCACTGTAGTCTCTTTTTTCTTAGAAGTTTACAAAATGATATGCTAGGCACTCAGCCGGTGCACTTGTAGCCGTAAATACATATTTTGAAGCTCCTGAGCGGGTTGCTGCTATCATCCTAATCGCCCCAGCAATTTTCGCGCCACTAACTACACCCAAAATTGTTAAAGAGAATCAATCAAAAAAAGATAATCAAATGAAAGAAGACAACAGTTCTATCAGAAAAAGTCCAATTGTTGGACTTTACAAGTTGTTGTCCAAGATTACCAAGAACATTGCAATTGCAATAACAGGAATGATGAAGCAGATGACCGATATGCTCAACTCTCTGTATAGGAAACTGTTATCAACTATCCTGCGTTCTTCCCTTGCGATAATGCTGGTAATAAATTTGTTCATGGCTAATGTAATTAATACTAAATAATATTTGTTCCAGTTACATCAACCTTGTTGGTTCAATCATTGTTGGAAAATATATAATCCAAGAGAAACATGGAATTATTGACTCAAATACAATCTGGTTACATATAGTCCGCTACATAAGGAAAAATCTGGTTACATTGTTTATTGTTGAATACTATTTTGTGCATTTTAGTTTCTATCTTTAGTTTGATTACAATTCTTTAGCTGACACTGTCTATAATTTGTCACAACCACTGGACTGATGGCCCTTTATTTCATATGAATCTCAGTTAAGAATGGCAATTGATAAGTTTGGTACCGCTGCGGTTCGAAATTCATGGTATGACCCAAATCAGGTCTCTGAACATGTTCTTAGTGGTTATACAAAGGTAATCTCACGACAATTTTCTCTTTTCCTATTCTGTAAATATATTCTTTCTTTCATTTTCATCATAACTCTCAAACAATATGTACTCACCCGGATGTTAGCATTGACTGCAGCCATTGAGGATTAAGGATTGGGATAAGGCACTGGTGGAATACACTGCTGCAATGATTTTGGATGAGGAATCTAATACAAAGCCATCACTTTCTAAAAGACTTAATGAAATATCTTGTCCTGGTGATGTCACTGACCCTATATATAGATTCATTTGCATAATGACTTGTTTGTGTCCTTGATCTTTTTTTGCTGGTTCTTGTTCCCAATTTTCATGTTGAATCGTGTATCTTTTCCTAATGTAGTGATCTAATTGGTGATATTGTTTGACTTTGCAGTTCTGATTGTAACCGGTGATAGTGACCGACTAGTTCCTTCGTGGAATGCTGAGAGACTTTCAAAAGTCATACCAGGAGCATCGCTTGAAGTAATTAAGCAATGTGGCCATTTGCCACATGAAGAAAAAGTGGAGGAGTTTATTGCAATTGTTGAAAACTTTCTAAGGATGTTTGCGGGCAATTCCAACGAACAATATCTACAACCTGCAATGTGAACTTTGTACAACTCAGGCTTCCCATTTTACTTCACAGCAAATCCATATAATACAGGAAGATACTAACGCAATTGATCAGATGGCTGGCGATCATTTCAGGGTGTCTTGATTCATACTCATTAAATTCATCAAGCATGAGAGATCAATTAAAGAAAAGCTTGGAAGTGGAAAAGTACCTATACACAATAAAATAAATTTTATATCGCATTATATTGCTAGCCTGCTATAGTCCTCGAAGATATCTTATTTATGTTAAGCTCCCTGAATTTTCTGTAAATCCATTTATAGTATACACCTTAGGGCTACTATATCCACCATTTGACGAGCAATCTCTAAATTATATATTCAATTTGTGGAAATAACTACAGTAGTTTTTATAATATATACAATAAAAAATATTTAAGGGCTTGATTTTTTTGCAGTTTTTAAACAACTGTAAATGATCTTAATCCGTGATTTTCATATTAAGCTACCTTATGTCATGCCAAAACCGTTAGCGCAGAGCAATTGAGGATAACAACTTTCCTGAAAGAAAATATTGTAAATTTAATTTATAAGTGATAAAATATCTTGTTTCAGACCAATGACTGAAATGAATCTCAGCACTTTCTTTGACATAATAACAATCTTAAGAATGTGGAACCATATACAATGGCCAACACTGATAGGCTGTGTGCAGCCATATGTAATTATTTGAACTGGTTAAATGTTTGGTTCTGGAAGGAGAATCAGCTTTTATGTTAGCAATGGCATCTCCTACGATGGCATGACATCAAATCCTGGCAAGAAGTCATCACCAAAAATAACAGTACCAGCTGCTAATGCCTCAGCAGTTATTTCCAATGCAACTCCTGGAGGCATCTTTTGACGGTGTTCTTCCCTAGACAGTGGTATGTCTGTGAAGCTTGGAAGCAAGTCATCATTTCTTGGGAGAAAAGTGGGAATGTAACCGACATTAGAGGGTGGTGATGGTGGAGGAGGAGTTCTAGTTCTTGGTGGTTGATAGCTTCGTTCACCCACATATTGATCAGAGTAGATTGTAGTGGTGAGTGGCACTGAATAGGAGTTTGGCACATTCGTGTGTTCATGCTTTTTTGGCTGCTTCTGCGGATAAGCTTGCCTTAATCTTTCCTGTGCAGTCCACTGGTTATTGGCGCCGTAATCTAAAAGCACTGTTCCTTCCTTGCTATCTACTGTGAACCAAGAGATCATGGTAAGAATTTTTCAAAGAACTACAGGTAAACTGAAAATCAAACTTGTCATCTTCCTCCTAGATTATTATGTAAGAAATTGTAGGGCGTCAAGAAGTTGGTCTCTAAAATTAAGAAATGAGCAAAAATGTCTCTAAAATTATAAATTGTTGATCATTTTAGTTTACATGTCACCTTCTGTTGGCAAACATTTCAAATTAGTCCATGAAGTTGAATATTTAAAATCAAATTGTCAAACTAATTCTCGTATTTGTTAGTTAGCACTCAAATGCTACCCAAAAGATGATATGCGACTAAAATGGTGTCAGTTTACATTTTGAGGGTCATTTTTGTCAATTTCTTGATTTTAGGAAGTAACCTGATAACTCTCTACAATTTCAAGGACAAAAGTGGACATTCTCTAAAAAAAAGGGAAACAAGGGTGATACTAAATGCTGAAGAGGAAAGACAAATTTGTTTTTAGCAGGTTATTATGAAATAGTTGCATACCTGTGTGAGAACTTAGTTCTTTCTCTGCATCAGAAATACGAATCAAAATATCGATAAAACCTCTTGGTTTGCTGGATTTCCTCTTTCGCAATTGGTAGCTCTGAACCTCCTTTTGCTTTGGCATGGATACCTCGGAATTCTTTAATTGCTTGACAAGAAACTCTTTCAGACCAACCGTTGTTGAGCCATGAAGTTTTTCCTTGAAGAATATGGGGTCTATCATGTAAACTTCCACATTCAACGCCAAGTCTCGGATGTTCAGCGTCGAGTCATCAACAGGAATAGCAAACTTGGTTCTCCAAACAGGATTTGCATTCCCAGAATCATCAACTTTGGTGCAATATTTGCTGTCATGATCAATCCACCCAACAGCATACCAATGGCGCTTCCACAGTGACTTGGAATGATGCAGTCCATGAGCAGATATCAAACAGAACTCGACCTGTATAATCCCCATATGGGATGCAGAAACAAAAAACAAGACTCAAAGGGATCTTGTATCCTTTAAGCTTCTTTAGACAGACAATGGTTACACAGAAAAAGAAACTAATAAACATGCTTTGCTGTATTTTAAAGGCTTCTTTTCTTTTATATCAGAAAATCATTATACTTAAGCTCCATTCAGGGGACACCTTTCTGTCAAGTTGTCAATCTTTTCTTTCCCTGTTGAGTTTATCCTAGGAAGACAGGAATCTCATAATGTTTAAGCACATGTTTCTTTCTTCTTTTTAATTCATGTGATGTTGTGCTTTATATAAAAGACCAATTTAATATCATTTTAAATAAGCTTTTCCACACAAAATATCACTTTACATAAAATATAGTGGTCTAATGACAAAAACATCTAGAATACTGGTGAGATGACACTGAAATCTTTAGAAGGTGAATTTACGATATGCTTTGTACAACAATGTGTTATAGAAGCCACAATGTTTCTCGCATTTACAGTGAAAGCATGACAAAAAAATCTTGCAACTGCACATTGTCCCTGCAGAGTTGAATATACACTAGCGAAGAATGAAAAAAATGGCAACATTGAAACTCTTCTGGTTGATCCCACGACAATCTTCTTTTTGCTAGTACAGTGAAGCAAATAGGATTCTATATTATTGTCCTGATTTGTAGGGTCTGTCAATCAGAGGTGGAACCAACAATAGATTTTGGCCTGCACATGTTACGGTTTGCTCGCCTTCCTGGGTTGTCGATGAAGCAGTTCTTGTGTACATCATGGTAGTAGAGCTCAAAATGTCACCACCAAATCCACAAGCCTTAAAAAACAACCTGAAAAAAAGTTGAGAACATCAATTGTTGTTCAAAAAAGGGATCAAAGTAAGCACTCTAGAAGTATAATGGACAACCTCTCATCCTCTGAGCAAAGGGCTGCTATGTCATAGATGTCTCTATTTGTAAGCATTCTGCAAAATAGATCATATTCAGATATATGGAACTTCATGTATTGATCTTTAACCTAAAATGGGAAGACCCATTACACTCATCACCTTTACATGGAAATCAGACACTTACATTTCAAATAAAAAGCATAAATGTTATTCTCCCTTTGACCGGCATTTAGTGCAAATATTGAAAAATCAAACTGACAAAAATCAAACCAAAACTCTACCAACAAAAACAATGTGACAAAAACTTCATGAATAAGATTATCATCTCATCAACAAAAGGTTCTATCGGTCTGCTATGCTGCATTTTTAAAGTGAGTATCTATTTAGTATAGGAACCATGCAGAAGTATCTAGTACAGAAACCATGCAGATTAGCATTGAGTTGAATCATCAAAGAAGAGAGTCAAAAGGTGTTTGTTTAAGTACATACCTCAGGATTTTTTTAACAATCATTTTTCCAATTCCCATTCTCCGCAGGGATGGAATAACCTGCAAGATGCTGAAGCAAGTTGATACATGCACGCAAGGGCGGAACTTAGTTATGACAGGAGAGGCCATTGTCACCTCAAAATTTTCTTTTTCGGTAAAAGTAAGTATACCTACAATAATATTTATCTATAATATATGATATATATAAGGAATATCTTGCTAATAATATCAACTTGTGGAGTAGCTTAGTGGTAATGGTGATTTTTATAAACCTTATGTCACTAGTTCTTGTTATTTTTAATGTAACCATAGTAGTTTGTTTGACAAAATTGTAAGAACTTGGATTTGAACGGACTATTGTTAATATATCTAAAAACTAGAATTAACTCAACACCAAAATCAAACATATGAAAATAATTAAAAATATTTTATATATAATCTATTTTATGTTGGCCCCCAATAAAACTTGTCAAGATCCACCACTGCATGATCCACATTAACTAATTGATTGAGTAACCAAAATAGTAAACGGCACATGCCATATAAAAAAGTTGTATAATGCGAAAACATAAAACAAGCAAATAGTACTAAAATTGGTTCTTAAAATTATACTATGCTGGTATCAATCTAGTCTCGAAATTGTAAAATTTTAATAAAATTTGTCCTTTCGACAGTATTTGAAGAAACTGTAAACTACATTAACTTAGTAATATCCACGGTGAATTAGAAAACTGAGTGAATAATACCATTTGAAAATAAATGCAATTTGCAATTCTTGGGATCATTTTGGTACAATTTCAAGGACTAATTGAGGTATTTACTAAACTCAAAACTTTTCATTAACAAGAAACAAAAATAATCATGCCCAAAAACCAAGATGTCAAATTCAGGTAGTGGGCTATCACGAAAAGATGAAAAGTTTCTTTCTTTCTTTGATACTATAAAAAAATGTTACCATGACATCGTAAATAGAAGCAGTGAGACCACAATCAGAAACGGCACGGCCAAACCCCACCAATAAATCGCTGTAAGGAGAAACCGGCGTGAAGAAATCCACCACAGAAGACGAAGATTTAGGTGTTAAACCATCAAGGTGGTGTGGTTTACAAAAGACAGAGACAAGAACAGAACTGTGAGAAAGAGCAATACGGAGCTTGTTGATATCGACGGGTTGGGTTTCGGAGATGCTGAGGTTGTTGGGGAATCTATGGAAAGAGTGGTTGCAAGTGGAGCAGAGGTGTTGAAGATGTTGAGGATGGACGTGGCGTGGGTCAGTGGAAATGTAAAGTGGGAGAAGGGGTCTCAAAAGATTGTTGTGTGAGGTTTTGGTGATTCTTGTTCTTACCCATTTCAATTCCATGGATTTGGAAGCGGAAACTTGTATTACATGTATGTGAGTGTAGTATGGTGCTGCAATTCCCGTTGCCACCATATTTGACAGGTGCTCTTTCGAATTGGATGGATAGAATAAAACGGAAAGCCAGGTGTACTCTTTCCAATTCCTTCCTTCACTCTTCAATTAATTTCCAAATTCCTTCTCTGTAATTGTGTCTCCTTAACTAGGAAAAACTCATTTTTATTTATATTTTGATATTGATTAGTAACAATTTATGATATAGTTTCTGAATTTTTTAATTTGAATCTTTTAATTTTCAAAAAAATTTATAATCTACTGTAGAAAAAACAAAATTTATAATCGAAATTATGATTTTTTAGATAATGATTTATAACTTAATTTCTAAATTTATCAATAAATATTTCTTTTGCTTACAAAATTTATCAATAAATATTTCTTTTGCTTACAAAATTTATCAATAAATATGGACTCAATTATAAATTATTTAATAATTAATTAAAAGACTGGCCGAATGTTTTTATGATATTTTTCATACACAGTTAAAGAAAATTAAAAAATTAATAATTATAAGAAAAAATATTTGCATGAAATGATTCGGATCTCTTATCTCTTAACCAAAGATTCTCAGGTTGAATTCAACAATATAAATGTATCAACGTTAAAACTTTTGATAGAGAACTTTGCACTTATTGTCATCTTACCCAACCCGACTCAAATGACAAGTTAATGCAGTTATATGCGAAGGATATTAAGTTTACGCACACAAAAAAGTTATAGTCAATAACAAAAAAAAAAACATTAATTAAACATAAATATGTAAACATAAGTCAAAAGAAATCAAATGCTTAATTGCATGTTAAATTAAGTCGATGAAGTCGTTTCATCAATCAGTTGTTCTTCTGAATGAGGAGATATACACCATGTCCTGGCTCTACAATCATATTGTATGCAGGAGAATGCTTATAACTAGGAGATAAAGAGAAGCTGAACTTGGAAACAATAAGGGCTAGCACAATCTTTAGTTCAACCATTGCAAAGTTCTTCCCCACACACAAGCGAGTACCCACTCCAAATGGAACATACGCTTGTGGAAACTTGCAAGCCTTAGAGACACCCTCACTGAATCTTTCTGGTTTAAACTCATTGCAATCTGGTCCCCAAATTTCAGGTTCTCTGTGCAATGTTGGGATTAAAGTCCATAAACAAACACCTTTTGGAACATTCAGGTTTCCAATTTGGATGTCTTCATATGCCTCCCTTGACACAAAGGCTGCTGGTGGGTATAAACGCAGCACTTCTTGAATCACCATGTTTACCTGTAACCAGTAATCTAATGCTCCATAAATTGTCCAAATTCCCAAAATCAAGTAAGAGTCTAATGATATAATTAGCATGTTTGACAAAGCTAATAAAAATGACTAAGGATATGATTATAAGATTTTTCAGCTTATTAAAATAAGCTCCGAATAGTATGTGAAAACAACCTTCAACTTATGAAAACAATTTAAACACATTTTAATGTTTTATTCAGAAATAGCTATATGATTCTAAATTGCAATTGCAAGTGCAGATGCTGTTATCCTGTGAACTTTGGTATTGCGAAAAAATGCAGGCAAATGCCAGTAATGAAACAGCAATTACATTTGCGATGTTGTTACAAATACCTCTAAAGCCTTTGTTTTGTGGTCGGAATTGCAATTATGGACCACAACTTAAAACTATATACTAGTAAACACTTGTTCAATAAGTTCTTTTTTTAAAAAAAAAAATAAGGAAAGGGAAAATTACTATCAACCATTTCAGAATTATTTCCGAAGAGATTTGAACTTTGTAACTAGAGATGACAAAATTAAACTCTTATCCACTGATGCGATACCTCGTAGACAGGTTCAATAAGATCTTAACCAAGTGTTTACCTAAATGCAATGTTATGTGTGTAAAAATTACGGGGGGCACAGTTCTCAATTTTTCTTAAGATATAGAATGAGAATGACTACATGTGTATACTTTTAATTTTAAGAAAATCAAAGTTGGTGTACCGTTTTCAAAAGAGGGAGAGAATCTGCATCTGGTATACCATTAGGACAATGTTGAGCTACCTCTGTCCTTATACGATTTTGCCATTCAGGGTATAAAGCAAGAAGCATCAAACACCAAGAAGCTGCAACAGCAGTAGTTTCATGACCAGCAAAGTATATGTTTTTGCAGTTATCCACAATGAATTGTTTGGAGAAGTCATTCCCTAGACTTTGATCACTCATGGCAGCTTCCAGCAGTAACTGCATCAGATCCTTTTCTGACGATGATGTCTCCGATGAGCAATCTCGCTTCCGTTCCTCCACTAACTCCCAGATCAGTGACTCTATCTCTTTCTCCAAATTTCTTATCTCTTTTTGCTTCTTTGTCCGAAATTTCAGCTTCTCCCTGTCATTAGTTATCATATCAGTCAGTTTTCTAGCTGATTAAACACACAATTCCTTTTATACTACTTTTCAATGTAGAGAACAACACCTAAGTAAGGTTATAAAGATTTTAAACAAAGCTAGTATGAAATTTTATTTTTTGTATCGAACATTATGTTATGATTATGATTAGAGTAGATTGACACATGTGCATTGTTCAGAACACAGATATTTTAGGACTAAAGCTCTTTACCACTAAAATTAATAGTAATGAATTGTATAGTTTAAGAAATAAAGTAAGGCTAATTACACAATTTGCATTTCTTAATATAAGGGTCACAGTTCCTGTCAAACACAAATGCGTCGCAGTTGAACATTTATGAAATGTGATAGCGGTTTTTTTTATAGGGATTTAAATTTTATGCAGTGCCGCTGTAAATAATATTTATACAATGAGTCAGTTACAATCATTGAATCACTAAAAATATGAGTTTAATTATATAACCCTTTAAAAGTAATATAAATGATGATTTGTGATTAGACGCAGTGACCGTGTATTTAATGTTTACACAATGAGTTAGTTACAATCATTGAATCACTAAAAATATAAGTTTAATTATATAACCCTTTAAAAATAATATAAATGATGATTTGTGGTTAGACGACAATGTAAACAAATTTTACACAGTTATCAAAATAAATCTATTTTTTTAAAGTTGAATTGGCTTACAGGAAACCGGTCTGGCCGAAAAGGAAGCCATGTTTGGACATGATCTTCTGGATGGTTCTAAGCTTTGAGAAAACTTCCTTTCCCTTGGAATAAGAATGTCCAAAACAAACCCTTGAAATTACATCAGCTGAAAAGCTCCTCAAATCAGCATCAACTTTAACTTCAGCTGTAACACCACCTTGCTCCTCAATAATTTGCTCCCACTTTAGTAGTATAGGTTGTGCTGACTCTATCATAAGCCCCACCATACCCTGCCCCAATGCCATGCATTAATTCTACATATTCCTTGTCCCTACCATGTTTCCTTTTAGTTATCCAAATATCTTTTATGATTTATCTATATATTTAGCCACAAACAATACAAAGTGAGGTGGTACTTACATCAAATAGGTGGTGGAGCGACATCACTTTCCATTTATGATATTGTCATTTTCGTTTTAATTCAAAATTAAATAATCTATAGACCACTCATAATCATAAAACGTGATATACTTAAGCTTCTCTCATCTTGTAGGGGATAACTTCATACAAATTGAGGTAAATGTAGAGAATCCCAACCCTATTGCTATCCAGCAAGAACATGATTGTGCATGTAGTGTATAATTACTACTAGGCTTTTCTAGTTCTAGATAATTGATGTCCTTTCTACAAGAGAAAAAAAAAACTAATAATTTATGTTCTAGACTTAGTCTATGTTTGCTTCAGCCACACGTTCACCCAAATCTAAGGTGAAAATTGAAGCTTAGTTTGAGAGTTTATAATGTCAATTGTATATCTAAACTAATTTAATTGCAATTTAACTGGAAAGGAATTGGCTCAGGGTTCTTGGTACATGTAGGTTCATAAACTCATTTAAATTAATTTCAAATTGTATCTTGATTTTACGCGGGACTTGGTTTTTTCCAAAATAGATAACGAAATATTTATAGATACCTTAACTTTGTCCATGAAGAACTCAGCTGCAACAAGTTTCCTCTGTTGCGCCCAACTATGACCATTGGCTCTCAAAATGCCATTGCCAAGCATTGGTGCAAGTTTGTTTGTTATATAAGAAGGCTTACCCAAATCCAAAGTGATACATTGGTTCATTTCTTTCACTAGATCCGGTTCGTTCACATATAGGTGTTGCTTCATCCCTGTGGAGTAAGTGTACACTAGACCTGCAAATACCAACATTAACTAAATTTATGTTCATCACTAATTGTTAGAACCCCAGCTTTATCATATTTTATTATTTATATATTGTGAATATATTTAGTTTCTCTTTAGTTCTCTCTACCAGAGATATTGTTTCTTCCGCTAGAACCAATCCACGTTAGTAACTATCCAATTCAGAAAATGTTGCTTCTATTTGAACATTTTGATACTTACGGTTACTTATTTATATATCGTGAAGATATAACTACTATAGGCTACTATTCTAGACAAATGTACAATATGCTACTCGAAGGATAACAATTATAATCAACAATTACAATTCAAACATTATCGTTGAGCATAATTAAGAACACCTTTGTTTTTATTGGAAAATAGTAGAAGAGGGACAAAATTAAGAATACAATAATGATCCATATAAGTCTCAAGTTTTTATACATTTATTCAACACTTCATCGCTATCGTATCACATCATCAATCTATCATATATTATGTATTTTTCTCTCTCAAAACTCTAGGTGCACACCAATCATTTTTCTTAAGAATACCATAATTGACAGTATAAAAGTATTTATGTTTAATTTAATATAGAATAATTACTTGAAAATAAAGATTGAGAAGAATATATATCCGGAAACAAATTCCTTTTACAGTCATAAATCGATTTCAATTAAGCATCAAAATTGTTTTAGAGCATGTGTAATCTAAAATGTCCATCTCAAATTAATGGTGGAAATTGATAATTGTGTGTAACGTCGTGATATTACTATTGTGTGATATGACTAGTGCGAGAATTTGGGTCCATTATATCCCGGTCGATTAATGTCCGTTGATTATTGCTTTTCAAATTCTTAATATCATGATTTGGTCAATAATTAACATTAACTATTGATAATCAAATAAAAAAATAAATACTATAAATCAAATAAATAAATAATATGAACATGAACCACTGATAATCAAATCAGTTGATATTATGTGTGTAATTATAAAAGAAATCCTGGATATAAGATATTTTGGCATATTTTACCGTAGGAAATTAATCTATGCTTTTCCACTTTCCAAAGTTTCCCACTAGCATATAGATACCAATTAATCCAACGAGGAATGTCCCAAAAAGACAGTGCTGTCATGTCTAAAACCTACCCATTTGGTACCAAAGCACTAAAACTATATTCCTTTGCGTTCCCTTTGAATCAACAGACAAACAAACGTGATAAAAATTGTACAAAAATGTGACCAATCGATCTTGGACTGACTATTTATTTATTTTTATATAAAAGAGAGCCAAATGATCAAAGAAAACGAAAAAGTTATACAATTAGCGACATTCTTTAGTATAAAAGTCCAAAAAATATCATGAAAAAAAGTTTAGGAAGATCGTCAGGTGGATTTTCGACTGTAGTACAATCAAAATAATTTAAAGATAGATTGAACTTAATAAATCAATCACTACATTCCTTCTTAGTAAATATGGGTGACTTCCATATTTCAATTAATAGAAAAAAGGCATATATGCCGTAGTGATTTGGGTGATTTTTGTTAGCAATGAAAGTTTACATTGTAGTTGTTGGATTGAGACGGACGGTCCAGATTTCAATCCAAATTTTGATGGTAATTTTAATTTTTTAAAATAAAATGAAATACACTAAACTTTACATTTATACGATCAAATTTCGTCTTAAGCTACCAACCTCCTTATTGCATGAATTCTTGGATGGTTAATACTTAATAGCATACAATTCTAATCAATGCACTTACGCATGCTTTGGGCCACAGTTTTTCCCATAATAATTTATTTTGAATATAATTAGATTCCCTATGTTAATTAACTCAATCATGCAGTGCTAGATTTAATTTGATTATTAAAATGAGTTATTAAGTTAAAATTCTTCTAAACAATGTTACATCAGTCATCCTGTAGTAGTTCACTTATCAAATCATTACAATTTAGTCACCAATCAAAAAAAAAATATCAAAATCATAAATTTTTAAATGCCAAGACAAAAATTGTGTACAGCTGATTAGAGAAAATAAAAGATAAAAAGTTGTGAATAGTAATAAGATTATTTAGTATTTTTTAATCTCTAACCTCTTTGTCATTTAGTTGATTAATTCATTCAGCTCAACCGGTAAACCTATCTTATATCTCCGAAATTATTAAGTGTTAACGATGAAAGTGTAAAGAAGAGAGTATACCGTATTGTTTCCTCCAGTGTTGAAAATATGGAAAGAGAGCAGCAGAGTAATCATGTGCCAAAAACTGATCATTAGGTTTGGAGATTATAGGTTGTGATTTGATTCTCTGCATATCAGGTAGATTCCCATGTAGAAAAGAAGAAGATGGAGGCCCTCTAATACCTTGCATTCGTAGTTTCCTTCTAACCCTTTGAGAGTTATACCAAAGATTTCCATAAGAATAAAGTATCCATGTGAAAATGCCCACAAGAGCAAGTGAAGAAGTTAATTTCATAGCCAGAACCAAAAACACCTCCTCCATTTCTTCCTTTTCCTCTCTCTCTCTCTCTCACTCTCTCTCTATGCTACTCTAAAAAAGAGCTAGATAGATACACGAACACATTAAAAAATGAATATTTATATTATATGAGAGAGTAAAAGCTGATTAATTTGTCGAGTTGCAGAGTCTTATATGCATGTATTTAGAATATTTGAGTGAGGGAAGGGTCCACTGGAGGAAGGGCCGATTAAAGACTATATAATTGCGACACGTAAGCATTTTGCTTGGAAAGTGGACGCAAGAAACTGTGGATATAATATAAGGAACTGATGCAAAGCAAAACCATACCGACTTCAACCCACTCCTTTTCTTTCAATCTATTTTTTTTTAATCAAAATTTTCAAAACTTGTTTTTTTTGTCAATCTCTCTTCAACCATAAGAGAAATAAAATAAATATAAATCCAATATGCATCATGGACACAGACCCTGTGTACATCAACAGACTACTCATGTCATATAACCAATAACCGAATATAATTAATATATTGTATATATCACTTTTATTTTTTTATCAAGATGTATACATTTCCCTTGATTTCAAAATAATAAATGGGAGAAACATTCATTTATTAAACTTAATATAAAATTGAGAAAGGGGTAGGTGCGTTTTTTTTTTTTTTTAAATTGAGATTTTTTTATAATAATTTTTATATTTTGCTATCTAGCTCCTGTTTTGCTAGCACATTCTATCAAATCTTTATAAAATTGTAATGCAACGAATATTATTTGTTATTTCAATCATTTTAAAAAAATTATTTTGTTTATTTTTTACTTTATCATTATCATTATTGCTCACCTCATAATATCTTGTACTCATATTAAGGAAGCATAACTCACACTTCATGCTTCATATTAATTCATAACTTACATACCTCGTATTAATTCATAACTCATATATCTTATATTAATTCATAACTTAGATTATTCTCTCGTAACATATTTCTTATAATTATTTTGTTCTTATCCTGATAAAGTCACTAACAAGATATGTTTTTTGATTTGTTAAGTTTGTTTTTTTCTTTACAGTTTATATATTTTACGTAATTTGAATTTACGTATATGTTAAATTATACATTGAACGTAAACCATATATCCTTATGTATTTTGTGAGTAATTATATGTATTGAGTTCACACACCTAAATTTTTTACAGTGAGAAGAGAAAGTGTGTAACTGAACTCATTTCACACAAATGTATGTTAATTGAGTTCGCATACATGCACTTGAACTGAATTCGAGTACGTGTAAAATTTCACAATTAGTAGGGGAATTGCGTACTTGAACTCACTTCATATAAATGTATGTAAACTGAGTTCACGTACATGTACTTAAATTGAGTTCAAGTACTTGTAAAATTTTGCAGTGAGTAGGGGAAGTACATGCTTGAACTCAATTAATGTAAATATATATAAATTGAGTTTATGTACGTGTACTTAAATTGAATTCACGTACATGTACTTAAACTGAATTCAAATACATGTAAATTTTTGCAATAAGTAAGATAAATGCGTACTTGTATTCAGTTCATGTAAATGTAAGTAAACTGAATTCACGTACATATACTTAGATTGAGTTGAAGTACATGTAAAATTTTGCACTGAATAGAGGACATGTATATTTTAACTAATTTCGCGTAAATATACTCAATTCAAATAAAGTTGTGGATTTCACATCAAAAGAGGAAAAGAGAAGAATAATTGTTAAATTTAATTTAATGACAAGGACAATTTAATCTTTTAAACAATGACAATATGTAACTAGCGAAATAAATAGTCTAGATTATAGGATTATTAATTGTTAATTATTTATTTAAATTTTAATCTCAACTTATTATAATTTATTATATTTCTTCATTTGTAAAAAAGTCATTAGCCTTTGTTTATTTGCACGGTGGCATTGGTTTAATGCACAATGAATTAGATGCTAAACATTGTAAATTTTACATTAATATATATTGGAATATGATATTTATTATTGAAAATGTGTTGGTGAAGTAAAAAAAATGCTGAGTAGACTATCATATATATTTCAATTGACATAACACAAGGTCTGGTTTTGTTGGGAGAAGAACATAAGAAGAAAAAAAAATATGAAAAAAGAGAATGAGGTAAAAAATATAATATGTTACTAATATAATCGATAGAATAAACTCATAATTTAAATATTGATACGTGATACAAATATCAACAAAAATCTAATTGAAAACATGATGAAAAACACAAAGCAAATGGTAAGTGTGGAACGTAAAAAAAAAAATAGTCTTTATTCACTCCCTTTTGACAAATTTGTGAATATTCAAAAAAAGCAATGGACTCTGTGGCTATATATCTCTTTTATCTAATTTTATGATGTGTCAAACTAAATAAATATTGCATTTATCTTATATCTCTCTCGCATTTTTTTCCCCTTATCTCTCCCTTATAAATTACCTACCAATCGGAATCTTAATCCACGTGTCTTAAGCTAGTCATAACTTTTGTGGAGGATGAATCGTCTAAATGTGGAAAAATATTTTCTTAGTAGAGTAAGGATCTAATAAGAAAGTTAATGATCAAAGGATAATTTATGAACGATTATTTTATGTTTGTATTGATTCAAGCTTAAATAAAAATGATTTTTTATTTTAAATAATTTAGAGAATTTTAAAAAAATTATTTTTTACTCTTGTTTGTTTACTATTATAAAAAATGTTTTTAACATATTTTTATACAATTTTATAAAAATAATGTTTTTTAAATTACACAATTACCATAAAAGGACATAAAAATCATTTTTTAATAATTAAAAAAATTAAAAAAATAAATTCGAGTCTATATACACATATCAAACTACATAAATATTTTATCGATGTTAATTTATTCGATTTTCTACAAGTGCTAATGTATATTATATATATATATATATTATACTAAAATTTCTTTTATAATTTTTTTTAAAATAACTTAATTTTATTGTTATCTTGTAACAATTTTTCTTTCATCTTTTTCAAATCAGCAAAAATATTAAATTATATATTTAAAACAATTCATAAAACCTATCATTAACCACAGACATATCCATAGTCACTTATCCATAATAATATTAATTACTTCCTATTAATAAATAAACATACAAAAAAATAAAATAACGAGAAACAGGAGAAGAAACATAATTTTTTATATTTTGTTAGTAAAATAATTTTTTTAAAATTTAAAACAAACACATTCTATATCGACATAAATATTCATGAATTTTATTTCAATCGTCTAGATCACGCGGTGCACATGTGGCAGTCGTTTAAAGTAAATAAACTATATGCATACTTTATTTATTTGAATATGATGTGAGTCCACCGATGAAATAATGACAACATAGCATGACCTAATAGAAATTAGAACAACAACATTAGTAGGAACTAAAGCAGTGTGCTGCAAGTTTAAGTTTCATATATTTTGTGAAAGTTGTTGTATATTTAAAAAATGTTTAAAGTGAAATATCATTGAAAAAATTATTTTTTTTGTTATTGTAAATTTGAAAGTGAAATATTAATGAGAGATAGTTGATCTTTGTAAATTAAGTAATACAATAATGAAATCTATGAGTAAAAGTTGATTGAATATTCTAAATTTGAGTGTATAAAGTGAATTTGTTAAAATTTTAAATTTAATTGTCATATATTTACAATATAATTTTTGTTAATACATCATAATAATTTGTGAATATAATTATAGGTAATTTTGATAAAAATGTTAAAAATTTATAATAATATAATAGTTGCGATTGATGAAAAATATAAACTATAAAATTAAATCCTAAAATTTTATCATTGGATATGTTCTATCAATAATTTTATTGTTATTAAAATAATTAAAATATAAATAATTAGCATTTAGATTTAATTAATTTGTTTGAGTAGAAGATTAAGTGGGTTGTAACTAGTAAAATTTAGTTGAATGGACAATAAGAGATACACCCCCACTTAGGTGGCACTGTGAAAAGTGATAAATAATTGAAATGAACAAAAATTAACAAATTGTATTAATAGATAATATAATATTTATTTGAACACGTGTGATTGCTTCAGATTTCTTATTATCACGATTAACGGCAGTTTATTAAAAATAATTTAGAATTTAAAAAATATATTGTAGTATGACATATACAAATCAATATTTAATTTACTCGGTAAAAAGTACATAGTAGTTTCAAATTTTCACAAAATATTTTGGTCCGCGCACAACATTTATTTAGCGCCAAAAAATAGATGTCAAATTTAAGAAAGCGGGCCTTAAATTTGGGCCTGCACTGTTAATTTAATACGGCAGACATAGTACAATCTATCGCGCTCGGATACGGTCTGCTCATTTCATTGGTTCGTTTTTTTATCTTTATTTTAATTATTATTTTAATAATTTAATTATCAACATTAGCAATCAGTGTCAGAGCTGAATTCGGAGTTGAGAAATTTTGAAACGGGATCGACGCCCATTGAAATTGGTGGACTCGATTCTTCTTTCTCTTCTTCCTCTTCTCGTTCTCGTTCACAACACTCCACTCACACAGTAACAGTACCCCTTCTTCCATTTTGGGGATAAAACAAAACCCTAATTCTCGTTATTGCAGATGGGGGAGCTGTTACTGTAAGGTGAGTGAGTGGATATGGAAAGTGGGAGAAGAATCACGGTGAGCCCTAGGCCTTGCTGCGGCCGAAGAATTATTGCGAAGAAGAAGACCGGTCGCGGTGGAACGGTGGATGGCTTCGTCAATAGCGTTAAGAAGCTTCAGAGACGAGAAATTAGTTCTAAGCGTGATCGCGCTTTTAGTATGACCGATGCTCAGGAGAGATTTCGCAATATTCGGTTACAGGTTCCGTTTTCATTTCTCTTTTCCCCTTTTTCATTATTGAGGTTTTGCTAGTTAGGTTAGGGCTGAATTGAAACATTTACGTTTTTCTTTTACTCGTTTCGATCCAACTTTAAACTTTAGGCTTTAGTCTTGTATGGTATATTTTATCATAGTTTTGAAGCTATAGAAGCTCAAATGTATTTGCAGAAGCTAGTTTTGTTTGTTTTATTATCTTAATTTAGAATTGAGCTAAGGTGGTTTTGATTATTAATGGGTTTCTTTGTGTTTCTTGGATATAGAATATTGTAGAACAGTAGTTTAAGCCTTGCCACATGCTTGCATTGTATACTTCAGAGTAAAACATGGGGCGTGTTACGAAACGTGACAATAGGAATTGAAAAGCAGCGTGGTTTGAAAATGTGATTTTCTTAGAGTTTGAACTTGTTGAGGTTATTATATGATCGTTGCATATGAAGATTGGGGAATTTTGATTTCCTGTAGTACTTTATTTTTTGGGTGAAATGATTTCATGTATTACTGTTAATTCGTGGATTATTTTTTTGTGGTCTTAGCAATTGCAGTTCCACACTTTTGTGTTTAGTGCAGCATTTGAAATGATTGCTTCTAGTTGTCTAATATAATTGTTGCAAATCATTGATGTTGAAGATTCCTTTGTTGCTCCTGTTTTTATTAGTGAGACATGTATTTGGTGTAAGTATGCTCATTTCCCTATCTTGTTGTGCAATGTCTGATGGATTTATTTATAGGAAGAGTATGATACGCATGATCCAAAAGGTCCTTCGTCTGTGGTGTTGCCATTTCTGAGAAAAAGATCAAAGATTATTGAGATTGTGGCAGCACAAGACATTGTTTTTGCTCTTGCACAATCTGGTGTTTGTGCAGCATTTAGCCGAGGTAGAATTATTAACTTGTATTTATATGCCCTCCAATTCTGTTTGCAACTTATAATAGATATATTATAGGAGTTACATGTTTCAATTGTCTTATGCAGAAACCAATCAAAGGATATGCTTTTTGAATGTCAGTCCCGATGAAGTTATAAGGAGTCTCTTTTATAACAAAAATAATGACTCGCTTATCACAGTTTCTGTCTATGCATCAGACAGTTACAGTTCCTTGAAATGCAGAAGCACAAGGATTGAGTATGTATTGTTCTCTGTTGTTTTATAATTTATAGCTTCACTCTCCTCACTAAGTAATGAAGGCTGATAAAACCAAATCATGATCAAAGATGCAATAACTAAAAACAAATGAATAGCAATAATTGCATTTCCAGGTTTTAGTTGTTGTATTCTATCCTAAAATTATTTTGTTATTCAGATACATTAGAAGGGGTAAACCAGATGCTGGCTTTGCTCTTTTTGAATCCGAGTCTTTGAAGTGGCCAGGTTTTGTAGAGTTTGATGATGTAAATGGGAAGGTACTCACGTACTCTGCTCAGGATAGGTAAATATTTCTGTCCTGACTTTTTTTTCCAGGGTATAGTTACAAAATATATCAAGTTTTCTCGATAGTGATACGTGCCCTTTTTTTCTCTTATAGCATATACAAGGTATTTGACCTGAAAAACTATACAATGTTGTACTCCATTTCTGATAAAAATGTTCAGGAAATTAAGATCAGGTAACTTTTCTTCAATTCATATGGATTTTCTTTCACTTGTAAAAATTTATGTCATAGACGTGGTTTATTGTTGGTCATGCACAATTTTCTGAAATAGTGAAATCGTATCATATAATCATTTTCTTTTTTTAATAATATCAGTCTCTTCTTTTCTTACTTTCTTTGAGTAGTCATACTTTATTTACACCACCTTGTTTTTGTTTGATGATTTCTTGTGATTAGTCCGGGGATTATGTTGTTGATTTTTGCCAAATCAAGTAGCCATGTCCCACTTAAAATCCTTTCGATAGAAGATGGTACTGTTTTGAAATCGTTCAATCATCTCCTTTATCGGAATAAGAAGGTGGATTTTATCGAACAGTTCAACGAAAAGCTACTTGTCAAGCAAGAAAATGAAAACCTTCAAATTCTTGACGTAAGTAATTTTCTCCTTTCTTGCTTTGTATACTCGGCTCTACATCCAGTTGTCTCACTTATAAATTTTAGGTGCGGACTTTTGAGCTTACAGAAGTTAGCAGAAGTGAATTTATGACACCTTCAGCATTTATCTTTCTATATGAGAACCAATTATTCCTGACATTTCGGAATCGGACTGTGGCTGTGTGGAACTTCCGTGGAGAGCTTGTTACTTCTTTTGAAGACCACTTATTGTGGCATCCTGACTGTAATACAAACAACATATATATAACCAGTGATCAGGATCTTATCATATCCTACTGCAAAGCTGATTCTGATGATTCACTATCTGAAGGAAATGGTACTTTCCCTATTTATTTTAATCCTTTTATGTTCCTTTATAATAATGCACCTTGTGTGAGACATTTTCTGAAACTTGTTGCTTAGATCACCAAAGCTGAAAGTCAATTTAGGTTTGGATTAGCTTTTGGCATGTGCGAGCTTTTCAATTAAGATATGCATTTGAGTTGTAACTAAGGAAAAACACTTGATAGGTTTATAGGTGGTTATGAAGAAAGAAGATGAGAGCTTTAAAAATTGTTGATTTGCAGAAACTCATTTCAATTTATTTAAGAAGTTATTAGAGATTCGTAATCATTGTAGGAATATTTCAAATTTATTTTCCTAAAGTATTTATTGAAAAGTTTGTCCAAACTGATTCTTAGCTATTTTTTTCAGGTTTTGACTTGATCTGTGCAAAACATAAAATAGAATAGCAAATCACAATAATTAAATAGGCTGCGATGTGTTTTGAGATAATTGTATTTTGTATATCTTTTGTTGTATGGAGCACCTATCTTCAAAAGTGCATTACTAACAGGCTCTGCTTTTTTTATGCAGCGGGTTCCATCAATGTCAGCAACATTTTATCTGGCAAGTGTCTTGCCAAAATAAGAGCAAGCAATAGTTCTCCGATGGACGACAAATGCAGTTGTTGTGACAGTTCTTCAGGTGGAAGTTGTAATTCAAGAAAGCGAAAGCATGTCTCCAAAATGAGGAGCACAGTTGCTGAAGCCTTGGAAGATATTACTGCTCTTTTTTATGACGAAGAGCGCAATGAGATCTATACTGGTAATAGACACGGTTTAGTTCATGTCTGGTCTAACTGATGTATTATGTTAATTTTACTGTGGCCTCTTGTTTTTTTATTGGCTTTTCTTTACGGGTAAGTTGATCATCTTGATCTGTTGTAAGAACATTCAGAAGCTGTAACACCCATTAAGTGTCTGTATCATTCAGTTTTTCTCCTTGTTATGTGCGAGTTTGTTCCGTAGTTGGTAAAAATCTGTATGAAGTGCTATGATGGTAAGTGGTTAATCACGAGATGTTGCTTCTGTTGTAATCTATCTTTACATTAATGAAGCTGGTTCCATGGACCAAAATACGTTGTGAACAATGCCAATCCTCTGCCTAACTAGTCTCTTTATTTTTTTCCTTTTCGATTTGTGGCAAATGGTGGGAATTCTTTTGCACATGACATGAGTTGTAACTTGTAAGGGCCGCTATGCCAAATACGCGGTAAAGGTACAAAAGCAATCAATAATCAAACCAGTAGTGGAATCTTTACGATTTGCCAATCTTTTACCTGACCTAGTCACAGCAGAAAGCTGACGTAGAATCTGTTTAGTACCACTTCGGCTTTGGAGTGGATTATATAGAGTAAATAATTTTTAACATCTCTTAACAAATTCAATTCATCATAATAAATACTACTCCAATAATATTAGCAGCAAAACTAAGAAAAAAATGATATATTTGGTATAAATTACATACTAACTTCACATTTGCTTATAGTTATATTTATTATAAGCAAAAGTGCTCTAAGTTATAGTTATATTATAAGCGTCTAAATTACATTAACTAATAAAATAACTAACTTCACATTTATTATCACCAAATTTAGTTAAATGTAATTTTTTTATCTATAAAAAAATGTATATTTTTTAAAATATCTTTAATGGATAAATATTATGTTAGTACGAGTGAAACTTTTTGTTTAATCATCGAACAAAATTGGCGAATACTTTACTTTAATAACATGACTGCAAAAAAATAAAGTGTCATTTATATAAATTTGATTCGTAATTATGAAAGAGTCATTAAAAAATAAAATTTATATTAATTTACGAATATTTTTTTTAATAGATATTAAATATAATAAAAATAAAGATATATAATATTTGTTTATATTTAAAGAAAATTGAATATCTTTTTATTTTTGTGTATGTAAATTTAAGATATTTTTTACGCACAACAATAGAGATCAATTTTTTGAGTTGAGTAAAATCATAATGAATAATAAATATTTTTTTCATAAGTTTTAACATTGTTACATTTTGGAATTGAATTGGAATACCACCTTTTATTAAGCTAGCTGAAAATATCTGAATCATTCTACGCTTTCCACTCATGCCCTATTTGCAAGTTATCCCTTCTAAATAAAATTACGGGTGTATTTAGTAGAATAATAAAACTGTAAAGTGATCAATATGTGGGGACTCTGCGTAAAAAACTGTGGACAATTAACACTCAAGTAGTACAAAAGGCAATCTAATCGCGTTATCATTAATCATAATTAAAGTTAAGAAAAACTTTCTAATAGTTATATATTACATAATAAAGTATCAAATATAATAAGAATATCATCTCTCAATCTTATCTCTCAATCTTATAATAAGTATCATTACTACCTAAGATGATTAATTTGATAAAATAAACTTTTTTTTAATTATTTTATTTTTTAATACGTGTGAAAAAATTTAACTACATTCGTTATAAGATGAAAAAAGTAATATCTATATATTAACAGTGTAAAATTATATACAAAATCAACGTCACAATCATCTATAAATATAATTTTAAAAATAATTATTATAATAAAATTTAAATATTTTTAATGATCAAACAATTGTAA
>JBBPBS010000276.1:10470479-10523632 GCA_037974835.1 Cicer judaicum
ATATAAAAATTATTTATTTTGATAAAATATATATATATATATATATATATAAATTAAATTCAAATAAATAAATGAATATGTGGAAAAACCTTACAAAAGCATATATAATATACTTATATAAGTCATGAATTGTATAATTATTGATAGATAAAAATTACAATCATATAAGATAATTAAACTAATAATTG
Organism: Cicer judaicum; assembly: GCA_037974835.1. NCBI lineage: Eukaryota > Viridiplantae > Streptophyta > Magnoliopsida > Fabales > Fabaceae > Cicer > Cicer judaicum. The sequence goes on from JBBPBS010000276.1 coordinate 10,470,668, forward strand.
TTAATTAAATTAATGATTATTATTAATTTTCATTGACGTTATAAAATTTATTTACACTTTTAATTTAAAGTTTTTTTATATTAATATTAATAAATCTGTCAATAAATGTTAATATTAATACTAATTTTAATATTAACTTATGTGTAGATATTAAAATTAATTAATTAATTTTTATTATATTAGGGAAGTGGTTAGCTACATTTGTTTTCATATTGAGGGCATGCATCGTAAATTAACGAAGGTGGACAAATTATCGGTTGAAAGTTTATGTATTGAATAGAATAGAATAAAAATTTGACGAGGAACATGTTTACATGTGTGGATCTGGAAACCCCCAATGCACGCGTGTTATGCATTTGGTTAAGGTGAGAAATTGTCGTTTATTTCGATGTTCTCAATCCAATCTCTGTCAACCTTGATTTGCCTCGCATCCTATTCAAAATAACACCCACATACCTAAATTATTTACTCCACAAGATATTCATTCATCAACGGATCAATCTATGAAAAAAAAAAACCAAAATTATAATAAAAACAATAATTGAAAAAAATAATGCACGATATGTTATTTAATATATTTTATTTTATTAGTTAAAATACAGATGAGTTTTATTAAATTGATGTGATTTACATATTTAGATAGAATTTATATAAGTTTTAATTAATTAAATAGATATATTGAAAAAATATGTATTATAAAGTGTATTGTTAATTTTTTAATAATTTTTTTATAAAATAATGATAAATTAAAGAAAATATTTATTGTTACAACAGAAAATATTAACAAAAGAAAAGACATATATGTATCATTTTGACTTGATTTGAATATATCAATCTACTAACTTAATTGTTAGTTCTTCCATGTTAACATTGCTAAAAAATTAATTTTATGTGATTTCCGTTCCTAAAATTGTGAAGCCTGATTAAAAAGGGAAAATGTTTGAAAGAAAAGAGAAAGTATTTAAAAATTGCATATTAGCAATATTATTATTATATTATTTGTTTAAAAGAAAGAAGTGAAAAGAAAGAAAAGTGGTGGAGGGAGCGTGAGAGGTACGCGTGGGGTAGAGTAGAATGAAAATGAGAATGAGAATGAGAATTTGATGGTATGCGGTGAGGTGAGGCTGATCGTGGTAGTGGTGAAGTAACGCGGACCACAACTCACTCTGTCTTTCTCCACTCACTCACTCACTAACTCACTAACTCGTAGATTCCACAAATTGCAACCAACACCTTCCTGAGTCTCTCACTCTCACTTTCAACTTCAACACTCTTTCTTTTCAAGATCTCTATCTGAAAACTCGTTTTCAGATCTCAACCGTCATTTAAACAAGAGGTAATAATAGTTACATCAACTTCCAACTCTCACTTTCCTTTTACTTCATTTACTTATCTTCTGTTACACTTCGATTTCACTGCGTTTCAAGATTTCCTTCCTTATCCACTTCATTGCAATTCACTCTACTCTTTTTCCGCTTCTTTCTTTACTTCTTTTTTTTCCCATTCATACTCGCTAGATCTGACTTCATTTCACAACCATTTCCAACTATTCATTTTTTTCTTTTTTAATCTCGATGTATATTACTTTCTAATAAGCGATTCATGTTCGAATAAACATTTTATTATGAGTTTTACTTTTTGGTACAGCATCTTAATGGATTGCATATAACTATGCTTAAGTTTGGGCTGTATTTAACTTGTTGATTAATTTATCTGCATTGGATTGTGTTTGCTTTAGATTTCTATATTTGTATTTCTATTTTCCGATGATGAAGTATGTACTGGTATTGAACAAATTTGGATTATGAAGTGGCATTTGCATGTAGTTTCTCTAAATATGTTTTACTTTCAGGTTCAAGTTAATTCGATTTTCATCTGAAATTTTGGAAATGGGTGATGCAATTGATGGCTGTGCATCTTTGGATTATGCTTCAATTAAGATTCTTCCTAATCAAAACAGGTTAGTATTATTGCTGATAGTACTATGTAGGCTTAGAATTGAACCTCATGTGAGGTTTCCAATTTGAAACTAATTTTATCAAATGAACCTATTTTAGTATTATTTTTATGAATTTGTTTTTAAAAGATTTATCGTCTTCCTTTTAAATGTTGTTTTTCTCCCTTTCTGTAATTGATTTTCTTTATATCCTGAGAAAAATATATTTTGAAGTAATGGGTTTAATTGCAGAAAGTGATAATTAACTCGGAATTAAAAATTGAAAAAGTGTAAGGGGTGTGCATTTTCATAGCTTGACTAAGGAACAGAGGAACAAAATAATCGGAAATTTTAAATCCAAATATGTTTTTGATGTCTTGTGTTTAAGAATTTCAAACCACAGCATACTCTGTGCCAGAATTCCAATTTGAATTTTAATGGTAAGTTCCCATTTTGTTCCACCTCTAGCTCCAACACCGTCATTCTAATGGGTTTTATCATTTTCTCACTGAGTTCGAAAGGAATTTTCATAATTAAAGATGAAGTTTTCTTTCACTTTGAAATTTTAGAAGTAGATTATATCATTAATTATGAAATCAGTAATTACAGATAATAATTTATTAGATTGATGAATATAGTCATTTTAGAGATGTCTTAGTAGTATACATGTGAAGTTGTTCTTTCACAAAACACTTCCTTATGACTTAGTAGCAGGATTTTACTTATAATATGTCATAGACTCAATAACTATTGTACGTATGCACTCTATTCGAGTTATTACAGTACCTTTACAAGTTTCTTCCTTCAGTAGATTCAATTTTGCTCTGACTAAACTGAGCCTGTCATCAATGTTAATTTTTATTGTGTTTAATCTGATTTTCCTGGATATTTACACATTTCTCTGCATGGTGGTCGCATAGGTATGAGACATATGTCTGCAAGGGGAATCAATCCGAGAAAGTGGCAACTGGACATTTGAAACATTTATTACCACATTTTCCTGAAATAAATGATTTGCACGCTAAAGGATTTGATGCAGACTTTGATCTTAAATTACCAAAAGATCAGCATGGTGCTGAATGGTTTTCAAAAGCAACTGTAAAAAGGTTTATATCAAATAGTGGTTTATTCTTTATTTTTCTATTGCTTTTTTTACTGCTAGGAAAAATTTACTGGCTCTGATATTATTTTGCCTCTCAGGTTCCTGCATGTTGTTAGTTCACCAGATTCAATAGTTGTCATCAATTCTATCATGGATGAGATGTCTCAGTTGGAAGATTCAAAAAAGTTCCATGTTTCTTTATATGGCAAGGTGATAGTCTGTCTGTCTTTCAATAAATCTAAATGGGTTGTGTTTAGTTTTTGATGGATAGTTGTCTTTTGAAATCAGGACTGTCAGGACCATCTTGGAGGTGGTGAAAGAGGTAAATTTTACTAAATTGTTACTATACTTGCATGCCTCAGCTGTTGGACTTATGGTCTGGATGAGTGGACATTGGAGTGGTACTCCATTGATCTCAGTATTTCCATTCATTTTAACTCCATTTCCCACTTTTGGCAGATGGTAACTGCAACTCGAATGGTGAAGCACCAACTTCCACAGTAATTCCTTTTCTCCAATAGTGTAGAGTGGGTTCATTTTTAAATTTAATTCACACTACTGCCAATAAATCAACTTCTTCAATTTCAATTATCTGGTGTTTTTCGTTATTACATTACATCATATTTCAACTAACAATTTATTGCGTATGGGCAGCCTGCAGTTAGCACTGTGTCATCCGATGCTTCAAAGTATGTTCTTATGACTATGATTTACATTTATCAGATATAAATTGGCTGCATCCTCTAGTAAGCTTTCTGATAATTTGCTGCCAGGAATGAATTGTTACGAGCAATGGATCTAAGACTCACAGCTTTGAGAAACAAGTTAGCGGAAACATTTAACAAGGCTACAGATGCTAAATGCTCCCCTAAAGATATTACTTATTTAGTGAAATTCTCCCATCATTTTGGTGCCACTAATTTAGAGTAAGTTTCAGACCAATTTATTAATTCGCTCTCAGAATGTATGATTGCAAGTACAAGTACAAGACTGCGTTTATATGTTTTATCTCGCCCTAAGGACATTGCTTTGCTGTTAAACATGTTTTCCCTTCACTGTGTTTATGTTCTCAGGCATTCTTTGTGCAAGTTTATAGAGCTGACCCAAAAGAGCCAGGATGTTGGTACCTTGAATAATGAAACTACCATGCTCGTGTGTGATGCAACTCATGTGTTGCACAGTGATGCAAGCAGAGCGTTTAAAGACCTTCAGATATCCAAACCTTTAACTTCCGATGCACCAGTTAAGTATGGTGTTTCACCAGCTAAAGCTGCTCAAGTTGAGAGACACAGTTCAACAGGAAGTGAGGGATCTTCTGACTCAAGTGATGAGGACCAAACATCTGCTGAGAGAAGTCGTTCCCTAGTAAGATCTGTAACACCCAGAAGGTCAGCATCTCCAATGCGAAGGGTACAAATAGGAAAAGCTGGGACCCGCAGAGCTGCTGCATTAACTATTAAGAGTCTCAATTTTTTTCCATCTAGAGAGAGACCAATATCTTATAGAGAGGCTTTTGAAAATGGTTGTGAAGGAGAAGTATCAGAACAACCTCAGAAGAAGACAGAAATTGATGTAAGGAGGATAACTGTGCAAGATGCCATCAGTCTTTTTGAAAGCAAACAGCAGGATCAATCTGGCGACATTCAAAAGAGGAAGTCATTAGCAGATGTGTCTCTCGGTGCAAATAAATCTGTCTTGAGAAGATGGAGTGCAGGTATGGGGGAAACCTCTGTTCAAGGCCAGCCAGAACTTGCTCCTGAAGATCCTGTTACCGTGACTTCAAATGATGTGATACATGATGAGACTCCTCCCAAGAATTCTGAAGTAGAAATGGTGTCTGATTTTATTTCTGAAAGTCACAATAACAATGAGATCCCTGACTGCGATGTAAAACCAGAAAGACATGAAAACATAGATTCTTATTCTGCAGATAATCAAGAAGAAACCGGTTCAAAACCAAGAGACGAAACTCTCAAAAAGTTAGCAGCTTCAGCGGAATGGAATCAACGAAAGCAAGCAGAGTTCAACCAGATTCTTAAAAAAATGGTTGAAAGTAAGCCTGTTTTATTTGGAAAGTCCCAGCCCAGTAGAAACCAGAAAATTTCATCTGAGCAAAGAGGACGGTCTTATGATCATTATAAGGAGAAAAGGGATGCGAAACTCCGAGGAGAGAAGGTTGGAAAACGAGTAGAAAAAGAAGCACAGATTCATGAAATGCAGAAATTTGTTGATAAGAGGAAGGCTGAAATGCCCAAAAATGTGAGTGCAAGTAAAAAAAGTTCTACAAGGTTACCTCAAAAACCTCTTAGAAATTCGACTCAACCTTCAAATTCCCCAAAAGAAACCCCTAAACCCCCTGTTACAAAAAAAACTTCAGCTAGATCATCATCAATGCCTGCTACTCGTAAGTCTTGGTCAGCAACACCTTCACCAAAGACTGGTGGGACTCCCCCTGCTATGGGTCGTGGTGGGACTTCATCTGCTAGCAGCACCCCAACACGTCGGAAGCCAGTGTCAACAGCATCTGTTCCTCAACCAAGCCCACAAATCGAAAAATCTCAACAGGGAATCAGAAATGAGAAAGAAATTCAGACAAATAATGCCAGGAACCTCAAAAGCACAAAGGAGAAGTTGCAGACAAGTGTCCCAAACAAGAGCAATGCAATCAAAGCAAAAGTGACATCAGATTCTGGAGAAACTGTTCCTTCAAAGACTAGATTAGCTAACAAGGGAACCAAGAAAAGCAGTGTAGTTCCATTGGAATCAAGGCCATTTCTACGCAAGGGTTCTCGAACGGGGAATAGTACTGGTGATCCTAACAAGAAAAAAAGTCCTCCTAAGGTGGACAACTCTCGCAGAGATCGTGAAGATCGTATTGAGGATCAAGAAATTGAGTTGGTTGTCAATGCTTCTGACTCGGCCAGTCGGCATTCAGACGAAGACACTATGACTCCTAGTCATCATAATGCTGCTACAGACTCAGACCCTCAGAATCAGATTAATAACCATTTATTATGTGGTGAGACTGAAAACTTAAATGGGGATTCTAGTGCTGGTGGTGATGTCTTAACATATATAGAAGAATCTTCCTTGAATGTAAGGAATGAAGAAGAATCAACCATATCACCTTCAGCCTGGGTGGAGACAGAAGAGGATCCGGAGCTGCCCAAGCCATGTGAGGCTGACACATTTCAGCCTGCATCTCTGGCCAATGCTGCACCAGCAGGGTCAACTAGTCCTCGTGTTCGCCATTCTCTATCACAGATGCTTCAAGAAGAAATTAGCGAACCTGACATTGGTGAGTGGGGAAATGCTGAGAATCCTCCTGTCATGCTATACCAAAAAGATGCTCCCAAAGGTCTGAAAAGACTTTTGAAATTCGCTCGGAAGAGCAAAGGCGATACAGGTTCTACAGGCTGGTCTAGTCCATCTGTTTTTTCTGAAGGAGAAGATGATGTTGAGGAGTTTAAAAATTCTAATAAAAGGAATGCTGACAATCTACTGAGAAAGGCTGCACTCAATGCGAAAAGCTATGGACAACCAAAAAGTTCAGCACATGAAGGATATGATTATTTAGGTACTAGTAAAATTATCTAGTAGATTTCCCCCTTGGTTTGCTCCTCTTACTTTTTGCCTTTCTGTTTTAATTTTCTTTCTTGCTCTCATTCAAACCACGACAATGCAATAAATTTCAGTGTCCTCAATTTTGTTGCAATATTTCTCGTAATATCAAATCTTCCCATAAGATGTGCTTGAAAAGTTTAAACATTTGATGCTTTCCTTGTGTTCATTTTCATGTCGTTTGCTGAAACTCTTTGCCAGCATAACTTCATATATTTGCAACTTAGTTAACCAAGTTATGCTTTTAGCTGTTTAGTACTAAATTTTTGCTAGAAGTCTTTCTGATTTAGTTATTTAAAGCATATCTTGGTTAATCTTCTTAAATTTTAGTTATAACATCATTGGTACTGGGAACCCAGTAGAGACTGAAATTAATATCAAAAAGTTTTTGTGCTGTCTTTTGAGACACCTTCCTTCAATATTCTCATCATTTATAAATTTTTGCCATGCAGCAAGAGATGATGCCAAGGGTTCCCACAAGATGCAAGGCGGCCGTGATTCAGGTGCTGCCACAAGAGGTCAGTTGTCACTCCATGACAGACTAAGAGTTGTATTGATTTTAGTTCTCTTTATGCTTTGGAATTATGCGTCTTTCTTTTCTGACTAGTAGTGGTGATCCTCACTAATTCCTTCACATATTCATGTTCCAGGATCAAGGTCATTCTTTTCTCTTTCAGCTTTTAGGGGGACTAAGCCCTGAGTCATAGATTCGTTAATGCTACAGGGAACTCTAAGCATTTGACTATGCAATCATCCCAGGAACATTTCCATTTCAGGATTAATATGGAGTTCTACCTTATTCTCGTGCATGTCTTTCATCAACGATTACTAGATCAGAAATAATTCCAGAGGATTGGTGATATTTCTGAAACGTAGTGGGGTTGGGTGGAATGTTGTAAATTCATTAAATTGTGTCGAGCTATTCTATTTCTTTGTTCTAAAATTATAATTCATATATCATCTTGCCTCCGCTCCAAGAAATTTTTCATATCGCTGAATTCTTTTTCTAATGTTGTCAACGTTCATTTGGTCGTATGGTGCTCTGCCATCCCTCCATAAGATCATTGCAGATAAGTTTAGAGCTGTCGATCTATTATTTTAATATTTTTTGTGAACTCATAAATTTAATGTTTTGGTAACTGATTTTTTTTTTTTTAAAATTCATTTTAGAAGATTCAAAAGCATACTCTAATATATTGAGGTTAATGGGCAAGCATACTTGAGAATTATTAACTTTAATGAAAAGCAAACCAAAAAAGTTATGTTTAATTTAGGTTTAAATATAATTTTGATTCTTTATTTTTTGTTTATTGTTTATTTTGATCTTTTATCTTTTTTTTTTTAATTCATTTAAATAATTATATAATTATTGTCACTAACTATTAAGATTGAATTGTGGTTCATGTGTTAAAAGTTAAATGTGCAATCTTAATAAAGATAAAATAAAAATACAGTTAGCTCAGATAAATGTTTTTTATTTTAAAGAGTTTACATGTGTTAAAGTTTACATATATTTTAAAAATGTTTTTTTTGAAAAAAATATTATATTGATTATATATTGACAATTGTTAGAGGAGATTTCAATGATCAGATGTTGTAATAACTTTTATTTTAATTGTGATTAGGACTAAAATATATCACTTATAAAAAATAAAAGAGTAAAATAAATCAAAATAAAGATAAAAAGACTAAATCGAATAATAGATAAAAGATAAAAGATAAAAGTTTAAAATTATATTTAAGCCTATAATTTATCAGTGAGAGAATTTCAAATTTAAATATATACAATTGAAGTTTGAGTAAATAGGTAAATTGATATTCGAAATTATAAATCAGTTAAATTAATTTTTGAATTTTGTGAATTGATAAATCTTCGAAATTGTTAAATGTCAATTAAGATAGTATCTAGTTCTCTACGTGAACTCTTATTGTTAGATATCATGATCAAACATCTTAATTGAATATATAATCACTTCAATTTGACATTAGTGTCATTACAACATAGAATAAATTTTCAATAAAATTTAGGTTTGTCATAGATTAATTTGCTAACAATTAGTTAATACACAATTATAGTCGCTAATAAATTTATCTCATATAATAAAATTTCATAAATAAGTTAGTCACCGACAAAATTACAGTGGCTACATGTGATCAAAGTAGAGAAGTCGCATTTTCAATTAATATCACATAACTTTTAAAAGAAAAAGCTTGTGATTGACAATTTACAAAATTCAACTAATTAATTTGCTTGACGGGTACAACTTCAAATACCAAGTCGGCTATTTACTCATTTTATGGAGAAAATGCAATGGGTCCAACCTGCAAGCAATGTGACATAATAGTAGTAACATTTATTCAAAAATAAAAATTCATCTTCCAATGGGTGAGATTAGTATAATGATATTTATTTATGTCATCTTCAAATGAACATTAATTTTTTTTTACAATGACATGATTAGATCAGATTTGATGAATTGACAACATAAAAAGGATATCACAACTAAGGGAAATTCTAATCCAGAATTACAATTGTGTTTTCCCTTATTAAAAAATAAACTAATCTCACCCATCACATGAAATAGGTTATCGTGTTGAATTATTTTTTTATTTTTTAAGTAGAAAATATCATGAGGGACCTGTTTTTTTTCCATATAGGCGGCATATATACTAATATACTACTTGATGTCCTATGTTTAACTCCCTTTGGCTTAATGCTTCCCATACTCATGAAACTAGGCGATGAAAGAAAAAAATGCCACGGTTCAATTGTAGTAATAGTGTTATAATTAACAATTTTCCTTGAACCAAAGGCGTCACAAGAAAAGTAAATATCAGTACCTCCTTACTACAGCAAGCCTCAAATTGCAGCCACAGATTTTGAGACAATCTTTCCAATATATCTTCTCCCCTTTCAATTTAAATTAACTATATCATCAACAAATACACATCTTTGTGAAAGCAATACCAGAACACACCTGAATATAGCAATTCAAAGACTGTATCTTATCTATGAGCAAGAAACACTGACTGCTGAGCTATTTGAATGAGCTTTGAGTACTCTTTCTTGAGGTTGTTGACTATTTTAGATCTTTTATATCAAATGACTCGTCATTTAAGCTGTTGTTGCCGATTTTTTTTCTATCATTCTATAGCTCACTGTGCTGGAAAGGCATTTGGTCGGAGAGGCTACACTGAAAATTCTAAATTTCTCTCCTAAGGTACTGAAGATAGGGAAAGACCAAGTCTGCATGAAGTCCATAATAATGTGAGAAGATACCACCTATTCGACTAATGCTGTCTACAGCACTATCGTCATCCAAGGAAAGTTGGACAGATGAAAGCTTCACAAGTTCATAAGCAATAACAATATCATCAGGATCATATAGCTTCTCCAGAATCTGCAATGGACAAAAGAATGAATTACTTTAGACATCATACTTGGAAAGACTCATTAACTTGATAACAAGACCATGTTGGAAATGCATCCATTCACAAACATAACATAATACAACAAACAAAAGATGACTTATGTGTGCATCCATGGCTCTACAGGACTTAATTCAATAACAATTAATCTGTAATTGCAATCGTCAATCTCAATTCTCAACAAATCACACAGCCCAAGCTACAATGTTAATATGATCAAATGCACACAACATGTATGGCTTGTACACTCCAAGACCTCTCATTGCCCCTTGTGGCACCACAGGTCACCCAAATTCCAGCACATACATAATGGCTCCTCTCAAAGAACATACAAATCGGTGGGGCATACTAAATCAGGTTTCCCCTCTATCCCAAATGTAGCAGCTCCCCGTTTTTTCATTCCCCTTTCTATATGGCTACATGCACTTGGTTATCACACTAGACCCTCATAGCAAGGCACCCGTTATAAAATTAAAATTAAGCAATGCACTATGGTTTGCAGCATTATGCTACAGATAGGGCAACTTTCTGAGCTCCACTAAGAATTATCTATATTTCTACTGCTGAAAGTTACTAGAAAGAGATACAAGCAAACAAAAAATGTCAATAAACAAACTTCTACTCCCCCACCACTTTGTTTTTGTTGTAGTGTGGCAGAAACCAGCCAGCCTATAAGGTAGCAGGCTTGTAAAATAAAATTTACCTGAATAGATGCTTTACAATGATCCACAGATAATTGTAATTTTCCCACTATACAGAAAGCTTGGGCAAGGTTGTCTTCTGCCTGCATGCATCCCATCATGTACAGGAAAATGAAAGTTAAATCATATTTAAAAAGTGAGACATAGTTCGTCCATGGCCTGGACACTAAACACCATTAATAACATTATAAAAAGCATAAACATTGAGTTTCGCCCATCCTATCACTGAATGTGTGTTTGGATTAGCAAACTGAGTTCAAGAAAGCTTTTAAACAAGCTTAAGGAGGAATGTTTTGCAAAACCAAAAACAAAAAACTACAAACATGTTGAGAATTGCGCAATATTATCATGCATACTAAGTTTGAGATCAACAAAGCATTCATAATGGTTGGTATGTAATTAATAGTTGACATTTACTTAAATTTTGAAATATATATGACATAGTTAAATGGAGTAATTATATGAATTATATCATGATTACTTTCAGTGTGCGTGATTGGATTGGTTAAATTCAACGTTTATGAAGTTATCAACGGTGTCAGCTTTCCAAATCCTGCATTGTGTATAATGTAACTATATCCTATCCCATTCTTCCCAAAACACACAGTTGGAGTATTAATACATACATATTACACTTGTACTTAGGATGGAAGACTTTATGTGAGGGCTTGAACTCACCTCTGCAATAAGCTTATTGTATGCATGCAAATTTGATTTCAGCAAATGAAGAGATCTCAAAGCATCTGACATACATGTATTTGAAATTTCTTTTGAAAGTATTGCATCCTGCAGCCTGTCATTTCCATAATTCAAAATGTAAACTGTTGAAAAATTAAGCAGCCATCTAATATTCACTATGATTGAAAACTGGAGTATTTATCTAGCTAGCCCCATTAGTTTTGATTAATTTTCAAAGGTGAGGGAAAGCTGTATTTCAGAGGATGTTATTAGGATCCAAATTGAACAGTGCATACCTTTTTATGCATACTAAGGCTTTATCAACTGTGGCACGTGAAGACTCCAGATCACGGTAAGAATCACATTTCAAACAGAGTCCAGGTTGAATATGAATAGTGGTGTCATTTTGGTTAAACATGTGAAGACATACTTCATAGATATCATCATTTTTGTTAACCTGAAAGAGTGAAGTGTTTTAAGGGAGAAAACAGCTCAAACACAGGACCATATATCCATGCTCCCACCTCCTAGACGCTAAGCAACCTATGTGACAGCACATAAATGCTAAGTCACTCAACTCTACATACATTTATAATGTAGAAAAACAAGTAATTAAGTTTTGATAAATGTCCCTCAAAATGGCTTACTTTGTCAGAAATAAGGAAGTGTTCAATCTTCTGCTTTTCACACTCAAGTACTCTGCTTTCCAACACTGCGCCAGAACAATTTGGATCGACACAATGAAAAGCATTGAGGACAATATCGGATAGATTGACTTCTGAACAACCAGTACATTGACAATGAAATGCGTATTCATCATTGAGAAAATTCCGGCGATCTTTACAATCCCACAACCCAACCTGCAAAGCAGAAATGTATATGTATATTGAACCATTGAACAAGGCGTTTATACAACAGATTAGGCTGTTGAAAGTCTGACAAAACAATTTTTTTCTGTTTCATGTTTTGCATCTTTTTTATGTTATGTTAAGGGGGAAAAGACATGAATCCATATGTCATGCGATACAATTCCTGTAACAAGGAAGGTTTGCCTATCCTAGCAAAAATACCCCTTAATGCCATCCTTAGCCATAGAAAAACTCATGATCCTCCTTTTCTCTCTTAAGCTTTTGTAATTGGTTTCTTGGCAAGACAACAGAGCCATTTTGACTATGTTGTCAAGAATGTGATCCATGGAACCCCAACTGTTCTAGATAAATCAATATTTCACTACAAAAACAGGTCTCTCTTTTATCTATGCCTCAAGCACAGAGCACATTTGTGCAAGGCATGCTTGAGATAAAAATAAAACTATTCTGTAACAGCTCAAGCTTTAAAGCTTGATTACTAACAACATTCTATATCAAGAAAAATGTATAGACATAATTCAAAACTGCAAAGCCTCAAACCAAAAAACTAACAAGTAATTAGAATTACAGGTGTTAATTACCAAAAAGAAGTTACCTGTGGACCATAAGATAATTCCAGCTGACACCCAGCTGCTATAACATTTGTTGTTCGTAAATAAAGTGTGCGTGAAAGAAAATATGCATGAACATTTGGTTTGCAAGAATGGTTGAATAAACTGCCAGCTTTATAAATAGCTTTCCCCACTCTAACCTGGGAAGTATAATGGAATATGGCTTAGAGTCACGAAGGATATCACAAAAAAACTGTCATCACCAACAATGGACTCTAAACTACTATTAAAGCAGGACTTGCAGAGCAAAATGTGTAAGCAAATAAATGTGTAAATAAAGAAAAATGGTGAAATAAAATATATGTGCAGGGAAACATATACCTGTTCCACTTTACTAGTTAAATGTGCACTGGAATAAATTGGAAATCCTCCAGACTGATCTGATAGTCCAAGTGCGTCTACTGATTTTAAACGAACAACAGTCATACAATTCACTTTAATCTGAGAAATAACTATGACAACCTGTATTGACAAAAAATATTAAACTTGATTATGATTGATTATTTTAATAATTCAAATACAAGAAAATATCAAAATAAGTTAATTTCTTCCACAACAAATATTTGCCCTATCATGTTGAAAATATATTCTACTTCACAAGGTTTATGGTGATTCTGTTATGATCTGACTGTTATGCTCTTTTGTACAAATATACACATCCACCCATTCACACACACACAAAAAAAAGATTGCCAAAACAACCTGTGATATGGAGATTCCGTTGATAGAAGACATACGCTCATAGGAGAATTTAAACTCATTGGAGAATTTAAGACAGTATAACAGTACAATGGCATATATATGTGAATCCAATTTACTTTCAAATGGCATATGTTTGTAACAATGAGAAAGCTCCTGCACAGGAAGGATAGAAGCGGTAAGCATCTAGCTACTCATAATCAAATAATGATGCAATAGCCGAACAGAAATGCAAGCAATTAAAAGCTGGTATGTTTTAATTAAAACATACCAGATTTTCCACAAAACTTGTGATATCATCAGATGAGCTCTTTGAAAAAAACGTTGCTAGAATTCTGCCAGCCAAAACTATCTCCGGCGGCAGTACAGCAGGCCAATGTACCCCGTTACATTCATGTTGATGTTCAGTAACATCATCAACCTTTAGTTCACGATAACTGCATTCAACAACTTCAGCAGCATATTCTCCAAGAACACCGGGTAAGTTTTTAAGAATATAACTAGCTTCTGCGGAAATCAAGTACATTTTCCCACTTGCCCTTATCTGGCATTGGCGGGAGCAATACCATGGTATCGAACATGATATACAAGGAACTCTATCAGCAGGTAGGTCATTCAAGCAATAATGGCAATGAGTTTCCCGGCATTGCTTTAATATTATCTGGAAAAGAAAAACACTATCAAGTTAAACAAACCAATTGATCTCAAGAAGACTGCAGATTCATGTTTATAAGCTATGGACAACAAAAATCATGTTCCTATTTGCTTACAGAATAGCTAATATAAGAAGCAAATTCTTATAGTTATTCTAGATGACAGGTAAGAAATTGTGTTTTGACATTAATTGGGTTTACAACTTTGAGATCTGAACTGTTAATTACAGTTCCAAGGGAGGTCAGGAGTCTTCAGTTCTCTGAAAAGGAAATCAGACATTACAAAAATCCTGAATCTTAGATCATCTACACTCAAACCCCTTGTTTTTCCAATCAAAGCAACCATTTTCCTAAACTAGAAGATTGTGTAAAGCACACATTTCTACTATTCCATTTAAGTATGTAAAAGCATTGTGCATGTGACATGAGTAAGATGTTTAAAATAAACTTGATATAACACGTTGTTTCTTACTGTAGCATAAGGTTCTTCAGCATGAACCAAAGAACCTGGTAAAACATCACACGAAGACACCATGCCTCTTCCTTTATCAGGCGTGGAGACACTTTGTAGCTTTATGTGGGGCACCTCACCTGCCACAAATGCACTGCACCATCTTACTATCTCAAAAAGAGAGAAAAATAAGATGGACCTTTCGGCATTATATGCAAGGATAAAACCATAGTGCAGAATACATATGAATTGCACCAGATGTAAAAGAGCCTAGAATAGCAGTAAGAGCAAACAAAATGCAACCTACAAGACCCTGATTGTTTCCGAACAGGTTCACATATTAGAAATCTTTGATTGAAGTTTTTTTAGCAAACTAGGTACTTAATATAAGATTAAATTGAAGCATTTAATGTGAATTAGTTACTGAGGTGACGTTCTGACAGAATGTAGGAGGGTTAGTTCATGAAATACCTCTAACTTGTCTAGCAAACAATATCAAACATTTGCACGCATTTCATTCCAGGGGTGAGAGGAATAAAGTTAGGTCTTTTGATAAATACAAGTGATATTTGAAGGCTTTTTAGGGATGGAAAAGCAGTATGTAAAGAGGAAGGAAGCCACGTGTTTAAACAAAAGCAGGGGGCTTTCAAGGGGAAGTTTGAGTCTACTTCTGCTTCAAAATGGTGAGTTGTTGTCCCCATTCCAGATAAGGTGCATAATTTGATTCTATAAGGAAAAAGGGTGTCATGAGCTCATGGCTAAGTTTCTTAGAGCTGATCACTGAACCCTAGTTTCTTTCATTAGTCCTTTGGTTCAAAACTGTTTTCTCGGGTTTAATAATGGGCAACTCTTTTCCCTTAAAGGTTTCCAAGACTGAATTGACATCTCAAGCTCTAAACCTGCATAAATATTTCCATCCTTCCTTTCTTCAACCCTATAAATACCTACTAATACTATAGGCTCATCTCCAAATATGTCTTACATCAACATGCTGTTTCCAGGATTGAAGTACAATTCTGGTTTTCGGCATGATTAATAAATGATTACAGACTTGCATCTCTTGGAAGAAGGGGTAATTCAAAAGCGAAACATAATGAATTCAAAATGCAACATGACAACACGTTACTTTTTAAACATACTTCGAATGCTATTACAATAACAAAAGTTCACTCAACAAAGCCTTGACCGGTTTGCTAATTTCTAATAAAGCTTCTTACCCACTGTATTCAAGTTGTTCTCCTTATGTTGCGGCTCTTCTATTGTATTTGTGCTCTTGGATTGGTCTAAAATAATTTTCAGCTCACTTTCTATTTGTCTCTTCCCACCTGTTGCTGTTTCGACAATCTTAGCTACATTTAAGTCACAGATCGCATCTTTATAATTTCCCAATGAAACATTTGCCTTTCCTCTCCTATACCATGCCTGAAATGAGAATAATAAAATTATCAAAACAAACCTGATATAAATGCAAGAATTTCATCCCTTTCTATACTGCTGTGTGACAACATAAAACAAATAAACTAGGATTATAAAAAGGCAAGTGAAGCAAAATATACCTTTGCATAGCTTGGACATATCTGAAGAGCTCGATTGCAGTCTCGCAAACATTCTATGAAAAGACTCATTTTCTGCAGGGCACGCACATGCATAAATGGAAAATACATCAAGCCTTGTATTTCTTAAAAGTGATTGTAAGTGTGGTTAAGGCAAATATTGATATGGAACTTACATACAATACAGTAGCTCGATTGGCATACAATGTTGCGATCAGATTATTTTCTATGGCACCGTCATTAGGAGCCTTGCGCAGTGCCTATATCTCAAATTACAGAGAGAGTAAGGAACGAAACTAATGAACCAGAATTTAAAAAAAACTTACCGATTCAGTTCTATTACAGTTAAAACTTGGAATTAACTATTCTTTGAAACTGATAGGATAAGAATGCAGAGTAATTACTGGCACCCTTTTCAATTTCACAATGAAATAATATGATAGGTTATGTAACCAATGCTTCAAATTGAAGGCAAGTCCCAACACATATAGTTATATTCAATTTCTTACATTTTCAAATTATAACCAAAGTCAGCGTGGTATAGTCAGTGAACTATCCGGTGTCTGAGTTAAGCTTTGTTTGTTTGGAGTTTGGACAAACAACTTAATGAAGTGTTTATAGCATTAACATTTATCATATAAATGCTTGTTTATAAGTTATTTCTATAACAAAAGATAAAATGTTGTGAAAATTAGTTGATAACAGCTTATAGACATACAATAAGTTGTTTACATAAGTTTTCCCAAACAGTCTCAGAATTGTTTACATGGCTACATAAACTCAAATAAGTTAATGCAAACGACGATAGGGGCATTTCAACCACTTCATAAAGAGAAAAATGTTATAACTATTAAAGAAAAATATGAAAAAAAAGAAGAACTAACCTGAGTATAATAATCCAAAGCCTTGACATAATCAGCTTCGACGAAGCATTGATTACCAAGGTGTTTGTATTTCAACGCATCGTCGTTGTTCTTGCCACATAGACCATAGCTTGAGTCCGAAAGTTCAGCCACAATCTGAAAATAGCGAAAGAGTCGTACTCACAGTGGGAGAGAAATTAGGGATTGTTTGGAAATGGGAGAAGATTTAGTTTACTTAACTGTACCTCACAAAATGGTTCGAATTTAAGAAAAAAATTGTGAAGAGAAGAACATGTGTCGGGAAGAGTAGCTAAGGTGCTGTTTCCGATAACTTTTCTTAGTCTCTTTGGAACCGCAGCTTTCAGTATGTCCATCTTCTTCTTCTTCTTCTTCTTCTTCTTCTTCTTCTTCTTCTTCTAATACTGCACTGCAGCACTTCCACTGAAACAGCACAACACTTACACGACTTATTTGTTTCCTTTCGGTTTTGCCTTTCTTTTCTTTCCCTCTCTTTCTGTTCTCTTTGCCAGTGTCAAATCACCTGTCGTTTGAAACCTGGTATGATGTTTTTTTCGGTAAGTAACCTATGTGCCATTATACTAAATGTTTTTTTTTTTAATGCTAACTAGTGCTAGACATTTGTTAATCAACTAAAAAATAAAATAGGTAACAAATATCACATTTTAAAATATTAGATACAACATTCTAAAATTTTCTTTTCTTTTTTTAAATGCTGAATACTGTTTTTTATTGTTTATCATTTTTATCCCTTATTTTATCATATTTAAAAAAAATAACATTTTTGCTATTTACATTATATAAATTATTAGTTACTCATCGTATTTTGATAAAAAGATCAACTGTCTTTAACACTAAATAATAAATTGACATCTTTTTTCTTAGATTATGTTGTTTGATTAGGTTTTAGTTAGATCGAAACTGGTTTTTTGGTTCACCATCAGGAACAATATTCTTCATTCTGTGGATTTTGTTTGAGTTTGCACAGGGATATATGTGATTTTAGTTTGCACATGGATATATGTAATTTCAGTTTGCATATAATTATGTAAAAGGACTTTGTGTAAAAGTAAATAAAAACATTTCACTTGATTAATGATTCTGGTAATAATGAGGGTCGTCATGTTGGACCAGTTGCTTCTACACAAGTTAACGTCTTGAGTAGCAGCATGAAGTACAATGATAACAACAATGATTACAACAACATCATGCACAACAAGAGGATTAAACACAACAACTACAATCACAATAGAAGACCCAACCAGAACATATGGATCAACCTCCACGAGCTAATGAAGTGGTGATTTGGTGATCATGTGGCCACTCAATAAGAGACCTTAGGACATTTGGTGATCACGTGGCCGCTCAACTTTGAAATAAAGGGGTAATTTTCTCGATCATAACAAATTTATAATAGTTGTTGTGATAATGTGTTCAAACGTACATTTTTTCCTTTCATTTATTTTAAGATCGCGGGAAGCTAAAAATATTTAGCAATGAGTAGTTGTTGAACACGAATGTGTGGAGCAGTTGGTTAATAGTTACAGTTATACAAGTTGGTAAATTGTAGCTACAAAATGACGACAAATTAATCATATATGCTTTCGTAGAGATGTGACTTCGAGACACTAACAATTTTCATCTTCTAATTGGAGAAATAAAGATTCTTAAAGATGTTTCTTCACTTATGCATTTCTCAGTCACCAACGGCGTTAGTTATGAGTATGCGATAAGAGTGTTAGGTATTATGAGGTGAATGATAGTTATGAAGAGAGAAAGAGACACAATAAAGTTTAAGAATTTTGAAATAGTAAAGAGCATTTTGAATATTTTAATTTCATGAAAATTTAATGGAGTGTAAGTAATTCAGGGATGTAGGTTGCAAAATAGAAAAATAATCACTCTATTTTAAAATGAAATTTTTTGTTAACAAATTAAAATTATACTTTTTGGTTCTTTAACTATGATATTTATTATAATTTTTGTCCCAACACAATTTTATACCTAAATATAGTGATTTTTTACTCCAATTGAGACAATAAATCCAACACTATTGTTAGACACATTTTATTTTCTCCACTTATATTCAAATAGGTTATTTACGTGAACTGAGTTTACATACATAATAAATTAAGTTTACTTATGTTACGTCAATTAAGTTCACCTACTTTATTTAGATGTAACTGAAAGAAAAAAAAATTGTAATCAACAAATATGTAAATCTTATTTTTTGGCCCAAAATTTTCATTTTAAAGTAAAAATACCGACCAACAAATATGATAATTGAAGACCAAAAAATTCAATTTTAAAAGAAGGAAGATGAAAGAATGCAATTAATTTTTTTTTATAAAGATTAATCAATTTGAGAACCTGAGTTCGAACATTGGTTAAAACAATTATTGGCTATAGTTTAGTTATCTACTCACCAAAATTCAAATTATGAAGACTATTTTCTCCCGAAAATCAAATAAATTATTAAATTTTTATATTGAGTTTAACTGATTCTTATAAAATCAACTTGTTAAGTAGAAGATGTATGTCTTTATAAATATTATTGAACATGATCTTTATTCCGATATACTAAATATAAATAATTCTTTCAACAAAGATTCAAATTCGAATTCACTATATTGTGGGAGTCTAACTCCTTTCGCTAAATTCAACTCACGTTAGTTATTTTTAATTAGCATATAATTAGTTAGTTTCACTCATATTTTAATTCATAGAGATAATTTTATATGATAACTTAAAATTATTATTTAATATTTTATTAATTCTATAATATTTGTCGTAGTCGATAATTTGACTTTACACAAATTAAAAAAAAATTATAAATAAAAGAAAGAAAATAAATATCTCACGAAATTTATTTTTTCTTTTACAAAGTAATTTTTTTTAATAATTTGTTGATTTTTATTATCATAAATACAAAATAAAAAATAATAACTTAAAAGTATAAATAATATTAATCAAAATATATAAATAATGTTCAATGAACTCTAACAACTTTAATATATTAGTCGGATCCATTATCTTCTCGCCTTATATTTTGATTATAAAAAATAATTAATGTTACATTTAAATTATTATTTTAAGACAATTTTTTAAAACAAATGGGATAAACTCGATTCGTTGTGTACATGCACCAAAAGCTTAATAGAAGAACAAAATCTGGATTTGGGTTTGTTTAGATTTATCATTTCATTACAGCTGTCATATGCATTTTCTTTTTATGAGTTTGAATCGTAAAACAGCAAGTGAACAATTGGAAATATTTTTCACAGTTTCAATGGAATCATACTATTTTTTAACAAATCCCAGAATCAACTAAGAGCATATGCTAGTTCTGTATTTATTTAGATTGTATTTTAGTCCCGGCCGTATCATAATTAAAACTACTTAATAATAAAATCTTTGATACCCTTTTTATTGAAATATTATTTTATCAATGGACATCACTTTAATATTAAATGTCAATCTCAAACTATCAAGTTATTTTATTGTTCTAAAATTATTTTACATCTTATGTAAATGAGAATAAATACTCACGTTCTGATCCAACCAGTTGAGTTTTTCATATAATTATTTTGCTCTGTGTATTTTTTTTTTGTGTGTGGCTTAAATGAATGATTAATAACATAATAAACACCATAATAACATAATATAAGAGGCTCTACAACAAGTGTTTCTCATAATAAACACCATATTAAATACCCCATTTTAAAGTAAAAAATATAGGTGCTTCTTCACTTTTATACTTAATTTTCTCTCTTCCTTTTTAGTGGACTCCACTTAATAAATTAAGTTAAAATAAATGTAGTTTTTTGAAATATAATGATATAAATTTATTGATACTATCCATTTAGTAATTTTTGTTTAAGGTGTTGGATCGAAGAAAATTAGTGTTTATTATATAGTAACATTAAAAGATTATAAATGATTGATATGTATATGTGAGATCTATTTAAACACTCAAAAATAAAAATAAAATACCATTGTAAATGATCTTAGCAGAATTCATTTAATCATTATTTTGAGTGTGGAGGTAGAGTATTTATTAAGAACTATAATTAAAAAAATTACAAAAGAAGTTATGTATATTCACTAGACAAAATTTAAACATCCAAAGGAATAAAATTGTACGTGAACAATATCACTTAATTTGCAAGAGGAGAATAATAAAAGGAATAAAATTGTATTTAAGTTGTTTATAAATATTCATAAATTTAAATATATAATCTCACTTATTTAAGGTTTGTAAATAAAGAATAAATAAAAGATTATTGTGCTCTATAAGGCATGACAAAAGTTTTTAAAAAGAAAAGGAAAAAAAGAATAAAAGAAAAACCGTAAAGCTGGTCACAGTTCGAATGGAAAGGGTTGCAATATGAAAACTATATATTAAATGGGGATATATATACAGGTTGCTTAATTTGATAAATTATTACATGTCGTTTTTTTGGTGTGCCTATATATATATATATACACGTATCTAGTGTCAGCGGCTTTGTAAACATCGACGAAACAAGTGAATTAAACCAAGAATGCAAAGCCATTCTATCACTTTTTTTAAATTGAAAGTAATCTTTTGAAGGCATATCCTTTCCACATTCCTATCATGATATAATAAATGAATACAAAAAACTTGTCTATTTATACAATTGTCAATTAGTTAAAGTAAACATACTCAATTTCAATCCTCATCCCAAAAAATTGCACGTAGCTATAGTAGTGTTGTTATTACTTAATTAGTTATTAATGGCACCCCCAAGCAGGCCCAAAAGGGTTGTGCAAATGGAGGATAATATTGAAGGGGAAGATGAACATGATGAGATGAGGAAGAATGTGGTTAGAGCTTTGCCATTTTTTGAATTGTTGAGCTATGCTGACTTTGTGGATTGGATTCTTATGGGTTTGGGAACTTTAGGTGCAATAGTGCATGGCATGGCACTTCCTGTTGGCTATTTGTTGTTAGGAAAAGCTCTTAATGCTTTTGGAAACAATATTCATGACACTAATGCTATGGTTCATGCTCTTAAAAAGGTACCCATAGCTCTTAATAATACTACTATTAGATACTAGTATGAACTTATAAATAAGCAACAAAAAAATGGGTAAACCACTGTACTTGAAATGGTAAACATTATTAATTTAATTTTTGATAGTCAAAAACTTAAATTGATTCTCAAATGTTCAAAATATTATTCTGACAGTAAATTGTATTTTTTTTATAACTATTTTAATAATTTGATGATTAAATTGAGTTTTTGAATGAATTACGATCAAAACGACACTTTCCAACACTATTAAGAACTAAAATGGTAGTTTACAAACAAAATCCATACATCTAATTAAATTTAAAACAAATACATATACTTATATGAGGTTGAGCCAGAAAAATAACAATACATCATCCCAACACAGAGGTCACAATAGTGCATCAAACCAGCCAAAAATAGGAAAAATGTCAGTAAACTTGAAGTAGCACTAGGTTGTTCTTGTTTTGGTTTTGATCATCTAGTCATGTTTTTTATTATAGTATTTTCAATGTGAACTTTAAAAAAAAAACAGAGTGAAAATAACACGATTATATGTTATTCAATGTAAATTATAAAAATTTATTTTATTAAAAACATGATTTGAGTAAACTAATATCTGTTATTTTTGTTGGTTTCAGGTTGTTCCATTTGTGTGGTACATGGCCATCGCCACATTTCCTGCTGGGGTGCTTGGTATATTTTACTTTGATGCTTATCAAGAATTCAAATTTGTGGCAATTTATTTCAAAAGAGTAAATATTAACAAATCGATATTATTAAATTGAATGTATTATCATAATGATATTTACCATCTCTTTCACAGGAAAAAAACAAATTTTATAATTCAAATTTTAAACTTTATGAAAAAAAAAACTTAATGTTTTATAAAATACAATTTATATACTACCAAAAGAAAATACATTAATTTATATAATAAATCATGCATGTATAATACTTTATTTTAAATCTATTGTCAAACAATAAAAACTTATTTTATTTCACAAAAGAACAATCCCCTCAATTATGGTCATAATAAATCCATCGTGGGTTAGGACATTTAGTAAACGTTTGAGTGCTGAGTTTTGGATAAAGTACAACATATATTTGATTTTTTGACTCATAGGACAACTTTTATTAAAACCTAATTAATCTTGAATTTTAAGATGATAGATAAGTTGCAGCATTCCGTTTTCCTATTCAACAAAAATTTAATGGTAGAGACCAATAAGAGAGATGAAAAACCTAACGAAAATTAAATAGAGATTAAACTTAGAAGGTCTCAATTTTATATGGACCAAAAATATAATTATCACAAAAAAATGGATATTTGAACCCTACAAATTTTCATTAACATTTGATGGGATTAGCATTTAACCTATTATGTTACACTTTAATCTAATTTTTAAGGAATACTTTGCTAAACATGCATAACAAAATATTATGACAATATTTATGTTCATATACTAAAAAAATTGGCACTTCTACAATATACCAGCTGCATTAAGTTTGTGATATCAAATTAAACATATTATGCAGAGATTGGTTGTTGGATGTATGCAAGTGAAAGACAGTTATCACGCTTAAGATTAGCATATCTAAAAGCAGTCCTCAGCCAAGAGATAGGTGCTTTTGATACAGAATTAACAAGTGGAAAAGTCATTACTGGAATAAGCAAACACATGAGTGTCATACAAGATGCCATAGGTGAGAAGGTAAGCAAATAAATCATTGTCACAAATTTCACCTTTTTTTTTTTTCTTCTTCTTCTTCCACTACATTTCATGACTGAACCCCCAAGTTAATTTCTTGCTCACAGTTGGGTCACTTCACCTCAAGCTGTGCAACTTTCTTGGCTGGAATTGTGATTGCTGCAATATCATGTTGGGAAGTGGCACTTCTATGTTTAGTTGTTGTCCCCCTTATTCTTATAATTGGGGCAATTTACACTAAGAAAATGAACACCATTTCAACCACCAAATTGTATTATCATTCTGAAGCCACATCTATGGTAGAGCAGGTACATATTTATAAAATTTCAGTCTTCAATATCAATAATATTGCTACACCCTCTTTGGATAAACAACTCAATTAAGTATTTATCATATAAGAGCTTAATCATAGAAGTTTTAATGTATAAACTATTTCTGTAACAAGATAAATTTGTTCTATTGTGACTCATGCGGATACACAAGTTTAAACCAGTTGTTTTCATAAAAACTATAAACTATTATGGTGAGCTTATGAAAATAAGCTAAAAACATATTATGAACATATCATCAGTTGATTCCATAAACTTTTCTAAACATTGTAACAAGTGTTTATGTCAGGAGATAAACTCAAATAGGTCAATCCAAATAGGCCTAATTCTACTGTCACATAAATGTACATCTTGTGACCTCACCAAATTTAATCAATTGATATCATAGCCAATTTTAACAAACTCTAACATGGATATTACAGACAATATCACAAATAAAAACAGTATATGCTTTTGTTGGAGAAGGCTTGGCAGTCAAATCCTTCACAGAGAACATGGATAAACAGTATGTCATAAGCAAAGGGGAGGCACTTGTGAAGGGAGTTGGAACAGGGATGTTACAAACTGTGAGTTTTTGTTCTTGGTCTCTGATTATATGGGTTGGAGCTGTTGTCGTCAAATCCGGGAGAGCAAAGGGAGGAGATATAATAACTGCAGTAATGAGTATTCTTTTTGGTGCCATGTAAGGAATCAATAACTTGAGGCTAGTTTTTTTAGAATGAAAATAAAGATCAACAATCAAGTAACAAAACTTTCTTTGTGAATTGCAGATCTATCACTTATGCAGCACCAGACATGCAAATATTCAATCAGGCAAAAGCTGCTGGATATGAGGTCTTCCAAGTGATCCAAAGAAAGCCACTAATAAGTAATGAATCAAAAGGGAAGATTCCTACGAAGATTAAAGGTTACATTGAGCTCCAAGACGTTTACTTTTCATACCCGTCACGGCCAGAGAAATCTATCCTTCAAGGACTGTCATTGTCCATACCAGCAGGAAAAACAGTAGCTCTAGTTGGTAGCAGTGGCTGTGGAAAGAGCACTGTTATTTCCCTGATAACTAGGTTTTATGACCCCACTAAAGGTTAGTTTAATTAGTTTCTTGTTCTTTTGGTTCTATATTTTATCATGTAGTTAATGTTATTTTCTTTACAAGTAAACATACTGTATTAATGCAAGCAAATATATTAAGTTAATATAGGTACACCTTGACCTTGGCATTTCATTAATTGTCAACATAATTTACTAAATATTGTGTAAATACAAGACTAGATACTATGATATAAATAGCCTCTAAAAGACACTGATAGTACATTAGAATAATAGTACTGTAGGAATTGATTGTGTCATCTTGAATGCAAATCAATGCTTCCAAGCCTGACATTGTTTACACATCCCAGGAGAACTTCTTATTGACAGTCATAATATCAAGGATCTTGATCTGAAGTTCCTTCGGAGTAATATA
The DNA here is from genome assembly GCA_037974835.1 of Cicer judaicum. Taxonomy (NCBI): domain Eukaryota; kingdom Viridiplantae; phylum Streptophyta; class Magnoliopsida; order Fabales; family Fabaceae; genus Cicer; species Cicer judaicum. The sequence goes on from JBBPBS010000276.1 coordinate 10,496,394, forward strand.
GGGGCTGTTTACCAAGAACCATCCCTTTTTACGGGCACAATCAAGGATAACTTGAAACTCGGAAAAAAGGATGCAAATGATGAAGAGATTCGAAAGGCAGCAGTGATGTCCAATGCACACTCTTTCATATCACAGCTTCCTAATCAGTACCTAACTGAGGTAAGCTACTCAATCTAGAATGTAACTTTTGTTACCTTAATTATGGCTTGTCTGATTTTATCTTTTGTATTAATTTATAGGATTTGTATACATTAATCATATTCTGATTTTTTTTTTGTTTAACGCTGTATAATTAAGGAAGAAATAAAGATAAGAAAGTAACAGATGTAACTAAATGAAAATTAACATCAGAAACATGTCAAAATCTCAAGGTTATTGGGATCAGAGTTCCACTCAATTTTGTAGTTTGGCAAACGAAACTTTCAACCTTTAATTTTGGCAGTTGTCTTAAAAGAGAGGATGGTTCTATGCAGATTACAGTATTCTAAACTTTAAAAAAATATTATGTTGATTTGCCAAGATTTAAGTATCCAGTGCTGCAGTTGATACAGGTACAGGAACTTCACAAGAGGATGGCCAAAGAACGTGATTTTTGTGTTGTATTCATATTAGCTGGTTTGAGTTGATATTCAATCATGCTAACCCAATTTCCAAGTCACCTAACAAAAGAAGCTAACATAACAACACCGTCTAGGATGAGGGATTCACATTTACTTATTCTTAAATGTAAAAATAACATAAAGAAAAAATGGCTTAATGACACATCAACGGCCAATCAGTTACCACACGAGCAAGGGAAGTGATTTGCTTCCTCATCTTCCTATCCACCCAATATAACCGCCCTATTTTCAGCTGAAATTTGATGTATTTTTAAAACATGTCTTCTGGCTACAATTTTTTTTCCCATTCATAACATTAATTACCCAATATGTGTGTTTGACATGCCAGGTAGGACAAAGGGGAGTCCAAGTATCAGGAGGTCAGAAACAGAGAATTGCAATTGCAAGAGCCATTCTGAAAAATCCTCCAATTCTTTTGCTTGATGAGGCCACAAGTGCCCTTGACTCAGAGTCGGAAAAGCTGGTTCAAGAAGCCCTTGAAACAGCTATGAAGGGAAGGACTGTCATCTTGATTGCACACAGGCTCTCAACAGTTGTAAATGCAGATATGATTGCTGTGGTGGAGAATGGACAAATTGTAGAGACAGGAACACACCAGAGTTTGTTAGACACAAGCAAATTCTACAGTACGTTATTCAGCATGCAGAACCTTGAACCAGTTCCTGAACTAAGGTAATTAGCCGCAATCTGCCTCGTGTTAATATTTTAATCTTGAACCAATGGGTGTTGAGGAAGAACTCTAACCAGATTTAAATGTTTTAATGGACAGAACTACAACTTCCAAAAATAAAAGTGTCCGCCAAGAAGACAATACTGATGAAACTAGACCACTACCAGAGATACCGAGAGAGGTCCAAAGAAATCTTAAAGAGCACTCTGAACTTAAGGAACAGAACGAGACGAGCATAAGAGAAGATAGTATATTTTTCAGAATTTGGTTTGATTTTAAAAAGAAGGAGCTGGTGAAGATTGCTATTGGCTCGTTTGCTGCAGCTTTCTCTGGCATCTCAAAGCCGTTTTTTGGGTTCTACATCATCACCATTGGAGTAGCATACTTCAAAGAAGATGCAATACAAAAAGTTGGACTATTCTCAGCCATCTTCTCTGGAATAGGGTTGCTTTCATTATTTAGCCACACCTTCCAACATTATTTCTTTGGAATGGTTGGAGAAAAGGCAATGGCGAATTTCAGACGTGCTTTGTATTCAGGTATTGGATATTCCCTATTAGAATTTCTACATGTTCGTTTAAATTCTCTTTTCTAAACAGGAAAAAACTCTAGGCATGAGCTAAAGAGCCTTGACAATTCACCTTATATGTAAAATTCCAGTATGATTTAACAAACACTGGTCAATAATCATTTAAACCTGTACAGGTGTGATTCGTAATGAAGTAGGCTGGTTTGACAAATCAGAGAACACTGTTGGCTCGTTAACTTCACGCATTATCAGCGATACTTCCCTGGTCAAAATCATAATTGCCGATCGCATGTCCGTCATTGTGCAATGTGTATCCTCCATACTTATAGCAACAGTTGTTAGCATGGCTGTCAACTGGAGAATGGGTTTGGTAGCATGGGCTGTGATGCCTTGCCACTTCATAGGTGGTCTCATTCAAGCCAAGTCAGCCAAAGGATTTTCAGGGGACTACTCTGCTTCACATTCAGAGCTTGTTGCTCTTGCATCTGAGTCCACCACCAACATAAGGACTATTGCATCATTTTGTCATGAAGAACAAGTACTGAAGAAAGCCAAAATATTATTGGACATTCCAAAGAAAAAGTACAGGAAAGAAAGTATCAAATATGGCATCATTCAAGGCTCCTCCCTTTGCTTGTGGAACATTGCACACGCTGTTGCTTTGTGGTACACTACAATTCTGGTTGACAGACGTCAAGCTACCTTTGAAAACGGAATAAGATCATACCAAATTTTTTCTCTCACAGTTCCTTCTATCACTGAATTATACACACTGATCCCAACTGTCATCACTGCCATCAATATACTAACCCCAGCGTTCAAAACCCTTGACCGTAAAACTGAAATTGAACCAGATATACCAGATATACTGGATGATTCCCAAGCCGAGAGGATCAAAGGAAATGTCAAATTTGAAAATGTAAAATTCAATTACCCTTCGAGACCTGCAGTCACTGTTCTTGACGATTTCAGTTTACAAATTGAAGCTGGATCTAAGGTGGCTTTTGTAGGACCAAGTGGCGCTGGAAAATCGTCTGTTTTGGGCCTTTTACTAAGATTTTATGATCCAGTGGTGGGAAAAGTATTAATTGATGGGAAAGACTTGAGGGAATATAATTTAAGATGGTTAAGGAGACAGATAGGTCTGGTACAACAAGAGCCACTGCTTTTTAACTGCTCAATTAGAGATAATATTTGCTATGGCAACAGTGGAGCTTCAGAAAGTGAAATAGTGGAGGTTGCTAGAGAAGCTAATATACATGAATTTGTAAGTAATCTACCAAATGGATATAACACTGTTGTTGGAGAGAAAGGTTGTCAGCTTTCAGGAGGACAAAAGCAAAGAATAGCCATTGCCAGAACCTTAATAAAGAAGCCAGCAATATTAGTCCTTGATGAAGCAACAAGTGCTCTTGATGCAGAGTCCGAAATAATTATAGTAAATGCTATTAAGGCAATGAATCTGAAGGAAGAGAGTGGTTTGTGTTCAAGAATCACCCAGATCACAGTAGCTCATAGACTTTCCACAGTCAGAAACTCAGATACCATATTCGTCATGGAAAAAGGTAAAATTATAGAAACAGGCTCCCACTCAACCCTGATAGCAGTGGATGCAGGACTTTATTCAAGACTATTCAGTCTGCAGAGGTTTGAAGAAACCTCATAGGTTAATGGTTCTACAAAGATCTGGTATCTGAAACAATGAAGATTACTTGTATCATTTCACAAAACTAGGTTTTTTTCTTAAATTTTTTCTCTGATGAAATCAAATATAGTCAGAATATATGCCAAGAAATATAGTTTGATGACATGAAATAAAAGATAGATCGTGGACTTGGATGTGGCAAATCGCTTTATATTTTTGCCTATAATTCAAGGAAGACACTGTCAATCGTCTTGAGCGTCTCCATCTCCTCCTCACCAGCAATTCCGGGATCAACATAACACAGCGGAAATGGAAACAAGCCCATCAAGCCTACTCATTTATGGATCAAATGCAATTATAAGATTTTGTTAAAAGAAGTAAAACCTGGTATTGTGGCTTCTTAAGCGTATTCCTCCCCTTTTTTATGAGTTTTTGCCATCCAATTTTCTGCTTTAGTGATATTTCAAGAGCAGTCGTACTCTATAATGAAAAATTACCAAAGTTTGAAACTTGAAAGGATGCATAATCAGTTACACGACATGCAAGCTCCAGAATAACATTTTCATGTGCACATGCGTGAAACAGACACTAGCGTGATATGCAATTTCTCAAATCATTGAATTTACAATCGAGACAACAGATATTAACAACTAAATATGAAGTTGGCAAGGCAGACAAATTACGTGAGCAGGGTCCAAAACTAAGAGATTATACGATAGAATTCCATTATGTTGATGTTTGGCTTGAATTCCGACTATTGTTCTTGAGTGACCATCATGTTGAAAGTACAAGGGCCTGTCCAACGAAGCATTCAAATTTTAAGCAATAAGAAATAAATTGTTTGTGTGGTTAAACTTGTGTATCTAAAATGTTCCCTCACGTTTTCTCGCTGATCACAACATGCTGCTGACCGAATTGGATTGCATTTTCATCGGAAAAGTAATTCCACACAAAATCCATGAGAACTTGATAAGCCTCACTTTTTTTCGCTTTACTGTTTACCATCTTATCATTACTTGCTTTGTCCACAGTTTTATCAACACTTGTACCTAAGACAGATTTGGATTCCTTAGGACCAAAATCCACTACTCTTGCCCGAAGAGCAAAGGAACGCAAGAGAGCAGCACACTCAGTAGTTCCTATCCATTTTTTTGAACCGTAAACAACATGATCAAGTTGAGCAGCTCCTGGGGCATCAAAACCCTTTTCCCAAGCAACCTCAAGCCATCTTTGCAGTGAAGGAATATCAGGAACAAAGCCCGAACCACCAAACAAAGCCTCTCTTGCTTCCAGTCTTTGTGCTAGTAAGTGAGAACTAAGCATTTGAATGTTACGCCATCCACAACCCCATCCAGCATCCTCAGAATTAAGGCTCTGGAAATGATCAACATAACCGGACAAAATGCTTTTTGAATTCTCAGTTTCAGACTCCAAACAATTTCTCAACAAGTTCATCAAACCCAGTTCAACTTTGTAAAACTTGCTCCTTGCCTGTAAACCAATCAAGCAAGAAATTTTTTCGTCTATTTCGCATTCCCCATTATCTCTACTAGTCCCACCACCACCATACCAATAGTTACAATCTCCAGAGACTGCTCCATACCCAGAGCCACTGACTGATTGTTCACTCTGCAAAATATAGAATGTAAGATAATCTACAGTCTACAACACATACTGAATAGGATAGAATATGTTTTTCTCACGCGTTTCATCCGACTAGGCAAATAAATTATAGAATATGCATTAGATGTCAGAACTTATAATCTAAAGGAAAAGTGGTGAAAGGGAAAGGGGGAGAAAAGAGCAGTGGAAAAGATGCAAGTGAAAAGTTGGGGTTTAGCAGAAATTGTAAAGATGGTGGTAGATAAAAACTTTAGTAAACCTTAAATTTAGTTCCTAAACTATATCAAGTTCTCTCCTATTTGGTCCTGCACTATAGAGATATAATAAATAGTCTTTACTCTCTAAATTACCATTAATTTATCAAGTTAGTCTCTTTGCTACTTTCAAAATAAGAGAGAATGATGGTTCATAAACTAGCCGATAAATTAAGAATTTATTATATTTCTATAGTTGAGAGGATACTTTAGAGATCGTGTTTACTCTAATTTTCTTCAAAACCACAAAAAAAAAACCTTTCATCTTTACTGTTAGATATAGCTGGAACTTTGTTAAAGTTAGTTAAAGGTTGATAAGTATTAGATGCAAATTAGTTAAGAATTGGTAGTTTAGTTAGAAATTAGAATCACAATATAAACTATAAAGTGTATCTTACTCTCAACGTATGTAATCAACTTTTCTCATTCTATCAATCAATTTTCAATAATCAATCCTTCTCTCAATGTATTTTTCTCTTTGTTGGTCACTATCATACTTCTCAACATGATATTTGTTCCGACCTCAAGTCTAGGCCCGCGTTTACAAGGTATTATCCGCTATGGATCATGTGTGAGTCCTCACAATTTTGTCATTTATAAAAGGTGTCTAGATATTTTGCAGTAAATTGAAGAATTTAGTACCGTAGCTATGCATAGTCTTTAAAAAAACTAAAACTATATCTAAACATGTTAAATTCGAAGCGTATCTTACATTAACTTGAAACGCGTATATAGGTTAATGAGAGAGAGAATATAGTGAAAATGAGAAAGATGAACCTGTTGCGGCAGCTTGTAATGAGCAATGTCGGGATCATCAAAATGGGCGTTGGCGTGGCTGCATAATGGGCAGAATCATATTGATATTAGTATCATCAATCACCGATATCAAGTGAAGACTGAACAAGAGGAAGAAGACAAACATACCGTTGGAGTTGAGATGAAGGAACAGGAAAATCGCAGAAGGGGCACGTGCTCCATGAATCCTGATTCATCTCGCCTTCGCTGTCACGATAATAACTAGACTATAACTAAATTAATAATTACTTCTCCATCTCGTTCCTTCCTTTTAAATGGATTTTTCTTCTTCTTTTGTCTATAAATAAAATTGTAAATCCTTTTGGTTTGAATTTAACATAAAATTAATTTGATAACATCTATATTTTGTTAATTAAATTAAAATTTAAAAATCCTTTTTAATTGAACTTCTAATAATTTTAAAAAATAAAATAACTATGGGTATGGCTTCAACTTGTTACTTATAATTAGACTTTAAATTTGTTTTTTCAATTGCAGAAATTGGATTTCTAACGATCTCAATGAGCAGAGGAGCGACCAACGCTTGATGGAAGACTTAATTCATATCTGCCTGTTGGTTCTTCTGAACATGATAGAACAAAGTTATTTTTGAGGACTTCCAATGGCCACACACTCTAGTGCTTGTGATACACAACTTCAATATAAATATTAAGAAGTCTATTTTGCTTATCATCCATCGTGTTTTTCATCATAGAGAGACTACATTATCCGGTACCGTCTGACGGGAAATTAAATCAAACTCAATCCTGAAAACCTTAATCAATTTTGTAATAAAAATAATTTTGTAAAATTGTGACATTTAGTTATTTATTTAATTTATAGAAAAAATATTAAACAACATTTCATTTAAAATGATATATAAATAAAAATATTATTTTAAAATTTAATATATTTAATTTGAAATTTCGATTACATACATCAATTATTTAAATATGTTTTTATTTTATTCTGGAAAAATATTTACTTGAATATAAATAAAATATTTCTTATATATATATATAAAATGCATGAATTTAAACCGAATTTAATCTAAACACATCTTTTCAACAAAAATATACGGAAAAAAAACATATGTATGTGAATCAAATTTGGTCCAAATTCATGACTTTTGTTTTTTACTTTATCGAGAGCATTGGTATTTTATTTCATTAAATATTTCTCTCCCGCCAGAAAGAATCCAACTCTCAAAAGATAGATTGAATTTAATACGTCAAAATGTACGACGAATTCTTAATATCAGGCTTCTAAAAAAATAAATCCTGGCCGTTGGATGGAAAATATAGGAAAGCATATGCGTCAGCAACATTGAACAGTTAAATTAAACAAGGAGGATGAAAAGCAGGTTCATTGAACCTGGACACACCCAATTGTCATCTATTTATAACCACATCGCAACACCACATAACGCATCTCAAAAACACAAAACTTCTTCTTTCCACCGCATCTTTATTATCTCCAAATATTTATTTACTTTCAAATATAGAATTTAATTTTCTATGAGCATTTTTATTACACCGACGATGATGGCAGTGATCGGCACCGGCGGTAAAAAAGAAAGTAAGAATGCGGTGTCGGAGTCAGAGCTAAAGAAGAGAAACGAGTTGTTGGAGAAGGAGTTGAAGGAAAGTAAAGAGAGGGAGGAACAAATGAGACGCCAGTTACAGAGCGCGTGGGAGAGGCTGCGCGTGGCTGAGGAAGCCGAGGAGAGACTCTGCTCACAGCTCGGGGAGCTGGAAGCAGAAGCCGTTTATCAAGCGCGTGACTATCACGATCGCATAGTTTCGCTCATGGACCAGCTCTCACGCGCACAGAGCCTCCTCCACAAAGCGCTTCCTTCATCTTCCTCATGATTTGTGGCTTTGATGTAATTAGTTTTGTAACTGAAGCTAGCAATCAATGAATATTCATTCATTGTTGTTTGTTATATTAGTTATGCGTATTACACGATTTTGATGATTGGTTATCCATATTAGCGTGGATTCAATCTCTGTTATGTTGTAAACGTTTTTGTTAGTGTGATTGAGTGGATTGGTTTTAGAATTTCACACAAGAGGTTATTTGGTTTTTTTCATTTGAATTTTCTGGCGATTCAAGAACTGTCTCATTTTTCAAACGTGATAATAGTCAACGTGATTATTTAAGTAGTTAATCAATGGACAATGAGAACGCGTTGCACTCTTGCTTGTTGGAAGCAAATATGGGGGATCTTTGACATTAGCGACTTTGAAATACTTTTGTTCAGATCTCATTTGATTTGAGGGCTACGTGTTTCTAACGTCAAGCCAAACTCAATAGTGTAACAAAACAAACAAACTCTCTAATAAGAAAAAGAATAAGAAATATCGAATGCATCTTTGAATATATTTTTTTGTATTCATTGGAATTTAGATGAGTTTTAAATAAATTATTGGGACTCATGCGAATTTTGATTAATAAAATAGAGTATTGAAAGTGTGTTTGGAACAAAATTATTATTTAAATTATTATTTTTTGAACGGGGAAGAGTGTGTAGTTTAAACGTGTTGGTAACTCTTTTTAATTAAAAATTTTGAAAAAAACGACGGCCAGTTGAAATCCAAAACTAGCTCAAACCATTCCCATTGTAATTTATTTTATTTCTCTAATGAACCTTCCATGGCAATTTGTTCACGTTACGTTTTGTTTTCTTACTATATCATTTATTACAGTTTTGTTTTTCTCGGAATTTATTAACGTGAGCTATGTTGGCGTCGATAAGTTACATCTCACTCCCTTATTTTTAAATGTTGTGTTAAGATTGGTTACGAAAAATCTATTATTTTTAATGAAATTGGTTGTCTTTTGTTATAATAGTTTATTTATTGGTCATAACTTTTTATCTAGTTTTCTTTTGCAATAAAGAATAAGTATTTGAAGATAATTTTCATAATTTTTTTTTTGTTCTTTCATCATTTTAAAACTTGTAACCATAGTTAACTTGATTAAAATAAGTGTCTTATTGGGCAAACTTTTGTTGATCAAATGACCATATCATAATTAACCTAATTTAAAGAAAAGTCAAACAAATTAAAAACATATAAAAATTTCTTAAAATAGGACACATCTAAACCGTCTTAAATTTTTTAGAGATTATGTTATAATTTTAATAATCAAAAAAATAAATCTAGTTTTATAAAAATTTATTTTTAATATTTATAAAAAATTCTCAAATTTTTATTGATTCATATTTAGCCTCTATTTTAATTTTTTTTTTATAAAAAGTTGATTTTTGAATTCTTAAAAAAATTAATATAAAATTAAAATAAAAACTAAAAATAAATAAATTATTTTAAAAACTAAATTTAAAAAATCATAACTTTAAGACTAAAAACACATTTATTTTATTATATTACGTTAAAAAAATTGAAAGCCTTTGAATGGTAGTAAGATGATATGCAATTGATTACTATATTATATAAAATATTCAAAACCCTGTATTGATAAAGTCTTGTACTAAACCCTAAACCATCGATATTTAAAAAAGAAATGTGGTGGTAGAGATTCACGCTTGAATTAATTAAGGAGTGATTGAAATCATGGGTTGACACACGCGAGTATTTTAATTCAACCAACAATGTTGGAGTTGTTACAAATTACGAGTAGTTGACACGTGTGAGAATATTCTCTCGCGCGTGTATGCATGTGTCTAGAGTCTAATATGTAGGACCAGCATCGAGCCTCAGCACCACAACGACAAAATAAGATAGTGACTGTGAGGAAAGCTTAACGTGTACATTTTGATCATTGAGCTTTCGTTAGCGGACATTTGGACCACTATCATATGTAAAAAGCATCATATAGCTTTTGCAAATTGCGATTAATCTTGTCATGAGAAATGGTTTTCCGTCGCCGTCCATACTTTATCCTCTACTTTTTCCATCTCAAATCAAAATTAAAATGAGTTCAAAAATAATATGTCTATTTAAAATTTAAATAAATGTATATTAATCTTTCTAATCTATTTTAGTTTATATTTGAAATCCAAATGAGATATTTGTTTAGAATGAAGGTTTAAACATTAACTTAAAAGAAAAATACTTGATTGAGTGCAATAATTTTGTGTATATGTGAAAAGATAAATATACTTAGAAATTTATATATAATTATGAGATTCTAAATTTAAATTTAAAATATTATATCAAATATAATAATTTCAGTATTTATTATTTAAATTAAGATTTAAGTTAAATATGATATTATTATAATTTAAACAATTAAAATTTTGATCGAATACATCATTTAAATATATATATATATATATATATATATATATATATATATTAACACAAAAAAACATTTAAAAAATACACATTATTTATTTTTTGCTTTCTACTTTTTTTAGGTGTCTAAATAACATCATCAAATCATTGTAGTTGTACAAAACTTTGATTGTGCAAGAAGATAAATAAAAAAATATTGCAATGTCACTTGAAAATTAATAATCTCCCCTTAAAAGAATTTAGGCATATTAAAAAAAAAAACTAAAGTGTGGCCGTAGAGAAACAATCAAGAGTCCAGATATAGAATTAATAAAAAGAATTTAAATAGAGTTAAATATAATATGTCCTCACTCAACCATCAAATATTCACCGCTAGAATGAACTTATACTCACAGTTGGATCGTAATTAAGATTTAACAGTTTAAATTTTAAAATTAAATTTTATTTATTTTTAATTAAAAATTATAGTTAAAAATCTAAACCACCCAATATTAATCAAATGGTTTTTAACATACTTGATTGCACTGCAGCGAAAGAAGGCCAACAACAGCAAATCTGGATCCCTACTTGCATATGCTAAGAATATCCATTTGCAAAGTGAAGTAAATAATCTATTTGAAGCGATGTCAACGATATTGATTACACGTTTTGATATAGACCTGTTTAATTGTCTCATCCACTCATATAGGAAAAATGAAAGGAAAAAAAAAAAAATGTATTTCTAAGATAAAAATATTGTCAAATTTCAAAATATACTAAAATTATTCAATATTAGAGTGTTTTAGTAATTTGAAGTCTAAGTTTTTTTTTTAATCAACATAGCTAGGCGCCTAATACATAAGACGTATGTCCTTAAGGTTAGGTCTAAAATAGATCTATAGACCTCTCTTATCAAGAGAAACTTACGTCGAAATTTAAGTTAGATTAAATTTTATTAATTTTTAGTCTTCAAACAGAATTTGAATAAACTCATTATTATATTATTTTTTATTAAAAAATATAATTTATATTTTTAAAAACCATTATTATAATTGTGATAATATTTTTAAAAATACAATTTAATTATTAAAATTAAGTTAAAAGAAAAAACACCTAAAATCATGAACCTTAACCAAATCAAAATCAAAAACATTCCCTCATAAACCCTAAAATCATTATAGATTCCTCATAAACCTTTTATTGACACGTCATAAAAAAAAAAACAACTCATCATGATTTGAACTCAAATTATGTTTGAAGAACTAAAACTGGAGACAAACAAAATAAGGAGACTACTTTCAATTTTCACCTATAATAGAAAACCAAAAGTGCAATTAAGCCTTGAATGTTTAATCCACGCCCAGCACAATATTTAGAAATGTTAATCACTTAAATAATCACATAAATGAATTTAAGTATGAGTGAAAGATAAAAAAAATTCAATCATAGAAAAGTGAACAAATACGATTCTTGATTAACCACTAAACCAAATCAATTCTTGTTTCTCCGTTCATACAATCGTGTGTTCTTTACGTTCTCTTATTGATCAACTTCAAAAGATTTTCTGTCAATCTCGTTTCGCCACCATTGTTAGTTTTAGGAGTATTATATAAAAACACACAAACGCAAAATTCACTTCCACTAACGGTTGCTAATGATATTGCTAAAAGGTAGACATAACATTTGTGGCTATTTTCTCCCACACGGATTATCATAACCTGTGCTAATGATTGAATTCTCGCATAATCAGTCGTCAACAATTCTTCCACGAGGAAGCAATGCCTTTTTCTTATTTAAAGTTAACAAATTCATGCTCCGTAATTTACTCAAATTATATCAAGTACACTGCAACAACAATGGAACATAAAGCATAATAAACAAAAATGACAAAATTCATCTGCGATACATACTCCCCTATACTATGCTTTTCACCACCACTTATATAGTTCGAAGGCAGGAGACGATGCACACAAGTTAATTGTGGCTTCCTCGCTTCTCTCTGAAATCTTGGTCCCTGAAGATAGACTTTACCTTTAGCATTTAAGAGTATGGATAAGCATAGAACTATTACAATGTGAATACAAATAACATAATACCTACCTCTGGATATGGTCAAGAATCAAAAGTCTGGGTCCAGGAGGAATTTTCACATCTCTGAGAGCACTGAAGCACATCATAGGAAAACAGTATTTTTCATTCAATAAATGGTAAACAGAATGAGTGAAAAAGAAAAAAAGTTGATACAATAAATTAAGCTTCCTACCTGTCTGTGAGTAAAGGCAAGGTGTTGTCTGACAATAAGCCTTTCTTAAAATTCTTTTCGTAATTCTGAAGACCAAGGTTGTGCAACATGTTTCTAGTTCTAGCATAGTGAATATCTTCGGCAGGTGGTTGAGAAAACTTTTGTCCAATCTGCATGATTAATGCACAGTTTAATATATGATAAGGGGACACCAAAATAGAAACCTGCATTGCATAAATTACGGGAATCTACACAAGAATGTCACTTGGCCAGACCAATCATGTCCAAAAATTTACACGGTACGTGACGACCCAACAAAAATAAACCCAAATAATTTGTTTATAATTATCAGACTCACTGATGTCACCAACATGAAAAGTGCAACACAGGTCTTTAAAGACTGACTTCCCATTTAAAAGTTTGCCGTGACTTGAAAACCTAATAAAAAGCCTATCATGCAATAAGGCTTTCAGTAAGTCCAATGGCTATTGCAAAATAAAAACTTAGATATAATGGTCAGTGAGTATAAGATCTGATACATACTACAAATTTACATTATATATAGTAAAGTAATATTGAAGGTAACAATAAATACTTCCTATTTTACTTGACCAACCTAATACACATAAATGACTTTCTGGATGACCTAAAATCTGACTTCTATAAATCTGACCTTTATAACTAAATAGGCTTTTAAATAGTCATAGCCTAATTCATTTAGTAAATATAAGCCTTACTTGACCTAGATTTGACAAAAAGTAGGCTCTAGGACTCCTACAGAGACCCATATCAATTCCTAGTAGCGTTTTATTGTTACCGCTAACCAAATAGGGGTACAAAATAATTTTGGTTTACAAATATGCTAAAAAGATACACTTTTTTCATGCCCACCTGGAAAAGTCCACCTTGAACAAGTGCAAAGAATAGTCCAGATGTGACTGCATTTGCTGCTTGATTTGGTCCACCCATGCCACTTACCAATGAAAACATGGCCCCAGAACCAAAAGCGGCCGCCATGCTGCAATAAATAATTTTAGTGGCAACAACTGCTATAAGAACACAAATCGATGATAATAAGAATAACATAACAAATCAAAATACTGAGAGCATAAAGAAATAGGAAACAGAATATAGCTGTGGTTGGGAAAAATATATATTCAAGGGTAACCCCCTAAAGCACCGTAAGAGACAATTCGTCTACACTAGTAGTTAATATCTATTAGTAAGATTCTCACAATACTGGCATCAGAAAGACCTTCAAATACATACATATGAAATATTGAGGCTGCAACTAAGGATACTTCTTCATCTGATACCTTATATTAACTTATGAAATACTTTTACACCACAAGTGTATTAAAATATGTATCGTTATGGTGAACAGAAAAGTAACATAAACAGTGATGACAACAACAAAAATAATAACAAAACCTTTTAGCACTAGTTTGGGTTGGCTGCATGAATCAAATGGCACCTTACATTGTTATGAATTATGTTCAAACCAAGAACACAAAAGACATTTCCCAAATTATCATTATTTATTTGAACTTTCTTGTAACATGCACTCCTATAGGTTTTGGCTCTGCCTAATAAGTTGAAATTTTACATCATCTGAGAAGAATGGCAGATTGGAAGCTTTGAACTTTTAAGTAACTGTTAGAATATCAAATGTTATCCCATAATATTGAGTGGTGAATTTCATTTCTGAACTGTTAGGAGGGGCTTTCAGGTTTCAGTATGTTTCCTTATTTTTAGGGTTTTTAGTCTTATATATTAGTGGGTTTGGGCATGTACTAGTACTACTTGGCCTAAAGTATTTTAGTATAAATATAATTATGGCCTTGCAACATATTTTTACAATCTTTTTCAAAGTTTATACCCTCTATCATGCTACTTCCCTAACATACATAACATCGTTCAATGCAGACTAAGTTGTCTATCATTTTCTGTCTTCTTCAGAAAACAGAACTTTAATTAGTTGCAACTTGACAGTAGTCACACAACCTTAGTTGTTGTTGTTGCGGATTAAGTTTTTTTTTCAACAGTAGTTGTCATATTTTAAGAAATTGATAATTATTGTATGTGAAACTGATTTGCGTTTGTCGTTTTTACCTGTGGTGGAGAAAATATAAAATAAATAAACATGCGCAAAAAAAACATTCGAGGAAAATTTTTGACTCAGAAGTTGGGCACAACAAAGTAGAAAAAGTTTCAGCTATATGGGGGTTTGGTGAAAGGGACAGACAGATAGAGGGAGAGATAAATTGCATGACTAAAATTTCAAACTTTGTTGATGGAAGAAGGCTAGATCTTTTTAAAAAAGTTCAATATCATAAGACTTATTACTTCCTCTTTTTATAAACTCTCTAAAAGGCTATTTGCCTCCATCAATTTATGCAATAGCAATTGCAATACTTATTTGGCTTACAGTTATTACTTAGTAAGACCTTTCAAAAATCCGTTTCTACTTTTAAATTATTTTAATTTTAATATAACTCATTTATCTTACTAAAGGTAATAGAAACATAGATCATGAAGACAAAAAGATAAACTACATAAATCATAAACTCATTGCATTATCTTCTCTATTTCATTTTCTCTTTTAAAATAAATACATATATATATATATAAATGTTATTTTTCTGAAGAAAATCATTCCCAGTGATTCCAGTAAACCACAATTCACAATTAAAGGAAAAGACACAGAAGAACCAACTAAAACTAGTTGAATTTTTTACAGTAAACTCTCTTGAATTAATTAAGAAATTGACACTAATCTGAAGAAAGGTAGCAAAAACTATTTATTTCCCATTATATATCTATCTATAAATAGTTTAGGGTTAATGATTGGACAGAACAATAAATAATTAAGGGCACAAAAAATTGTATGATTTCACCAACAAGAGTAGTTAATTTAGGCAACAAATATTACAAGTGAAAACAAACATATAAGAAAAGCAAAATAGGTCATGAAATTCCACCTGGATTGAACATCTTCCTTTCCCCTTATCCTTTTCAAGACACATGTAATACCGGCATTCACTCCAGTCATAACAGCAAAGTTGCGAGCCTGAACTAGAGGGCCTCCAGCAAGAGCCTATAAAATTAAATTAAATTAAATCACGCTCTAAGATTAATTATCACATTTATCATATAAGCAAGAAACCCTAACATTTTCCAATTGGACTTGAATTGCAAAATTAGGGTATTGTATATAACTGTAAGACAGAGAACTGGATGAAACCTGTGCTTGCTTGAGAGATGCCATGGCTTGAGGGTTAAGAGCAGCGTTAGGTGGAGGTGTTGGAAAAGCGGAGGGTGCGTCGGCGGTGAGAGTACCCATGATAGCACCAATAGCGCCACCTTGAGCAGCGCCGGTGGTGGTAACGACGGCGGCTTCAACGGCGATGGACTGTTTGGAGAGCCAAAGCTTGAAGCCATTCTCTAAGTGCTTGTAGCGTGCTTGAATTTGGTCAATTGGGTTCTGAAGTTGCGATGGTAAACCCTTCAACACCATCACTCCTTGTTTCCCTTGTTCCATTTTTTTATTTTTCAATTTCAACGCCGCACTGAAATCGTCGTTGAAATGTATGGATATATTTTGGTTTGATTACGTTTCGTCTCGTTTCGTACTACGCCTTTTATAATTTGGATTTAGTTTATAGTAATTAGTATCAGTTAATTAATATTTAAATTAGAAAATATAATAATTAATCAGACAACCGGCCTTTTCAACTGGAAAGCCGAAGCGGTGCCATTTTTGTGCACTACACCCCGGGTCGCTTTGAACTCGTTCATTAACTTATGTGCACAAACATCAATATCAAAATCAATTAGCATTTCAAAAATTGACATAAAAAATAAAATAAAAAAATATTACATTGAAAATGTAAGAAAAATTGAGTGTAAGTGTCAAAAAAATTAGTGGGATAGAATAACATTTGAATGTATTAATATGAAGTGGGCAGTGCGCAGGGCTGTTTTTGTTTGTTTTGCATGTATTAGAAAAAAGAGAATAGATAAAACGATTTTTCAAATTTTCAGTTTTGATTAAATTAATATATAAATTTTATAAATTAACAAATATATATTTTTAATTATAAAATATTGATTAAAATATGTCATAGTTAAATTTTTACAATTAAAAGTTATGATGTGTCATGTTAATTGAATATGTGACCATTTACGATCAATGTCATCATGATATGAATTAATTCTTCTATAAAATTTAAATTTTTCATCGATTAATTTATCAATAATTAGTTTATGTACAATTACAATTACTTATAAATTATTTTTGAGATGACAAAAGTTCATTGACAAATTTGCTTCTGAAAAGATGACACTAAGTGAGATATTCGTTGACAAGTTACTTATTCAAATTTTATTTTTGAATAAACCAAATAGATATATTAAAAAAATTATCTAAAGCACAAGGTGTAACAAAAACAACCAAATAAAGATACAAAGTTTCAAACAAAGGCTGCACAAAATGACCTATAAAATCAATTAAAACAACTAGGAGCATTCATTTTTATGTAAGCTAATGGATTCGAACAAAGTTTCAAACATAGCAAAACTCTTAATTTTAACTTTCATCCAAGACCACTATAATAGTTTAACACGTTCCATGATTCGAACCATTTTACTACCTTGTTGCTTGAAAATACGACAATTGCGCTCTTTTTAAATAGTCTAAATGCAAGCTAGAGATATAACATAAATATTTTATTTTAATTTATTGTTAGCATTGACTAAAGCCTCAAATTGTTGACATGAAAAAGTGTACAATTATAAAAAAACACTTTGGACTCCTAACCAAGCCACAATATGTAACCACACAATACCAAAAAATTGACATTGAAATGATAAATGTGATAAGGATTCCTCCGTTTCACAACCACCACTACACACGAGATTATGCTCATTTAAAACACCACATTTTGATAGATTATCTTTAGTTGAAAGTCGTTTGTCCATTAGCCGTCAAGCAGAGATATAGACTTTAAGAGGAACCATTTTATTCCAAATAAAGCCAAAAGAGGTTGAAGTTGTAACACCATCATTCTCCACCTAAAAAAATTGCACGCGCCTCTCAAATAGTAATGATCACTAAGAATATTTCGCCAACTCCATTTATCCATGATATTTTCCGGCACAACAAAATACTTTTATTCCTCACCAAACTAAATAGTCGACTAAATCTATCACATAATTGTTCGCTTCTAACCAAATATAACACCAAAAGGAAATATCTTTACTGTTACCAACCACTCGAAACAAATTATTAGAGAATCAATTTACCCTTCCACCAAAATGTCCATCACAAACATGATTTAGATCATTCCACCAACTAGAATCCCTATTTGAAATTCTAGCCACAACACTGCCCACCAAACCATCCATTTCAAAAGGACTATTGTTCAACCCTCAATCTCCAAGTCCACTTACCTAATAAATCACGTTTAAACTCTCTTATCCTACGCACACATAACCCACATTTCACCCGAATGTGGCACACCTTATCGCACTTAACCCAATTAATTTTGTGAGCATCCTTGCACCCAATGCACATAAAAGATTTTAAAAAATAGTTAATATGAGAAATGATACTTGTTGGAGCTTTAAAGAAAGAAACAAAGTAGACTGATAATACGAAAAAAAATGACTTTACGAAGAATCATACGACCACCCATTAATAAATTATTATTATTCCATCTCGAAAGCCTTTTTTTCATATCCGTTTGATCACATGCTTCTCGAATATCAATTTTTGTGGGTTTCTGGCAATAGCAAACTCAAGTATTTAAAAAGAAATGATCCAACACTACAATTGAGAATCAAGACCCAACAACAATTCAAACATTTTAACTTTGATAGCTCCCACCAACAAACTTTTATGAATGTTAACCTTAAGACCCAACAATAGTTCAAACATTTTAACTTTGATAGCTCTAATATTGACCAAACATTTTTCTCCAGTTATAAATGTATTTTCCACAAAATTAAAACGAGACACCTTAAAATCATCTTCAAATCTCACATAAGCACCTTTCAATAACTCAACATGTACTGAAAAAATATAATAACAAATTAAGACCTTCAACTACTAACAAAAAAATAAATGCGGATAATGGACTTTCTAGTCTTCAACCACGACCCAACCTGAATTTATCTGTCGAACATCTATTCACAAGAACGGAGACAGTTGATGATGATAAACACCCTGAGATCAACATCCTCCAACTTGGTGGAAAATTCATTTTTGTCATCACTACATCTGGGTATCCCCCTATTTTACCAAGTAGTACGCATTTTTGAAATCAACCTTAATTAATAAAAGCTATGTTTTTTTCCACTTTTCCTTATCCATTATCTCATGAGCAATTATGATATCATCAAAAAGTTTATGACCTTCTACAAAAGTAGCTTGAGTTTCAGCGCAAGCATAAAAGTCTATCTTAACCTCTTCCCAAAATTCTTTTATAAATCCAAAATTCACCTCCATGTGTTCAGAGCTTTTAAAACTATCACAATCCTTTACAACCGTTTTCACCTCCTATTCACTAAATTTCCTCTCCAAAATAAGAATGTCATTATCATCAATAGTTGAGAAATTAAAATTCCCCACCCATGACTAGGAATTTTAACATATATAATATATGAGATGCAAAATGATTGTAAACTGCTTGTCTAACACCATAAGCCTCTTCCACTTTAGAAACATTCACGTCAATACAAACTAACTCATTATGTCTCCTTCTATTAGCTACCAAACCATGAAAAACTTGATATTCGAATCACCTTCAGTTAACCATATGTTTCTAGATTTTAGCCATTGAATGCTACAATTCATTCTAGATAAAACAGTGTACATGTTTGAATAGAAAACAACGTTATATCCACATCGATGCCATTTATAAGATCTATTATACCTTTCCTTTCGACCACGAATCTGATAGAGTTAAAACACACACAAATGCCACTCCTTGGATTTTTTACTGCTTCCCCCAACTATAATCATAATTCTCTTTTCCCTCTAAAATCACATGGAACGTAAGCATTTGCAATAAAGGCTAGAACACCCTCTGACTTCCACATCCCATAAGCAACCAACACATGATAAACTTCTTGAAAACTCAGCCTCACATACTATTCGACATAGTTAATAGCCCACATGATCCCCCAACTTATGCATCAAAAGAAAAACCCACCTCCTTACCACCCTATAAATGTTCACAAAAAAATTGATTTATGAGACAATATTAAACCTTTGATCTCCTTCCTCTTAACCAAACCCCCTAAACCTCTTACTTTATAATTAATAATCTTCATTATAACTGCACCACCCCTTATTAATACACCACACCAACACTACGAGTCCTAATTACTAAGGACCTCCCTTCCGGTATTCATTCTATCTATTTTCTCCATATTGGCTAGCACATTATCGGTATGTGCTTAATCCCCTTCAAGATTTGGACCTACCATCTCGCCTACCTCCCTCACGTCCATAGCCACCACATTATTACATTTTTTCAAGCATATCCACTTTTTCCAATCATCATTACTCAAGGATTTGCCAAAATTTGACGAAAAATAATTTGTTGTGACTGAACTAATGGGTGAAGCTTTACATGCTCTTTTGTTTCTTAGTTTCTTGTTCTCCATAGCTACTTTGCATTACGTTCCTTTGATGGCATCGTGGTTAGATTTTTAATCGTTAGTAACATTGCATTTAAGGCCTTTTAACTTTTTTTTTTTTTTTTTCTGTTAAGTCTCTTATCAAAATAATTTTTTTAAAATTCTGGTGTATTATTTTATGGAGCTCAAGAAAAATGACTTATAGGTCTTTAGTATTTTATTAATTTTGAAAATTTTCTTTTGAAAAAATAAAAAAATATTTTTTTTTTCAAAAAAATTTGTGAGAAAAATAGAAAAAAAATCTCGAAAATCGGTGAAAAAATAAAAAAAAATTATTTAAAAAAGATTAGTTAAATTTTTTTATATTTTTTAAAGGTGGGCCTACATATCCACTAAACCCACAAAAATTTAGGAGGCTTTTAGTGTTGGGGACTTTCTTTTTTTGGGCCGTTTAAATTCTTGATGTTTTTGGCCCCTCCAACCAACATGTGGCCTGAGACCAATAATTAGGATTTATGGTTTAGAGTATAGGGTTTTTCTTCCTCCTTTATATTTTTTAACTACAAATTATTATTTGACGTAATTTAAATGATGTGACATATAATATCATGATGTTAAACTATTTAAAAGTATTAATTATTTATATATTATTAATTAAATTACAAAAATAAATAATTTTAAAAGTCGAAATTGAAGTTTTTATTGGGTTTTATGCCATTTTATAAACTTTAATTATTTAATATTATTATATCATATATCACATCATTTAAATTATGTCGCATTATTTTTTATTTAATTGCAGTTTTTGTCATCTTATTTCTACTTACTATTGAAATTGATCAATTCATTTTAAAAATATAATGATATGACGTGGCATATAATCTAACAATGTAGAGCGATCAACGTTTATGATATTATAAAAAATTCCCTAAAAAGTTTTACTCTCAACTTTATAAACTATAAATTTTTGTTTTTTAATTAATGACAAGTAAACATTTAATACATCTGAATTGTCCTATATTATTAAATTGTATGTCAAATTAATTAAAACATGCTACATCATTATTTTTATGTCTATAAATTTAAGAGACAGCTAAAATCTAAATAATTTAAAAATAAGGGACCAACATAAAAAAATATGTAAAAATAAAAAAATCAAAATTATATTAAAGACTTTATTTTTTTCAATTAAAAAATAGGACGTAGTGAACAACACTATTAAATTGTTAAATAGAGGACCAAATTGATAAATATGTGAAAATAGGGGGTAAAAAAAATGCAATTAATGCAAAAAGAAAAGAAACCGAATTAGTATATACGACGTGTCGTTTGATGTTGTAAAATGTAGCATAGGACTCTGAAATCCGGGCTCCGACCCAATATATCTGGATCCGTAGTTCACTAGTTCCCTCTTCCCTCCTTCGTGAAGGTAATTACACCAAACGCGCCAATTATTGAATTTCATTTCATGTAGCTTTGACACTTGAGATTTTAGTTTGGTTAGTTCACGATCTTCACACTTTCACTAAATATTAGTAATTGCCCTGTGTTTTGCTTGTGCCCACAACTTGTTCGATCGTTTGCTTCACTCACCGCATCGTCTTATACATTTGTTTTTTCGTTCTTTCAGTGATCACCATAAAATGAGCAGCTCTGGTGATAGCTCCCCTGATTGGTTACGTTCTTTTCAGGTATCACCATAATTAATCCGTAATTATATGTGGTTTTGATGTTTTTATTTTCTATGCAATATTCACATTTAAATGAAGTGGAATAGAAAGAAATAGTATAGTTAGATTTCAAAAAATTAATGTTATTTCATTTAATTTCACTTCATTCCACCCTATATCACCAATCTAAACATATCTTAGTATTAATTGTGCAAATCCTACACCATGGTCCTTATGCATTTTCCTGCTATTAGGCGCCCACTCATTCGCCTGTGACACTGTCCTCGGATTCTGGTCCTTTACATGACAGTGGTAGCTTTTCAGATGAGCATAGAATTGATGATGATGATGAAGAAGAGTTAACTCCCAAGTCATCAAAGATTGCAAAGGTCAAAAAGAGCAAGAGTACTGCTATTGGTGGAAGCAGTGCCAAGTCTTCATCTAAAAACACATTAGAAGTAACAAGTGTTAAAGTAGAAGATCAAACACCATCCAGAAGAAAGAAATTAAACACACAGAAGGAGAAAAATGGTACACTTAATATTTGATTTGTATTTGGAGTTCTCTCAAGATGAATACATGGAATAGATGTAGTAATATTTATGATCAACTCAATTGAGCAATACAAGGTGAGAGCCATTCTACAGTTTGATTTTTCATTGCACTGTCATTTTGTCTTTTCTTACTATGATACAGGGAAGAAGGAGGAAAAGAAGATCACGGATGAATCAGACATCGACAAGCAAACAGAGCACAAGGTAAGTAACTAAAACACATTTCTGTTTACCATTTTTTTGCCTTGTATCAATAATGTGTTTGGACTGCTACTTATATTGTGATTAGTGACAATATCAAATATTTTTTAATAGGAACCCATTCATTCGATTTGGGCATTGTCATCAGATTCTGAGTCATTCCATGATCATAGCCCTAAAACTGAAGATCATATTGATCAGGTGGAAACTTCTCAGCCCCAAATATCTCAACCCCCTGGTGAAGGAGAATGCGGGGATGGACTTCTCCATGACAATGATCAAAAGTATCCATCCAAAAAGGCTTCAGAAAAAAAGTCATCACAAAAACAAATAGATGTAGAAGGTTCCACACCAGTAAAAGAGAGGAAAACAAAGGGCAATACAAACGGGAAATGTATGGAATGGTTAATTTTTAACTATAAATAAAAAAATGCAAGATATTACTCTATCTTCATGCACATTGGTCTGAAATAGGCATTTCCTTACCATTTTGTACATGTAGTATCTGAAAATGAGGCAGGTGGTGATGGAGATGTAGAAATTGAAGAGGAAGAAACTTTTGAAAAGTCTGTTGAACGAAATGTAAGAATTATATTGTTATAATGATTTCCTAAATATGTTTCACAGCAGGCCCGTTACTTTGAAACATGAATACATAATAGCTATCAAAGACTACACTCCCCCCCCCCTCCAAAAAAAAAAACCTATCAAAGACCACATTGCTACCTATCTAGTCTGGCAATCTGAGCCGTGTTTTCTATTTGTTGCAGGTTTCCTCCTCAATGTTGCCTTTGATGCTTTCTGAGAAAGTTCATCGTACAAAGGTCAGGTGTCAACTATATGCTGTAGATTTCCCTTTGCTATATGTTTGGTTTTATAGTTGTGTAGGCCATGTTTAAATACTACCACAGGGACAATCAGATAAATAACATGTTTCACTTTCAAAAAGTTGCTAGTTTGGTTTTTAATTTTGTTGAGTGGATATACTTAGGACACATAGCTTTTTCGTAAAAATAAGATCTGTTGAATTGATTTTTCCTTTTCCTTATTCATGAAAAAGTAAACTGTAAACAGGTCAATGACAAATGCTGCCCTGTTTTGCAGGCTCTTGTTGAGTGTCAAGGTGACTCCATAGATCTGAGTGGTGATATGGGAGCTGTTGGACGGATTATTATCTCAGACTCCCCATCTGGAGATCAAGAAATGTGCTTAGATTTGAAAGGTATCTTATGCACATGCTTTCTGATTAACGAACAGTGAGTTTATTGTTGTGTATAAATAAGGACACAGACACATAAATCTTGATGATAATTGCATATACATGCAGAACCATAATACATCTTAGCTAATGTAAGTGCTGTTCTGATTGTTACATGTTGATTTCTACTCCAAGTTATATGCTGTTGTAATGTGTCCATTATAAGTCTTCCACTTTCTAAGTTACACAGTACCTTTGTCTGATAATGGCTACCTGTATCTGATTGTTCAAATTTTAATATTCTTTTCAGGAACAATATACAAAACAACTATAGTTCCTTGCCGGACGTTTTGCGTTGTATGTCGTCTTGGACATAATCTTTAACATCACGGCCTTGAAAGTTTTATCTGGCCTTGTAGTTTGTTACTTCCATGATTAAGATATCTTACCTTTCAAAAAATTGATTTAATACGAGGTTGTTGTTTTTTCAGGTTAGTTTTGGGCAGTCCGAGGCAAAGGTCTGTGTTATCTAGATTCTACTCATTTCCTCACTTTACCTAGTAAATATGTGTGAATTCATCTTAATTCGTACTTTATCTATTATCTACTTATTTGATATTTTCTCATTTACTTATTTTCAGATAGAGGCCATCATGAATGACTTCATACAGCTGAATCCACAGTCTAATGTTTATGAAGCTGAAACAATGGTTGAAGGTGATTTGCATCCACCAACAACTAACTGGGGCTTTTTTTTTTTCTGGTAGTGTTGCTCTATATATTATGCATAAATTATTTGCCTGACACCTTTTCATTTAATGTGAGAAGGGACATTGGATGGTTTCTCCTTTGACTCTGACGAGGAAGCTGGCAAGACGCAGAAAGCCACCCACCCAACTGATCAAAATGAGCATGCTGAAGAGCAGCCGCATGGTAAATCCAAACGGAAGGCAGACAAAACATCAGTAAGTTTCCCAGTTGCTTTTGGTTTTAGATTTGTCCTTACTAATAATTGAAAATGCTGGTGCATGCATACTTAGTTGCGGAAACTTGGATGCAGGGTGCTGAAAAGAAAAGAAGTAGAAGTACTGGAGGAAAATCACAGCCAAAGATAGCAAAGAAAAAAGCTCCAACTGCCAAGAGGGCAAAGACTAAGAAATGAGTCAAAGAAACATTCTATAATTTCTTGTATATGCATGTACTAAAATAACTAATTCTTGAATTAAAAATACTGATGCTGAAACATTTTGCCAATGACAGAGAGGGTGAATCGGCGATATTAGATTAGTTGCTGTTAGAGTTCGTACCAAACCCGAGCAGGAGAATTTAAGGAATATAGTCTGCTGCATGAGCTACTACCAATTCCTTCTTATTATATTTCTCATTATTAGGCCTGTTTCAATATATTCGTTGTGATTTATTTTTCAGTGAACGTTGCTTCAATTTGTTTGTTATTTTTTCTTAGAATTTATCTGCATTAGCTGGCTACTATTATCCGAAGGGCCACATTGCTCATTAATTGTTTTCCGAGCATGTAGTATAGATATTTTAGAGTGAGATAATGGATTTGAGCATTCATATATTCGTATACATTGCAAATGCCTGTTGTTCCTTTCAAACGATTATTTTGCAGGTTATCTTGAGAAGCTGGTAGGTAGGTTAGATTATGACTGTGTGGGTGTTATAATACTTGGTGCATGTTTGGTTGTGTGGTTGAATTGTGTTTTCTCGTGCCTCGAAACAGATGAAACGTAGAAGCTATCTCTTGGAGCTTTAGTTTCACCGTGTATTGTATTTTGAAAATGCAGTAACAAACATATGCTTAGATGATTCTTTTGATATGCTCAGAACTTTTTTGACAAAATATGCTTCTAATTTATTAGAGCTTTGGAAGAATATTTTCCAGTGGCAATCCAAAAATCATTTTTTGATGGGACATTAAATAGTATATATTTTGATTAAAGAAAAATATTATTATCTTTTACAAAATATATAATGACTAAACATTTAAAATACAAAAGAGCTTATACAAATTACAATTGTCAAAGAGAAATGTAGAAATGTGAACAAATGTTATAATTTTAACTTTTGTGAGTACATAAGTGGTGAATGAATTTAAAACTATAAGATTTTATAGGGGATTAAAATAAAAATAACAGTAGTAGTATGAAAATAATTTTTTTAATTTTTTCAAGGGCAAGAGTCCCACTACCAATATACTGAATCTTCCCCTGGTATTTTCTGAATAATTTGTTTCAAAAGGGTTCGCAACTGTAATATCATGGCTGTTCACAATTTCCACCACATTAAGTGTTTATTCCTCCCCTCCTTGTGAAATAATTTTTTTCCAGAGATCATATCACTGTCCTCATCTTACATGTTCCAAGAAAATAAGAATGGGAATAAAGATAAAAATTTGGGACTGGATAGTGCAAGAGGAGATATTTAACGAGGAATCGATAGAGTTATAGTGCATATTTGATTACGATGAATCATGTGTGATTTTGCAAAAACTATAAGGAATAACTTCTACATACTCACAATGATTTTGATAAATTACCATGATATCAAACATACACTAATTAGTGATTAGTGGAGGAGAGGCACAATTTGATTTTATCATCCTGTAATGTAAATTAATGCTAGTTTTCAGCCAGGTTTGACTTGAAAGTGTATAGTGAATCGCAAAAGAGGAAACGAATCAAAATGTGGGACATGATGTATCGTAATACACAATGGTTTCAAAAAAACAACGTCATATTGAAAGCTTTGCAAGTGAAAGTGCCATCATTCAAATGCATAGCTACAAACTCTTGGACGATCTCTTATGAAAATGGTTGAATAATATGAAGGCTGACATGTGTGTGGGTTGGCAAATTCTCCACTGCATGAATACTTATCCAAAGGATAACTTATATTTTTTTTATAAAGAAGTTACTATTTTTTTCTTTCGAGAAAAGTATTATTTTACAAACAAAACCCTACATCTCATTTGAACCAAACAAACTTATAAATATGAATTTTTTATCAAATAATTTAATAAAATGAAATATCCTAATATAATAATTATCTAGCTACAAAGTACTCAAGCACATACATAAATTTTTAAGGTTTTAAAAATTGAATAAAACGATTTAACTAATCGAAGAATTTATTTATTGAACTTTTAAATAATTAAATGTATAAGTTCTAAGATCGAATTTTTAAATTTAGTATTTTAAAATGTATCCTTAGAACATAGGTTAACATTTGTCAAATTATAATTGTTTTAGAACTTTAGGATTTTTACATCCTTAATATCATAAAATATTATTTTTTATTA
Source organism: Cicer judaicum (assembly GCA_037974835.1). Lineage (NCBI taxonomy): Eukaryota > Viridiplantae > Streptophyta > Magnoliopsida > Fabales > Fabaceae > Cicer > Cicer judaicum. Next base: position 10,523,599 of record JBBPBS010000276.1, read on the forward strand.
AAAAAAATAAGATTAAATAAATTTTTAGTCTTTA
>JBBPBS010000276.1:10551422-10611193 GCA_037974835.1 Cicer judaicum
TTAACTTATTTTATACAAACTACCTACTTTATATGCTTTTTTTTTTTAATAAAAATAATGATAATAATTTGTTTCTACTCCAGTAAATTCATTTTGAATTCTGAAAAATTTTAATTTTATTTTCAAAACATGTGCTTTTAAAAGAATTTTTTATTTAATTTTTCAATAAATACACTTGGATACTAGAAAATTTAAATTTTACACTATACAAAGTTCAAATTTTTTATGCACATCAATTCCAGAAATCATTTTTTAATGAAGTAAAAAACAATTTTTATTTAAAAAAAAAAGATAAAATAAATACATATTATATAATTTATATATAAATATATTGTGGGGTACCGGAGAGGGTTTTCTTTGAGTTTGATTCTTTAATTGAGCATTGTTGGGTACTAGTTGTCGTAACTAAGTGTTTCTGTTCAATTTAACATATATTCAATCTTTTATCTTGAATTAAACGAGGGATTTACACACAAATATCTATTTTTTTTTTTAATACTAAATTGTTATATTTTAAAAAAATAATACCAAAATATCTTATTTTTTAACTTTAGTTGTTGATCGCAACATAGGGATGCGATCTCCTATAGAAGAAAATTTTTAAATTCAATTAATGGCCGCCTCCTGGGGATGCGACCTCCTACTAGCCATTTCGATTTTTTTTCCATTTTGCCCTTATATATATTACATATATTATATATGTTATTATTACATATTTTAAAAATAATTATAACATTAAAATAATTAATTTATTAATATTATATAATTGTTACTAATTATAATAATAGATAGAATAATAATAATAATAATAATAATAATAATAATAATTAAAATAATAATAATAATAATAATAAAAAATTCTATTAATAAAATAAAAAATACATTAAATTAAAAGAAAAAATACATTAAAAAAAAGAAAAAAATGCTACAAATAAAAAAATATTAAATAAAAATTAATTATTTTCATCTAAATGACCTCCAGTTCCACATCTACGCGGTCGTCGAACTCGTCTAGCCCTTTGAACAATTTGAGGTTGTTGTGGTTGATCTTCGTTGTAATCTGTTTGTAGATTAGAACCACTGCCACCTGCTTCTGTATCATTTTGAGTTTCAACATTATACATAGAATTAAAACCCGCATAAGTCGACTCGGGAATTGTGCAATGACTACCAAACAAATTAAGAAAATCCCGCTCTCGGTCGGATTAATGGGTGTTGGTATTGTTGGCACTGAAGGAACGTAATATTGAGTCGGTATATATGCAGCTTCGTGAAGATGTTGTGGTGATGATAAAGATGGTGTTTGGTGCATAGTATTTTGTTGTGGGATTGATTGAGGCATAAAGTGAACATCGGGATATGTTGAAGGTTGCAAACGTGGATCACGGAAGCATCTTTCCACATATATATATAATTTAGTGTGATGTGTAAACCAATTCATATATTCTTTAGTGTGATCTTATGGTAGAGCGTCATATCTTCTGGAGGTTGCGGAATCTGTTAATGAAAGCTGAATTGAAGTGCAACTCTATCTGCATGATGTTTTTCGACGATATGATAACAGTGCAGATAGGTACATGCAGTCCAAGTGTTGATCTCTTGTTCGGGTACCTCGTGTTGAAACCCGAGATACGGTCTCCAAAGAAACTGAATGTTAAAAAAATAGAATAAAGTAAATATTAAAAGATATAAAAAAAATTAAATTGTAACTACATGAGAATGTATTACTTCATGAACCATCATATGATCGATAGTATTCCGGTATCCTTCTATATCATTGTGAGAAACTCTACTGAAATTTAAACCTCTAGAATTAAATCTGTCGAATATATAAAAAAGAAATATATAATAAAATTAGTAATACAGTAAATAATAAATTTTAAAAAATTAAAATATATAAAATTTATGTGCAATAGTTACCTTTGTGCAAGTGGAAATATCCTTGCATTGAGTGCTTCCGGAGCAACACAAGTCAAACGATACCATGCTCAATTTTGCAACAACAATGCACATCCTCCCATCGACATTACATCGGGTTTCGTAGTAAGGCATAATTTTCTATAGAGTGTTGCTAAAACTGCCGAACCCCAACTATAATTGGATGCATTATTTAAATCGCCCACGATTGAAAGATATTTTAGATGTACACGATTATTGGATTTTTCTGACATCAACAATCCTCCACTCATACGTAATATATATGCTCGACATGATGTTTGTTTTTCTTCTTCGGATGCGTTTTCCCCAACATTGTCAAAAGAATCTTTAAGCCATTTTAATTTAATAAAATTATCTTTTGTTGCTCCCTCAAGTGGGATAACTCCTAAATATTCTTGACAAACGTGTTTCACATTCACAAAATTTGAACCGCTTACAGGAAAACCAAACACTTTTAATCCTAAAATATAGTACACATATTTTAAAGTTATTGTGCACTCACCTATTGGGAGATGAAAAGTATGTGTTTCTGGTCTCCATCTTTCAACCAAAGCAGTAATCAAACCGATATCAATCTTGTAATTTCCAAGTTTAATCACTTCACCAAATCCAGCTTGTTGCAAATACGGTAATATGGCGTTGTTCGATTTTTTGTTGACATGACCATGACATTTCAATTTATCCTTCGAGGGAATCTGAAATTAATAATATATAATATAAAATTAAAAATATATAAATTAATAATAAAAAAATATTCAATATATTCTCAATCACAACACTATGAACCATACTCTAGCCAAAATGAACAAACTCAACATGTCCACAATGTCTCCCAACAACTTCATCACGAATCACTCCCAACAAGTCCACAATGTGATCTTCCACTTAGTGTCCATTATAATATCAACGAGGAAGAATTAAGTGATTATAGTGAAGATGATGAAATATACTTTGATGAATCATCTGGTGATGATGATGATGATGTTGATGAAGATATGGAAGCAGAAGATCAACCTATCCCACTTGTATTCGATCCACCATTCCACGTGAAGAACATCAATCTATCAACCGCAAACCAGCCAACCAACTGAATTTGATCACATGTTGATTGACGAAGTCCCAAATTTAAGCGGTACTCTTGCAGCTGGAATGAAGTTTCAGAACAAGGATGAATGTGTACATGCAATCAAGCGGTATCATCTAAAACAATCATTGAATTTTATGGTGCAAAAATCAGATTTAGAAAGGTACGTTATTATTTGTTCACATCCAAATTATTTGTTTAGATGTAGAGCTTCAAAATGCAAAAAAAGCCAATTGCGGGTGATTGGGAAATTGAATGTGCCTCATACATGCACAAATTCCGCATTATCACAAGATCATATAAAGCTCGATTCTAACATGATATGTGCAAGTATAATGCAAGTTATGAGGATGGACCCTTCAATCAAAGTGAAGGTCATTATTGCTCAAATTCAGGCTTTGTATAACTACACAATTAGTTATAGAAAGGCTTGGATGGGAAAAAATAAGCCAATCAAACAAATTTATGGCAATTGGGAAGAGTCTTACAATCAACTTTCACGATAGTTATTAGTTATGAAAACGTTTGCTATAGGAACCATTATTAAAATGGAAACAATCCCAGCTTATAATGAACATGGTTTGATAAATGGGGTGACAATTTTTCATAGACTATTTTGGGCTTACGTTCCATGCATATCTGCGTTTAAATTTTTGCAAACCAATTGTACAAGTTGATGGAACTTGGTTATATGACAAGTATAAGAGAACTATATTGGTAGCAGTTGCACATAATGGGAATGACAATATCATTTCCATTGCTTATGCTCTTGTGAAAGGTGAGACAAAAGAGGCTTGGAGTTTTTTTTTTTTGAGAAGTTTGAGATCACACGTCACTCCACAAGCCAACATTTGTTTGATTTCAGATAAACACGAATCTATCAAAAGTGCTTATAATTGAATAAATTGTGACAATATCCTCCGTCAAAGCATGTGTTATGCGTCCGACATATTTCACAAAATTTTGCAAAGGAATTTAAGGATAATGCTTTAAAGAAAAATGTTATTTCTATGGATAATAATTTAATTCTTACTTCTTATCATTACTGAAAAATTAAATTATGAAGTTTTATAATTAGTGTAATAATGCATTGTCTACTGTTTCAATATAGGTTACTCAATCAACCAGTCTACATATCGATACTACCGCAGAGAATTTGACATCATAAACCCAGAAGCTTTGAAATGGTTAGACAATATACTGCGAGAAGATTGGATTCAATCATTTGATGGATGTAGTTATTGGGGTCAGATGACCAGCAACCTTGTGGAATCGATGAACGCAGTATTAAAAAAACCACGCAACCTTCCCATCACTGCTTTGGTCCAATCAGCATATTATGAAACAAGTACACTATTTTCAACCATGGCAAAACAATATGCATCAATTTTAACTTCTGGTCAGGTATACACAAAAACATGCATGAGTTCCAACCGATACCAAACGAAGGATATTGGCCATAATATGTAGGTGTTAAGGTGTGTCACAATCCACTAATGCGGAGAGTCAATAAAGGTCGCTCAAAGACCAAAAGCATTAGAACATTAATGGACACTACGGATAGAGTCCCAAGAAAGTGCGGATTATGTCGGGTATCTAGTCATACTAAGAAACATTGTTCAAACGCTGCTCGCACGTCTACTCAAAATTGATGTATTTTTTTGGCTAAATTACATTCGTGGTCCCTTAACTTAATTTCAGGTAACGTTTTAGTCCCTTATCTTTTTTTTTTTTCCCGATTTAGTCCTTTATTTTAATTTTAAATGACAATTTGATATTTTATATTTAAAATTTCAACAACGTTATCCTTTTTTAAACAAAAATTCAAAAAAAAATTCAATGAAAACTCATAAAATTAATTATATTCTTCAATATAATACAAATTTCATCAAATCCGTAATGCAAATCTTCAAATAAACTCATATTTTCATACTTTATTTGATATTATTAGGAATAAATGACTAAATCGGGAAAAAAAAAGATGAGGGACTAAAACGTTATCCGAAATTAAGTTAAGGGACCACGAATGTAATTTAGCCTATTTTTTTTCTTTTGATTTAATGTCATTTTATTTTAATGTATTTTAAAGTATTTTTTCTTTTAATTTAATTTAATTTAATGTATTTTTATTTTTATTTTATTAATAGAATTTTCATTTTATTATTATTATTTCAATGTATTTTAATGTATTTTTTCTTTTAATTTAATGTATTTTTATTTTTATTTTATTAATAGAATTTTTGTTTCATTATTATTATTATTATTATTATTATTATTATTTTAATGTATTTTTCTTTTAATTTAATATATTTTTATTTTTATTTTATTAATAAAATTTTCCTTTTATTATTATTATTATTTTAATTATTATTGTTATTATTCTATTTATTATTATAATTAGTAACAATTATATAATATTAATAAATTAATTATTTTTATTATTTTAATGTTATAATTACTTTTAAAATATGTAATAATAACATATATAATATATGTAATATACATAAGGATAAAATAAAATAAAAAATCAAAATGGCTAATAAGGAGCCGCACTCGAGTATGCGACCAACAACTGAGACTAAAAAGTAGGGTTTGCCAGCAACTGGATAAAAAATAGAGTATTTTGATATTATTTTTTCAAAGTGTGACAATTTAATATTAAAGGAAAAATAGAATATTTGTGTGTAAATCTCATTAAATAAAGTAGCTGCCTTTTCGTCATAAAAAATAAAATGAACAATGATGTTGGAAAGTACTATCGGAACTTACATAATTTGATATTCTATGACGATGAACAGAGTTCTTTTTTTAAATTAATGATATAATTTATATACGTTTTTTATGTAAAAAAATTATAATGTTTTTTTTTATCTTTAAAAAAAAGATTGAATCATTAATGTGTAATTTGTAAAATTAATTATAAGTATAATTAAAATCAATTATTTTTAATAATAGGACAATTTGGTTGTGATTAAAATTATAAAAAGATGAGATCATTTGTATATATAAATTAAATCGTTTATCGGATATATTTATTTTTGCAAATTTAGTGCTTTGATTTTGTCACTAATAACTCAATTCCTTTAAGGTCTGTTTGTTTGAAATACCAAAGAAGCAGCAGAGACGAAGTTAATTGACCTGAGCTCCACACCTTTTTTCTTCATCGCTAAACATCGAAGAAAGCTCCACAGTTTCATTTTTTCATCTATGCCCCTGTCTTGCTGCAAAAAATAGTTCCACGGAAATTACTTAGTGGCTAACACATCGAGGAAAACTATCTTTTTATAACTTGAAATTGCTTTCTATCGTCTTCATAGTTTAGGGAGAGGAAACGTGTCTCGTTATAATAATTTGGTCCTTTAAATAATAATTAATAATTAATTAATACTATTAGTACTACTATGTAAATAAACTTATGGAGCTAGGGAGGTGAAATGGTAAACAGACACATGCTTGTTAATTTATGAGTTGATTTAATTAATTAATTAATAATAATAAACTTTAATTAATTAAAATAACCAATTAATTGAATTACTCTCCTAAACAAAATTGAATTGCTAATTAAATTAATTTTATTGAAGTTTTTACAATAAAGATATTTTAATACTTTTAAAAATATTCACTTATTTCTTCGGAAAAGACACTACTGTATCCCTTTTTTTGTTTTTTTTCACCAAAAATTGCATGATGGTCGCATCCTGATGTTTTCAACATTGTTTTTCCCCATTTTGTCCTTATGTATGGCATATATATATTATATATATTATTATTGCATATTTTTTAATTAATAATAACATTAATATAATTAATTAAAATAATAAAAATATTTAATTTATTAATATTATATAATTATTACTAATTATAATAATAAAAAGAATAATAATAATAATTAAAATAATAAAATTCTAATAATAAAATAAAAATAAAAATACATTAATTTATCAATAATATATAATTGTTACTAATTATAATAATAAATAGAATAATAATAATAATTACAATAGTAATAATAATAATAAAAAGAAAATTCTATTAATTAAAAAAAATACATTAATTTATTAATATTATATAATTGTTACTAATTATAATAATAAATAATTAGTAATTTTTGATCACCTCGCATCCCTAGGTTGCGACCAACAACTAGAAAAAAAAAAAAACAAAAAGAGCGATATAGTGGTGTCTTTCCCTATTTCTTCTCTATTTCTTCTATCTTTTTCTTATTCCAACAAGCAAATCAATTATATTTTTTATTCTTTTTTATATTTTCACACTCTCTCTCCACAACTAATCAGACCATTATCGGGAAAATTTTGGTTTACTAAATAATAAGATATTGGACAGGAAAAAAAGTTAGTCCACGTTTGATTTCAAAGTGACGAGATTGAAAAAAAAAACAAGGGAGCAAATAAATGTCAAATATTATGCACTTTGCCTAATAACAGTGCAAAACGTTCATTTAAAAAAAAATATTACTGTAAATAGTAAAAATAATTGTTATTTTAAGAAAATCTAATTCGAGATTTGAAGAGTCTCGAAAATGTCCATCCGCTCCCTGATTTTGTCCATCTGCCCCAGTACACTATTAGAAATTAAGATTCGGGATGATTATGCTCTCTTTCTTTAGTGGTATAAAGCTAAATCGTTACTAAAGCATGTACTAGTGCAGTTGAATCTACCGCTGCCAAACAATTGCACTTTTGGTAGAACTTTGGATCCCTAAAAAGGAATACCTGATGCTTAACCGGGACAAATTACAAAAGAAATATCAAATTTAAATTTTTAGGATAAATCAAATCAGGGTTTTCTTTGAAAAATAAACAAAAAACTTCACCCCCAAAGGTAAACTACCAAAGAAAACATTATGTTATACGTGAATGCTTGCAAATACCGTCCAGTTTTGACATTTACCAGTGTCTTGTTGTCAAGTCGGGAAGCACTGCCCGTGTACAGTAACATGCTTACAACCATCTCTACTTTAAATAAAAATAAATTAAATTCAAGGGAAGCCGCACAATAAAAATGTGCACGCAAAATTTATTTATGGAAGAAAATACTAGCGGGATACATGAAAAAATGCAGAATACTTTCTTTTCTTTTCATTTCTTCCTCCACAAATTTATCAATTAGGAAGAAACAACTATAGTCATAAACTATGTGTCCAATCAAACTAGCAATATAAACTAAGTCCAATCAAACTCTTCTGCTTCCATCTCTCCGAACTCTGAACTCAATTTTCACAATAACATCCACAGATCAAAAAACAAATGAATTCATCAGAATGGCAAGTTCAGTAAAATCAAATACTACTCCCTATTTGGGGGGCTCTGAAGTGAAAATCCAGATTTTCCAGGATGATCTGGGATTCCTCTAGTGGTAGTAAGGGTTGTGGAGCTCTCATCTTTAACCTCACCAGAAGAATCATTTTCTTCTTCCTGTCCTGCTATTGAAGGGGGTGCGGTCCCACTATGCTTATTACTGGGAACATTACCAATCAGGCTTTTATACATAGTAAGGGCTTGAGCCATCATGTTAGCAGGATTGGATGGAGAGCTAGGAAGCAACATTGTAGTGCCCTGAGGAAAAGAAAATAACAAATGTAAAACAAACTTTTAAGTGGGCAAATTGTTCACCGCATAGACTTGTATATCAATTAGCTTGTAGGCTATTACCTCCTTGGCTATGTTACTAAAAGCTTGAATATATTGCTCTGCTATCCTTAAACTTGCTGCCTGCAAACCAAATGACAATAATGATTCACTCCCTGTTATTCCATGAGACACAATACAGATAAAACAGACGTGCTGATTAAGAGGAAATTTTATATTTTATATTCCAGATGTTGAAGTTATGGAGATTTAGACACGAGAAGAAAAAGTATGAAAACTTTCAATATGATAATGGTGCAATATGGTAATATCAAACTCCTATAATATAATTGAATAGAGAAATAAATCAAGAAATAACTAGATAACATGGAAACTAATCTTCCGAGATATTCTAATCCAAGGAGCTATAGTGGACATATTATAACCTTTCTACCCTATTTAGTGCGTGTTTGGACAAGTATTAGCAAAATTGATTAACTTGATTTTGAAAAATAAATTTCGGTTATAGTGAAATTGAATATTAGTGATTTATGCTTTCAAATGCCCATCTCAAAAGTAAGTTTGTATTAAAACTTAGTGGGCGTTTGTTTCGTGGCCATAAAAACTATTCCCAAGAATATAGAAGTTAGAAATATAGATTCTTGTGTTTGATAGAGTTACAAAATTTATTCTCTGGTAGAAAATATTACCACAAATAAAATAACTACTACTTTCTCATGTTTTTATTCCTAAGAAAGGAGGTAAGGAAAAAAGCTTCCAAGAAAGTGTGAATAAAATTTGCTTAACTACCCATATACCTGACACTCCTACAAATAATGCCCAGGAATACATAAATATTGACCATACACTTTTTCTACCAACTACCCGAGAACCATTCATGAACCTGAAATAAACACACCTTAGTGCAATTTTTTTACCTCAAAGCAATGGAAAAACTACACTTATAACTTTTAATCAAACGTGCATTTATGAGCAAACTTGATTTTGGTATAATACAGCAAAACATAGGTTTGTAAACATAGTATGAGTAGGTTAAATGCTCCTCCAAACATGCAATTATATGATCTAGTATTGAATGTTTTCAAGGAGACAAAAATTACACAAGAAACAGTCAACCTGGTCCTGCCCTGAAAAACTGTGATAGTAATATAATCTGGTCTATATACAAACAGTCGCACGTTTAGTCTATCTGTGGCTGGAATGCTAGCATATCCGAAGTTTAAAATTGCCAAGGATTATTGACATACAAACAATAGAACTCTAAGCATAAGAAGTTTGCGTTCTATACATAATTTTCGGCCAATACATTGTACGATTTGAATGAAAATTTATAAAATTACAAAAATGCTGTGAACAAAAAATTGTAATAGAAATAACTGCACTCACCTCTGGTCCTCCACTTTCTTTTAGGGAGTGCGACACAACAGCAAGTCCTTCAGCTGTTGCTTTTGCTCTGGCAAGGATGGCCTCAGCCTCACCTGAAAAGAATGTGTTAATTCTAATGTTTTGAAGATATCAAACAGAGGCGACAATGTTGGATGAAGAAAACAGACGATGACATCATGCTAAATTGAACACCAAATTTATGGTGGCATGTTACAGTCTAACTCAAGTCAATACTCAAGTAAGAATGGTTCAATCCATAATATATCATCTTTGTCATGCAGAAAATCATTCATCTAAAAAGAGACTCTACATATGAGCAAACTGATATAAATAAAAGATTCAAATTATAACATCAAGTCCAGCAGACATCAAAACTATCTTAGTGAATAATACTGTTGCAAAAGTGGAAGCTGGAAGAAATATATCAACATGTAATTCACCTTTCGCTCTGTTAACTTGATCCATCATAGCTGCTTCTGATGCTAAGATCACTGAACTCTTCTTTCCTTCAGCTCTGTTTATATGAGCTTGCCTCTCTCCTGATGAACACTATAGGTCGTCAAAGCCATAAAGATAGAAACTACAACCATGAATGACATGGGTGCTAAAACTAATTTCAGGATGATAAAAATGTAATGTCACCTAGGACATAGTAGAATTGGAACATCAAATTGATTACCTTCAGACTCAAGAATTTGAGCTCTCTTTTTCCGTTCTGCTTCTGCTTGCATTTCCATAGCTGCTTTCACTCCACGTGGAGGAGAGATATCCCCTGTACAAAGACAACCACAAAAGAAATTAGACAGAAACGGTCAAGTAAAAAATAAAGGATAATGTTCATACATCACCAAAAACTCACTTATTTCATATCGAAGGCACTCTAGACCCCAACTTTTTGCAGCCACGTTAATGGACTCCTGCAACAATTTGGTCACAATTAATTAACCCATTATTAACTTTGGTTGCAGATGATGAACAATTGTTCTTTACATACTTCTTCAAGACAAACTTTAAAATTCTTAAGTGCATGTTTTACATTTGATACATTAAAACAAAATATAAGGTTGACACCTATGGAAGAGCAAGCCCATAGTTGTTGGTTCATGTTTGTTATCTACTGTCATTGCTATGTTCTAACATCTAAGCAGGTTTAAAAACCATGTCCAAATGGGAAAGGATGTGAAAAGAAAGAGCTATTGTGGATTGACCTTTTAGTTTCTGTAAGTTATTTATGGTTTCAATGTCATAAATAGGGTTTCTGGTTTTTTATATTATTTATTGATATTTTCTATTTCAGGATTTTACTCTATTTTAGATGATCATATTGCAACTTGGAATAAGCATAGCGTGTTAGGCTGTTTGGCTTTGTTAGGTCTATAAATGACGTAAGGTGCAATAGTTGAGATACTTTTGATTAATAAATAATGTTTTATTCGTTCACAGAGTATCTGATATGAGTAGCAGGAGCACTTTTTACCAAGAGGAGTACTTATAGGAGGATGAATAACCCAAGAAAATGCAGTGAGACAATCTTAAGGATTGATAGGGTCTGAGAAAGGGATAGCATGAACAACCAAATATTCTGAGGAACTTGATGTCAAGAAGTTGATTTAACGATTGAGAATAGGATGAAATAAGCTGCAAAGCAGTGGTTGTCATTCTGTTTAGGAGAGAAGCTGTGAGAAAGGCACGGTCCCAACAGGTGAATGAGGTGATTAATGGCTATGTTAGGTCAGCAATCGTCGAAATAATGTTTTAGAAGTTCACAAGAGTTGAAATAAGGGTGTGTAACAGGAAAAAGGGAATAGTAAGTTAGCAAATCCATGTAAAGTGCTGCTGGATGTTAGAGGGGGGAAATATATTTGTTTTGAAAGGTGTTTTGCAGAGGCTGAGAGATCACCTCTCTTTGTAAGGGCTTAGTCGTGTGAGGGTATTTCCGAGAACCATTCTGGGTGGTCGTTTCTTTTCTGGTTCAATTGTAGTAGCTGCTGCTCTATATTACTGCTGCATAATTCAGCAGACTTGACGATATCTAGATGAGATTAATAACACCTGGTGGTTTCATGCCCTTTGTGCATCTTTTTTTATCAGTGGTCTAATACTTAATAAAGTCAAGTTGCTGAAATGAATTAGCTAGATCCTATCCAAAGCACCAACTGGATTCGGTATTATCATCAGTTAAGGACTTAACATCTGATAATAGGAAGAAAGGAGTCAATACCCCCACAACCAACAAAAAGTGTTCAACTTTAGCTCGTCTCATTCCTTTCTATTTTTTCTTACTTTTAGATAATTGGATTCAAAAAGGACTATAAAATTATAAATTAGACAGGTTACCCTTCTACCAAGTCCCTACATGCTCCACCTAAACAAGCACATTCTTTTCATAACTTAACTATGCTACTTATACGACATTTCCACCGACAAGATTTTTAAATATGGCTTAAAACTGAAATACCAAAATGCTTCCATAAAAAGAATGAACCAATGCTAAAATGATAACATTAGAACAAACAACCAGTTGAATGAACTAAACTCACCACAATCTGTTCATTGAGTGTGTCCCTTTCTGCAAAGGTCTTATCAAGCGTAATCTTACCGAGTTCACTACGCATGGTGGTTTGAGCCAGCTGAATAACAGCGTAAAGAGGATTCTCAACACCATAAGAAGCAAGTTTAGGATCCACAATCTGCACTCAAGAAAAAAATCAACAGTTAAAAAAATCAACAAGAATGAAAAAGTAATAACCGGGATTATAAACAGAAGAATAGAGAAACCTTGACATAAAGCACACCATCGATAAGAATGGTGACATTATCTTTGGTGATAGCAGATTGATCAGGAATACTGATAGCTTCTTCCTTTAACGAATGCACATAAGCAATTCTATCAACAAACGGAATCAAAAAATGGATTCCAGAGGGAAGAGTCTTAACGTATTTTCCGAATCGCTCAATAACAAACGCTTTCTTCTCCGGTACAATACGAATCCCCCAGTTCATAGGAGGAATAATTTCATAATTCCTAAAAAGAAATTGAATAAAATTAAAATTAAAAAAATGGAATCAGTGTAGCGAAAGTTCGTTAGTGGAAATGAAATTAACCTAGAGATAGGATCTCGACCACTGCGAAGATATCGGACGGAGGAGAGTCGATAGGGAAGGGAAGAGGTTTGGTTAGTAACTGTAGTTGATGTCGCCGCCAAGGATTGGGTGATAGAACGAAGTGCGATTCTTGCTGAATTGCTTTTCCAAATGGTCGCCATTTTCGTGGTTTGGACTTGTCTGCAACACAAACCCCTTTTCTTCTTCTTCTTCTTTCGTGTTCATCAATTTTATGTGCGCATTTAATTCTCAATTCTAAATTGCCGGTTGCCTTAACTAAAGCCCTAGTAAAACCTCCTACCCCAATTATTATTTAATTATTTATTTTTCATGATTTTCTTTAGTTTTTGTAGATATAAATAACTTAAGAAAAACTTATAGTAATTTTTTTGAAGTAAGACTAATTCATTTATTGTTTGATGTGAGTTTATTCTTAAAAATCCACAAAATTCAGAAAACATGAATAAAAATGCATTTTAATAGGTTTTTGTTTGTTTTCATATTGAGAATACTTTACTGTATATGGTAAAGTAGAACTTCAACTCTGTAGCTTGATTGTGCAAAGTGGATGCAGTTTCAAACTCAGTCTTAAATTCATTTAAATATTAACTCTTTGATTATTTTTAATTTATCATGTTCAATACGTTAAGTGTAAACTTTCATCCTGCATGCGCAACATATTCACATTTTTTTCTTTAAAAGACAAATGTTACATGCTAGTATGTAATATTGTGATATTAAGTGCACACTGTATCACACGTAAACAATATATTCGCAATAGTTGTTAGTAATTCAAACTATATAAATGTAAATTAATAGTAAAATGCATTATGTGTTCGTTTAAGTTATTTAATAAAATCAAATTAGTCGTTTACTTTTTTTATTCTATAGAGATCTTTGTTTTATTACATGTACATGTTACCCTTTTTGCACATTCTACCACAAAAATATAGAAATGTAGTGGTCGAAATGGGAAGGACGATTTATCATGAATATACCCCTTTCTCATATTTGATGTGTATCTTTTGCCCATTTCAAATTTATGTTAAATAATTTGGAACAATATTGTGTGAGAGAATATGAATTTGGGTAATTGTGGTCTATAAATTCCTGACATTGAATGATGAATATCTTTAAGGTTACACAATATATTATCCTTTTTACTCTACTACAATATTTTATTTAAATTATTAATCTATTTTTAAGCGGATTAGAAAGCATGATCAACCTCGTTTAAGCCATGAATCGATTTGAAAAGAGCTACATCAATTTTTTTTCAAAAGATAGGATGATCAACCTCGTTTGTCTATTATATATATAGAGAGAGACAGAGAGTCTACTATCAATCGGTGCAATCACATCATTGACATCTGACCTTCATTTAGAGTGTCTCAAATTTTTTTTAGTATACTCTAACCTTTAAAAGATTGCATTAATCATTCAACAATTCATTCCTTACAATTTTTATTTTACAGAAACTACAATTCATATCTATTTATAAAAGATATACTGTGGGTGGAGTGAGTTATGCAGAAACATCTAATTCATAACTTGGATGCAAAGCATATATATTCAACAGGATTCAAAAATAGCAACCTAAATTTAAGTGTCGTTGCCTTTACATTGTTGAAGAGAGTTCGATTATCTTAGATGACACTTAAGATAGGGCTATAAGCGAACTGGTCAAAAGACTCGCTCATTGCAATATGGACACATTTCAATAATTAAATGACCTTAATTAAGATAGGATTAAAGGAGCGAATTGTTCAGGAACAAAAATTCACCACAATTTAATAATTAAAAATATTCGAAACAACTAAAAATGTTCAAGGGTAAACGTAGACTTCAAATTGACCTAGATAACTGTTCTTAATAGGTTATGATTATTCAATAAAAAAGTTAATTGGAAGTGGCTCTTTAATCTGCTCATGAGCACATAGAAGACTTATGCAACACAGTAAATTTTAAAGATAATTACGAGGTATATTAAGAATTAACGATATGTCAGTACTGAAACTATTATTTAAGGTTTTCAAATATATAAGACAAGTATTGTGTAAAAATGATCAAAAATTCAAGTTATATGCGGTTGAATGCACAACTTCCAAGATTAAATTTCTAATTCTAATCAAATGCCTTAGGGACACTTGTTGGCATATCCTTTTTAAGAAGGGGTGCTTTTATTTGATATTATTGATTGAAATATCAAATTTCTAAAACAGAATAAAAATTATCCTGCATAGTAACGCCAAATCAAATCAAAGGATGTAGCTTTTGCACTTTTCACAAACAGATTAATTCATCTAACAACCTGTTCTTTCAGGTTATCTGGACTCCTCACTCACAAGAGTGATAGGGGATAAGTGTGAAATATTGAGTGATTAATAGGAATGAAGCATACATAAGGAAAATAAAGGCGATAATTTTAAATAAGATATTCCAAAACATAAAACTTTGACAACAAAAATAATCCAAACTCAACCAGCAAAGCAAAGGTAAACTGTGTCCAAGTACTCGCCACACAACAGTACAAGAGAAGCTTTGAATCAAACTACAAAAAGTTGGTTTCAGTATCACCATCTATTCATCAGCTACTGTTCCCCTCTCACTAACATAAATACCGTCAAGAAACTTCCTGATATCCTTGTTTTTAACATGGCATTTCTGTTCCAAAAAACACAAAAAAATACTTAAAAATCTAAGTATAAAAGCAAAATAATCAACAATAAATCATATGGTATATGTAGATAGACCAAGAGAAAAGGTGTACCTGGTTAATAAGAGCACATGACCTAGAAACAAGTTCAATGTCATTTCCATCCAAAACAACTTCGTCTTTCACCTTCTCAGATCGAACAATGGTAACACCATCAAGCAAATCTACCTTCCTCACCTATTACATATTCAATTCAACGCACAAATTCTCATACAAGTAAATCACAAAATATTTAAGAATATATTAAATGAGAAAAAAATCATTTATAAAAGCATTTGAATTGATAATCCAATACATATTAATGATCACATTGTAAGAAAATCATGACAAAATGATCTAATTACAAGTTGGAATGAAACTAGGGTTCTAAAAAATAAATAAGAAATTAAACAATTTCAATATAAACATTGATACTTGTGATATATCCAAAGACGAAATAATACGGTTCTCTAAATTGAAGAACTGAAAAGATTTAAAAGCCATTAATTGCGTACCTTCTTCTCGCCAAGGAAGTTTCTGATCTCGATGGCCTTGCTATCATTAGTAATGCTAGCGTTGATTGGAAAGTGAGCATAAACAAACCTCATCTTGTAGCGGAAACCCTTGGTGACGCCAGTGATGAGATTCTCGACGTGACTGAGGGCAGTGCGGATGGAGGCAGAGGTTTTCCTGGAACCGAACCAGGCGTCGATCTTGAGCTTCTTCTTACCGTCCTCATCGGTGATGAGATCGAAATCAAGGTTGAGATGCTTGAAATCACGGACAAGCTTACCACGAGGACCTTCAACTTCGATGATCTTGGCGTTAACCTTGATGCTAACGCCGTCGGGGATGTTCATGGTTTCGGAAGAAAGAATGGTCTTCATTTTAGCGACTAACTGTGTCTCCTTCTACGGCCTCTGTGTCTGCGATTCACCGTTCTCCAGAATGCAAAACTTAAACCCTAGTTTAATATATAGTGCTAATTTTATTCGGCGGGTCTTATGCGGGTTGTGGGCTTTACATTACATCCGACGTATGAAGGTTTGGTCCAGCCCAATATACCCTTTTCTCCGAAACATATATATAACTAATTTCTATCTGCATCCTTTCATTTACTTACGACTCACCCTCCCCTTTTTTCCTTCTGCCGCGGTTCATGTAGTTTTTTTCTATTATATGGTTTTAGATTTTCAAAAACTAAAACGTGATAGTTTTCGGTTTTCATTTTTTATTTTTAGTTATGACTTAATTTTTAGTTTTTATTTTTTAGTATAAAAACATAATTATTGAGAGAATTATGTTGACTATATTTAAGATTTTTATGATTCATGAATCTTGTCATATCCGATGAAGTCTACAGTATTATTTTTTATTATTTAAAAAATAAAAATAATTTAAAGAATATATATTTATAATTTATTTATTTAGTTATCATTTGTGATTGAATGTAGTGATTGTATGCCATAATATGCAACTGCCAAGATGTTGATCGACGATTGTGATGGTCTTGACGTCAGAGGGAATAACAATTCCTCTCATAGTGGTTAGCAGAGTTAGAATAGTCAAAAGTGTTGTAAAAAACGTGGTTGACAATGATCAAAGTGGTAATTTAAGAGGTTGCAATCAAAGTTCAAAATGGTGTCCAATAAACGCTAGAGTTAGAGTGATTAGAGTGGTGGTTGATAGCGATCGAAGGCGATTATAGTGGCGATCATTGATGGTTAATACGATAGTCGACAATAATTAGAGTTGTTATTGATTGTTGTCTGATTGATGGTCGACAATAGTCAGAGTGGTAGCCGACAAAATTAAAGTGATCAAAAGTGGTGGCCAAAATAACAAATGAATATAATCAACAATAACGTGTTAAATTTGAAACAAAGACAAAAGTAGTAATTATAAAACTTTTTTGTGGTTTTGAGGTTAAAAAAAAAATCTTAAATTAAGTGAAATTTTAATTTAACCGTATTTTATTCGAACATATTTTGTTTTTAAAGTTAATTTTAAAAATCAAACATTTACAAAATAAACGAGGCCTAATGTGGTATTTTGAAGACAATTTGTATGGTGGGGAGTATATCATGTAGTGTAGTATCATTCAGAAGCAACAATATACGCTG
Organism: Cicer judaicum; assembly: GCA_037974835.1. Lineage (NCBI taxonomy): Eukaryota > Viridiplantae > Streptophyta > Magnoliopsida > Fabales > Fabaceae > Cicer > Cicer judaicum. The sequence continues at coordinate 10,569,363 of JBBPBS010000276.1, forward strand.
ATTTGATTTTTAAGTTGTATCTTGTATTGCAAAATATTGAATCCAATGAGAAAAAATGATATGATATTTTCATGTACAACAACTTTTTGGTTTGGAAGTTTCTAAAGGTTTGTTTGGTTCGATAAATAAAAAGAGTGGAAATGAATTTTAATGCATTAGTTTGTCCACAACATCACGTGTTCAAAGTGAGTGTTTGGAAGACTAACAAAGCACGACATCATGACATATTCAATCAACTATACTACCATATATTGTTTCAATATTTTCTCATGTTGGTCTGACAATAGAACTAGAAAATATTGAGCAACAACACCCATTCAAAGACGCTGTAAGTCGATCTCACTACAAAAGCTAGTATGCTCTGAAAAATATGGTTCAGCCGTCAATATTTCATTATTAGAATATATTTTAAATATTTCGTGCATAAAAGTTGGAAAAATATTATAATATATTAATTATAATTTACTGGATACATTATAATATGTTCAGTCACAAATGTTATATTTATTAAGCAATAACCCTACTTAAAAAAAGTTATTAATTTGTTATTGTTTTGATAATCTTAAAGATTATTGGAGAAAAATGTTGATTTTTTATACATAAATATGTATGAGAAGATATTAAGCACATTAAGAATTACTTATTTAATAATATTATGTATGAAGATGTGTAAAATCAAATCAAGAATTATTCTCACAAAATATAAAACAATAATTGAATACTGCCCCCATTAACTATTATAAAGAAGAAGAAAAATTACTTTTATCATCATTAAGAATTTCTCAAATGCAATTAATTTTTTAAATTTTGTGTGAAATTTAAATTAAATGTATTAAATTATTTATTTTTAATGTCAAACATTCAACTAACTACATTAAATTGTTTTAAAAATAATAATATTAAATAATTTAAGAATAGTTAATTTTTATTTATAACAATTACCAAAATATAATACACTATTTTTTTTATTATAAAATAATGACTAGGTAGTAATTTGTCCTTAATTGAAGTGCAATAGATACATGTGTCCAATTAATTGATTTAACATGTGTGACTCATAAACAATAAATAAATAAAAATAAATAATGACTATATATGTGTGACTCATATTAATAAATAAAAAGTTAATAAATATATATTAATACTTAATATTGGTATTTAATAAAAATAATAATTTCCCTTTCATTTTAATTTATTTTTTACTTAACATTGTTAAAATGAATATTAAATAAAAGATAAATAATAAAAAATATATTTTTTATTTTATGAATAATATACATATGCTTCACCAAATAAATGGAACTAAAAATATAGCAATTTTACGCATAGAAGAAAATGAAAAGGAAGTGGGAAGTCAAAATGGTTAATCATGCGAAATAATCGCATGTTGTTTCCGTTGAGCAGTTAAGCGCGGCGATGAAAAGCTATTTATATGGCCAAAAAAAAGTAATGACGTGTGTAAAACGAAATCCCATTTCTCCAAATCAAAGACAACAAACAACGTTTCCTATTATCTCTCTTTCACCGAGGGAGGCTACATTCCCTTATTCCCTCCCTCTCTTCCCCCTTAATTCTTAATTCATCATCACAAAACCAAACCTCTTTTATTTCATTGCTTGTTTCTACTTTGCGCATTAAATTTCAAATATTCAAACACTAATAATAATAATGATACAAAAATCACCAATGTCTCTCTAGAAATATATATTATTAAAGAGGGCTTTCACTTTTGAAGGAATTACGTAAATATATTATTGTTTTGATCATCATTGTTGTATACAGAGGGAGATTATTGGTGGTGGGTTTTAACGTAGAATGAGAACGGCTAAGTGGGCAAAAAGTATGGGAAGAATTTCAAGAATTGGGAGTTTTGCAATTTCTTCTTCCTTAAAGGATAATAATCAGCCACAACCTTGCATTACTTGTACCACTTTTAACATTCTTGCTCCCATTTATAAGCGCATTGATGATGAGGACCCAAGTTGCCGAGAGAGCGATTACAGAGCGTATTGGTTGGCAAGGAATCATAGGATATTGGATTGGCTTTTGAATGAAAGGTCTTCTATTATTTGTCTTCAGGTTTCTGTCTCTTTATTATTTACTCCATACTTTTGTTTTGCTATGTGATTCAGTCATTTTCATTCTCATTTTTGCATAAGCTATATTTTTTATTGTGCAGGAGTTTTGGATTGGAAATGAAGAACTTGTTAATTTGTATGAGAAGAGACTTGGTGATGCTGGTTATGTTAGTTTCAAGCTTGGAAGGACTAACAACCGTGGAGATGGTATACACATTCTCCTTCAATTTTCCTAAAATGCCCTTTTTGATTCTCACAAATATTTACTTTTTTCCATTGGACATTGGGGATTTATTATGTAATCATATAATTTGTTTAATTTTCATCTGGCAGAAACACCACACAACTTGTTGAAAAATTATTTTGAAATGTTTCTTGTAAATGTAATTCTCTCGGATAGCCTATGTAACCCTCGAAATATAACAGTCAAAATTATATTTTCCACATGCTACGTTTGTTCCGTAATTTATTTTTTTAGATAGACAAATGTTAGTATATTAATTGTTATGTTAGTATTTTCAAGAATTTCTTTTGTTCAGAACCCGCTTGTTGAAAAGTTTTGTATGTATAAAATGCATATTCTGATATAGTGTTGTTTACCCTTTGGTTGTAACAGGTCTTCTAATAGCAGTGCAAAAGGAATACTTTAATATTCTTAATTATAAGGAGTTGCACTTCAATGACTGTGGTGATCGTGTAGCTCAGTTGTTACATGTTGAACTAGCTTTTCCATTTTCACAATGGCGTAATAGTGAAATTAGGCAGGAAATTCTGATTGTTAACACTCACCTGCTATTTCCTCACGATGCAACCCTATCTCTAGTACGACTGAAACAGGTATCTAAGCATTCATAAGCGGTATCCAACCACTTTTCAATTATTTGGTTTACCATAAAATTTTCATTTTGTTGTAGGTCTATAAGATACTTCAATATGTAGAATCTTATCAAAATGATTTCCAACTCAAGCCAATGCCAATCATGCTATGCGGGTAATTAAACTCTGTATAAGTTTCCATGTACTTCTTTTTCTTAAAACTCTTGCAAAGTGTTTTATTTACAACAATTTATTTCGTAGTGATTGGAATGGAAGCAAACGGGGACATGTTTACAAGTTCCTCCGGTCTCAGGGTTTTGTATCGTCTTATGATACTGCACACCAGTACACCGATGCAGATGCTGACAAGGTCATTATTTAGCAATGTCTTTAGGATTTTTCCTTGGGATAATAAGTTAATCACTTATACTTATTCTACGTTATGTCAATGCAGTGGGTTAGTCACCGGAACCATCGAGGAAATATATGTGCTGTTGATTTTATTTGGCTTCTAAATCCTGATAAATATCGAAAATTACTAAAAGCAAGTTGGAGCGAAGCAGTGTTTGGCATGTTTAAGGTAATCAATCATATAGAGTTTGGTCTTGGACTTATTTTTACCATCTTTGTTAGGATTTTTACATGGATAATGTTAAAATTTCTCCATTTTTCAGTATCTATTGCGGAGAGCTTCACTGTCAGAAAGTGATGCATTCGCCTTTCTAAAGGTCGATAATGAAGATTGTATTACTTATTCTGGTTTCTGTGAAGCACTTCGACAGGTACATTGCTTTATTAACCTGGGATTAGCACTCTATAATTTCATTCAATGCACATGCTTGTTTGTGAAATCGAAGTGGTAATAAAGTTTTTTTTTACACTCTTTGCAGCTCAATTTAATTGGTCATTGCCATGGGTTGAGTGAGGCAGAGATAAAGGAGTTGTGGGTCCAAGCTGACATAGACGGAAACGGTGTTCTTGATTATAAAGAATTTCTGGTAAAGTATTTTGCATGAAATTATATATAAACAACAATATATCACACAAGCTTGTCTGCTTTTGTTTGCTAAATCATGGTCTTGCTATTATGCGGCTGCAGCAGCAGGTCTGGAATTCAACGGTTTTAGATCAAAGAGACGACAACAAGGATAGGGAGCAGGAGGACGGTTTGAACGATGCTCAAGAACAAACAATTGGTTTCAGTGTAAAAAATGCAGTTTTGTTCCCTCCTGAGGTGGAGAAGGGTAGATGGCCCGAAGACTACTCTCTTTCTGATCACGCACGACTGACTGTTGTGTTCTCGCCGATAAGAATGCCGTGCTCTCAGATGATTTGCTGACAGTGCTTTTTGGTGCTCTAGCTTAGGAGTTAATTAGAATTAAAACTTGTGTACATAGATATGACATCATATGAAGGGGCAAAACGGGTTAGGAAAGATACAATACAAGTTCTTTTCTGGGGAGACTTTAAATATATCCCTACGTTTTGATCACTGGATTTTGTTGCTGATGGCATTTGCGGTGAGCAACACCTGCGGCCCGGTTTGTTTTCCTCAAATTTTCTTGTCTGGTCTAAAAGATTTAGAAAAAAGGAAACAACAAAAAATTATTGATTTGTATAGTTGTTTTTATTGTTATAGGTTTCTTAGGCATCAAACCTCTTTGTAGCATGGTAAAGATGCTTCTCTAGCTAGAGCTTCTTTGAATAGATGACCACATTGTATCTTGTATATTTTGCTCTCGATAGAGTGAGCAAATTCAAATTGTATATATAATGTTGAATTAAATAGTTTCTCTTAGATATTGCTATCAGCAATGAAATCATTGTCTGTCTTATCTTAAGATCCAAAATTAGCAAGTACAGTTAAAATTTTACACTTATCAAAGTTAAGGCTAGAAGTATTTGACAACAAAAACCACCAAGTAACTAGAACTATACCTGCAGAACAATAGACTGTCATTAACATTAACATAAAATTGTGGAGTAGAAACTTTTTGATCAAATTGTGGTATTATTCTAACCGTTGTGCCAATTATCAACTCTTTTGTGTAACAGCCATGACTACTAATCTCAAACATTTTGAAGATTGGGAAGTCAAATTTCTATGAATTACAAGTCATTGGTGCTATATTAAGTTCTTAGGTGACGATTGTTTAAGTTCTTAAACTCCAATTAAGCTATGTCTCTAATGAATGTGAGATTTGAGTTGTTTCCCAATAATATTTTCATTCATGTCTAGTAGATTTTGCGGTTGAAGTATTGAAAACTTGATATTGGGGTGTGTAAATTTGCAAGTTGCTTTGTAATATGATTACACTTATAACTATTGAAAATTAACTCCGTAATATATCCAGCATTCTAAATAAGCATCAAATGGAATATGCAGTAAATAATAAGAAAGATATAAAGCAACTAAGTGTTTGAATATGTTGGGCTATATAAGCTTCATCAGTCAATCCTGCAATCCATACTTTACATACCTTTACTAAAAGTGCATTATTATTATTAAAGTGAGATTCTTTTAGACCCTTTAATTAAAATATAGCACTGAAGCTTTTCACCATCCTCTTTTCCTAGGAAGTTGCAAAACAAAAAAAAATTGAAAAAGAAAGTAAAAGTAATCTGAACTATGAAGTCTTCAAAATATACACGGAGCCAATATAATAAAATATTTTATTCAAAATGAAATATAAAAAACAACGAGTTAAAAAATTGAGGTTTTTTATTCAAATAACCCATTTTTAAGAATAAAACACTAAAATGTTGTCTTTTGAAAACAATATATCAAAATGCTACTTTTTTTTTTTAAGTTATAAGTCGCCATTTGAAAATGGGGTATTTGAATTTTTTTTTCAAAAAAGGGACAATGATAAAAAATACTTATCGACAAAATACTTTCTATAATTTATTAATTTAATTTTAGATAATAATTGAGTTATTTATCTTTTTTTTAATTTGATTTTTTTTTAAATTTTAAATAACAATTTGATTTATCTTAAATGTCAACAATATTTTTTTTTACAAAAATTCATAAAATTTATCATCATTTTTAACAAAATCTATATTTTCATCACATTCATACTTCAAATTTTCAGATAAACTCATTTTTTCATGCTCAACAACATCAAATTCATCAAATAAAATACTCACGGAGAAAGAAGAATAAGATATTGCCTTGGTAGTTTGAGGATCAAATCTTAAAGTATGCATTCTTTATTTGACATTGATAGAGATGAAAATTTGAGTTTATTTGAAAATTTAAATTATAGATTTGATGAGTATATGAATTTTCTTGAAATTTATAATGAATTTTATAGATTTTGTTTGAAAATGATGATGAATTTTGAGTTTATTTAAAAAAAAATATTGTTAATATTTTAATATATAGATAATTAAATTATTATTTAAAATTAAATAAATAATTAAATTAAAAAAAAATGAATAATTTATTATCTAAAATTAAATTAAAATAGTATGAAAGATAATTTATCATATTTATATTAGTGGATGTCCTTTGTCTACGTTTCTTAATATCTATGACATCCACTATTGGATGATTTACTATTTATAGGTGGACTATGCTAATTGCTAGTGCCTAGTGACCCTTCTGTTTATGTGACCATTTATATACTTATAAGTTGCAAGACTTATCTCCAATAAATATGACTCATATGGCATTATAAATTACACATTATAAAATAGAATACAAATATTATATTCTTTTCTATTTCTCTTTTTTAAGTATTTTATTCTATATTTTATTCTCATTTAATTAATTTTAAAACATGATGTATTTAGTTTCACAGATAATTAATTCCGGAAGCATTATAATACATAATATAGTGTGTGATATAATGAATTTCATTTTATAATAATAAATTAAGATAAGTATGATGTTGCCTATGTTTTACATCGAGGATAGCTAGCTCATAAAGACATGTTTGGTTGATATCTAGTGAGGATCAAATTGCAATTAAAACATTAAGCTGCAGCCGTATACGACAAAAAAGGTAATGCTTGCCATTTGCACCAACATTGTTAAATTAAAAGTTAAAAGTAGTAAGGGAAACAGTATACACCTTGCTTGCTCTCTTTTTATATTGAGAAGTTTTTTTACTTTTCTTTTTCGTCGTTGCTTTTCCTGCACGTGAGAAGATGAGATGTTAATCATGCACCTCAAGGTAATAACATCAATTAAACTGTGCTCAATTATTTTATTATTTAATTTGAATATGACCATAATACAAATAAATTAAATTTCTTGTTGCTTTTAAATTAGCTTTGTAGAATGTAGAGTAGTGTTTTTATTTTTAACATGTACTAGTACATTTCATACTTTTCTCACAATAATTAACACAATCAATGGATTCTATGGTAAATTGAGATACCATCTTGAATCTAGTTTCATTTTTCTAGTGTCGATTTCAACGAAAAATTATATTCCCACTAAGTGCAGAAGATTGTATTCCAGAACCCAAACTACCCTAAAATTAACAAGTAGGAATATATTCCATTTTGTAGAAGCGATGAAAAATAGGTTATAAAATATCAATATCAAAGTTTAGACTTATACTCCTTCGTGTTTTGCACTTTTCCAACATTCAATAAATTCCTCTATTTTATTTAAGGAATTTTATATATTGCTTATATAAAATAAATAGAAAAGGGTAATGCTAGATATGGACTTGTGGCATATACTTAAGGTGTCACATCGAAAGTAAGCTATAGGTATTATAAAATTTTGCTCAAATAGATAGATATGGGTATATAATGGATCAATTTCGTTCGAGAATATTTAGGAGAAAAAAATTCAAACCAACCTATAATAGTTGATTAAGTTTTTGTAGTTCATTAATTATGGAATTTAACTCAAACCATATCGAAGAAGAACAAGGTGGTTCAGTTCACTCTTAAGTTGTAAAAGATCATCACATCTATTTTTCTTTTACAAAAAACAAATTATATTAACTTATTTTTAATTGATCAATAACGATAGAAATTTATTAGAAACGAAAATTGGTAAATATGTGAACAATCAAATACTGTCTACGTTAAATGTGTATAAATATAAAATATCTAAAAATTTAATAAATTTAAAATGATCAAAATATTTATGCATTCGAATATGCAGGATTGATGACGCTGAAATCATTTGATCAAATCTAATAAAATCTAATAACATTTGATCAAAGTTAATCTATCAATCTCAATGAAATAAATATTGTAATAAAATAAGAAAGTCAATAACACTACACAACGATGACAAACAAAACATCGCACTTAATAAATAAAATAACATCTAAATACAATAAAAAAAAATTATTTATTTAAATTAAACAATAGAGAAAAACAATATTGATGAATGATTTTAAATAAAAATAACTTTAAATTTTTTATCTTCTAATACGGAGTATAAATAAAACTATAAAGGAAAATATCTGTGCGGTTAGATTTTTTTTTAAAAAAATTTATAATTGAAATATTTGTCTATTTATATATTCCTTACTTTTACGCTACTCTATTATTTATCTATCCTTGTTTCAAAACAATTATTTTATAATTATGTCCACCCGAAGGTCCCTTGAGTTTTAATGCATTATATATAGTATAGACATTGTGCATGAATTTTTTATGAAATATGAAAATAAAAGTTAAATGAAAAAGACAACAATTATTTTAATTAACTGGAAAAATTAATAGTGATAAAACAAACAAATAAAATATTAAGTTATAGATATTTGAACAGTTTTTATTTTGAACAAAACAAGAAATAAAAAAAAAATCGATATAATTGACATAAATTTAATTTAACAACGATTTATTTATTTTTTAGGCTAAATTATATTCGTGGTCTCTTAACTTAATTTCAGGTAACGTTTTAATTCCTTATTTTTTTTTCCGATTTAGTCATTTATTCTTAATAATATCAAATAAAGTATGAAAATATGAGTTTATTTGAAGATTTACATTACGGATTTGATGAAATTTGTATTATATTGAAGAATATAATTAATTTTATGAGTTTTGATTGAATTTTTTTTTTTGAATTTTTGTTTAAAAAAGGATAACGTTGTTGAAATTTTAAAACATAAAATATCAAATTGTCATTTAAAATTAAAATAAAAGACTAAATCGAAAAAAAAAAGATAAAGAACTAAAATGTTACTTAAAATTAAGTTAAGGGATCAAGAATATAATTTAGTCTATTTTTTACTATGTTTAGTATTGAATGGAGTAAATTTAATTAAAGATTGATAAGAGAAATAAATAAAGTAAAAATCTAATTTGGTTGAATAATCAGTTAAAAGTCACATTGATTTGATTTAGTTTAACATAAAAGTTTGAGGAGGGGAATTTTTATTTATTAATTAATGTAGTAACAGTGACTATTTTATTATTGATAAAATTTGAACTGCTAATAAAAAATAGATTTTTGTATCAACAATTAAAATAAGTTATTTTATTTTCCAAAATAATAGTGTATTATTTTTAACGAGAAACTAGATTCACTTTCTATTTTATTTTTATTATCTTTATTTGTGTATGGAATTAATTGTTTTTAGAAGTTTATGGAATTAAATGAGATACCTAATCATGAAGAGTCAAAAAAGGATTTCAAACTAAACACAGCAGCCGCTGTGCGTCACACAAATCGCTTTTTCCTTTATAGAGCCTCCCCACCACCACCCAAACGAATCACGGGATAAACTTTGGAAACAAAAAAAAAATGGTTTTGATTTTTTTTTACTCATTTTTTGTCGATAAAACTAGATAAATAAATCTAAAAATACGACGTTCTTTGAAATACTTTTTATTGACATTTTTCTTTTCTTTTTATTTTATTTTTCATATATGTGTAAGTCATAATAAAAAAAAAATGTGTCGAAACAAAATTAAAAATAAACAAAAGGTTGATATAATTTTTTTTTATGGGGTGGTACAAGTGACACTTTTAAAATTTGGCAGGTTGTCGAAGATAATATATATTTACCGAAATAGAAATATAATTTGAAAATAAAAAGTTAGAGGTATTTAACGTCTATCTATTAATAAAATATAATTATTATCTTATAAATATGACTCTTTATCGGAAGTTATTGCTGATGGTCAAATTAATCCGCAATTCACTTATTTGCGAAGGATATATTTGCTAACATAAAATCCTAACGGGTTTAGTGATGCACTTGCTTTAAAGTTTGGTATCTGATGTGGCTAGATTTTGGGAGGATAAATGGTTAGGTATGATTACATTTTGGGATATATTTCCTTCATTGTTTGTAATTAAACATTTTCATATTAAGGATATCTGTCATTGAGAGGTTGATTGTACTAGTTGGAATTGGGCACGAGTTCTCTAGTTGATGGAATCAAGTGAGGATTGTTTGAGTCAATTATTTTTGCTATTATAGGAGATGGTTCTCGCAATTAATGTCAGTGATAAATGAATTTCAAAAATAATTTTGTTCGGTATTTTTTTATTATATATTTTTATCTTAATCTCTTATGATTGGTATTTTTTTGTTGTATATTCTTATTTTAGCCTCTTATGATCGTTAATGGCCAATAGTTGTGATTTTGTCTGAGTGAATGCAAATGCATAAAAATTGAGAAACAAAAATTCGATCCAAAGTGTTTATTTTGGTGTGAAGTTTGTTCTTGTCACATTTTTTGTATAGGATTTTGGTCGGGGAGAATGAATGTAATGGATAATTATTTACATCATGAATTCAGGTCAAATGTAGGAAGAATTATAAAATGAGAAATTTTGCGAGAAATTTTATGGTGTGATATTTGTGGGACATGAATAATAGAATAAATTTTTCTAGGTGAAATTAGTCCACCACTAAATAATTTTGACTCAAATGAAAATTTTATTTTAGAATTGATTTATATCGAACGTGGAAAAAATACTTATAAATAAAATAGAAATTTTTTAACAAAAATTATATTAATCGATGATAATTCTGTTAAAATATTTAAACTATATAAAATTTTAATTTAATATTTAATATAACAAATTATATAGTATTTTATATACTCGTAATTGTTAATGTAATTTTGTTGTTTATTAAAAATATGTTTACGAATATATTTAAAAAAGTAATAACAATAAATGATTTTATTGATTTTGATATTATATTTTTGTTGTAATCAAGATTTTTTTACTCAGCTATAATAATAGATAGAATATTCAAATTTAATTAAATTAAGACAAAACTATAAATTGAACTACTTTTAGCAAAAAAAATAAAAAATAAAAGATACAGTATTTGTCGAGTATGGTTTTCTTAATCAGCAAGTAAAATGAGGGCTCCATACTTCATTTGGCGCCACGTGACTAACGCTGATTCGGTGAACAACATGTACTTTTTTTCCCTCTTATAAACTGTTTGTGACCAACCGTCCCAAAATTTTATTTCACATATTTACCCCTTACGCTTTCCTTCCAGTAAACGGTTGGGATAAGAAGTACCAGAAGAACTTTAGTGCCATTATGGTAGTTTAATTGGAAAGCGAGGGTAAAACATCGCACGCGGTATATACGAACACGGCTTCTCTCCTACCTTACGTAACACTGCACAATTACAACACACAACACTCTCACTGAAACTACTTTCTCTGTTCATGCGTGATACCTTTACTTATATCTGATAAATCAAAAAAATATAAAATGAGATAAAAAGCTAGTATGTGCCATCACATCCTTAAATCCTCTGAATTATTCCATTGATTCCCAATCTCTGCTTCGCTTTAATTTCTTTATAATAATTCATCCAGGACTCTTTCAAAGCTTCTTCTTCTTCTTCTTCTTCTTTTCTATTTTTTTTTTAATATTACTAAATTTGATTTTATATTATATTATGGGTTCTATTGACTGTGGTCCATCGCTTGGAGATGATGGGATGGCGGTTTTGTCTCTGAATTCGCTTCCATTAGGGTTCCGATTCCGACCTACAGACGAGGAACTTATTGATTACTACCTAAGACAAAAGATCAACGGAAATGGTGATGAAGTTTGGGTTATCCGAGAGATTGATGTCTGCAAATGGGAACCTTGGGACATGCCTGGTATTTCTCTTTTCCTTTTTAGCTCTTTCTTCACTTGAACCTTTTACTGTCATAATTTCCTATTGATTTTGTAAAGTTGAGAATTTTGTAAATAAATTCTTAGTTTAATATATGCATAGATCGCGTGATTAGATTGTTTTCCTTATTTAAGGAGTTGAATAGTCCTCTGGTTCTCAAAGGAAAGAGCTTTGTTAATCTGAAGTTTGATTGGTAGTAAAATTTGACCGATGATGATTGTTTGGGTTCTCCCGATGGATTTATACTTTACTGAAGCTCATTTATCATTTGAGTCCAACCACTTGGTTTGATCATGAGGATTTGAGTGTGGTTAATTTTTTTTTTTTGAAATACAATAAATGGTTTTTTTAGTAACAAATAGGAGTCTTGAATTGTTGTTTTGATTTTGCTGATTTTTTTATCTCTTGGTGTGTTGTAGATTTGTCAGTGATAAGGAATAAGGATCCAGAGTGGTTCTTTTTCTGTCCACAGGATCGAAAGTATCCAAATGGACATAGATTGAACAGAGCAACAACTCACGGGTATTGGAAAGCAACAGGAAAGGATCGTAAAATCAAATCCGGAACCATCTTGATTGGAATGAAGAAGACTTTAGTTTTCTACAGTGGTCGTGCACCTAAAGGGAAAAGAACCAACTGGGTTATGCATGAGTATCGACCCACCCTTAAGGAGCTTGATGGTACCAATCCAGGACAGGTCTATTCTCTTCTCTTCTCCCATGTTTAATATGTCATATTGTATTATCACGAGGTTGGAGTTTAGCTTCCAGTTGTATGGGTTAGGACGTTGAATGAGTATTAAGAAACAAGTCGAAAGTTCGATTTCAGCTGCTAACAAATGATTCCTCCTCTAATAAGCTAACCACTAACATTGGCCTATAAAAAAACTACTCGTTGAAGCAAATCTTTCTTGATTTTAAAGTTTAATACAACCCCTCAATGTTATGTCTGTCTGAAGCTCTTTTTTTGCTGAGATTGAGATCATTGGATATAAAATAATAATATATCATTGCAATAACTCCTGTTATAAGTTATAACTTATTTGTATTATAGAAGTTCCTGGTGAATCAGTGTTTCATTTTTCTTGTTCAATTTCATAGACTGAACTCTTGTACTTCCATTGCCTCTATCTTCCTTCTTATAACCCTTATGCTTTACTCTGTACAAATTTGTAATTATGAATTGCCATAGCACAGCTGCAATTTACAGTTAGCTTAGGAATTATTAATTATATGAAGATGATAACAATTACTAAATTGTCAATTGGTTTCTTTGACTTGTACCAGAACGCATATGTCCTCTGTCGATTATTTAAGAAAAACGATGAGAGTCTTGAAGTTTCGAACTGTGGTGAAGTGGAGCAGACTACTTCAGCTCCCATGGCTGCCAATTACTCTCCAGAAGAAATACAGTCTGATCCAGCTCCTATTGCAGTATCCACATCACAGGTCACGGAAGATGATAAGCACCAGAATGTTATCCCCGAGATCTCTGAGGAAACAATATCCAATGTTATAGCCTCGGTTGATTGCCATAGTGATGGATATGATGCTCATGATGCCCAAAATAAACTCGCAGAACTAGCTGCACAGGTTAGATTGATTAACTGAGATATATTATCCCATGATTTGATTTTAAAAGCATTGAATTTATTGATTTAGCTTATATATACTCGACATTTCCTGCAGGAGGATCAGATGAACTTTGACATATATTATAACCCAAAAGAAGGTCTATTAGATGATAGATTATTCTCCCCAGCTCTGGTGCATATGCCCCAAGAATTTCATTACGAAGCAAACAATGAATCAGATGGTGGTTGTGGGCTCCAATATGGTACAAATGAGATAAATATTTCAGACTTTTTAAATTCAGATCTTAATTGGGATCAACTTCCGTATGTGGAGTCCGGTTGTCACCAGCAGAACTTTTCCTTGTTTAATGTTAAGGAGAATGGTTCAGGAAGCGACTCAGATGTGGAAGTAGCCAATATGACTGTATGTAACAGCTCTAACACTATTTATAGTTTGGTCAATAATCAATATGGCAGGTTTTGTTGTGATAATAACTTGCTGTAGTTTCTTAATCTCGGGTGGCAGCTCTAACAATTTAACTTGGTTTTGTTGTGTCTCTTTTATAACGTTAATCTTATTTTACGTTGTAGTGTATGCCAACTACTTATCGTGAAGAGGCAATTGACAGAAGGATTCCTTGTGTGACAGCACCAGAATCTCGCGGCACCTTTGACTGTAGTGGTGATGATGATAGAAAGAGCAAGGTTGTATTATTACAGAACAATTTCCAGATGGCTTATCCATTGGATGGTAATATTGGCGAAGTGTACAATGTCGTCAATGGTAATATTGGCGAAGTGTACAATGTCATCAATGGTTATGAGCAACCAAGAAACTATAATACAGTTATTAGTGGTGAAAATGGAATCATAAGAAGGGTCCGACCAACACAAGATGAACAATGGAAGGCATTTTCGATGCAAGGTACAGCTCAAAGGAGACTTCGTTTGAAAAAGATTGAACATTGCTCAAATGTGACAGTGGAAGATGGGAGTTGTACACAAGAACAACATAATTCGAAACCAATTATTCCAGTGGTAAGAAGTTTGTTTATTTTGCTTGCACGACTAACAGGTTGTCTCTGCATGTGTTGTTTCTGAGGTTTGTTTCTATTTTGCAGAAAAAAGAAGCTGCAGAAAGTCGTGCTGCTGATGATAGTGCTACTCGTACTAATCATGCATCTAAACAGCAGAAAGTGTCACTCAAGTCAATTGACAATATAAAGATTTCTCGACGAGTCACAAGTACAGGTTCTACCTTGGGGTTAAGAGACTTTTTATTGCTAGCAAAAGCGCCTTTCAGATCGAAGGCATCTCCCAAATGCACCTTGTGGTCTTCTGTTTTTGTAGTTTCTGCCTCTGTACTGGTTTCATTAGCAGTCTTTATTAACATATGGGGATATATTAAAATTTGAACTGCTAGCAGATCATTCCTTTGTTTGTAATTTGCCTCCATTTCTGTTTTTTGGGCCAGTTGAGAGGAGGCATGTAGTGTTAACTATCTTAGATTCGTCGATAACTTAATATATGTGTGTGGGGCATATATAGTTGGTGTATAATATGTATCACCCATTATTCAGTTGGCTAGTCTGTAGACTGTTGTTGTACATGAAGCTTAAACAGTTTCTTCATTTAAAGTATCCTTCCAGTTTTTTCACCTTTTGAATTTGTTGTTTCTCCATTTCATATTATCACAAGGAACTGATAAAAATTGCAATTCGATAGTCTGGAGGTTTGCTCCCATGAATGGATCAGTCTATCAATTGAAACCGGCTGACCCTTCTGTAACTGAATCTTCATGTCCATTAAAGCTCAAAACTATGATTCTTGAACTATGAGGAACTTTGGTTTTGATAACATGTTCAGTTTTGATGTCTTTGTAGAAGGACCGACCTATCATGTCAATGGTGGAACACTCAGTGATAGGACCACCCATAGAGAACGAAAAGATAAACTAGGTATCTTTCTTCAATGAGAGGTATCCTCCTAAAAAATTAAAAAGGATATTTCATTCTTTGTTTTTTTCCCTTTATTACATCTAACCTACTATATAGGCTTGAATACTATCATAACAAACTAACGAAAATACAACTCAACAAAAGGAAAAAGAACAATGCACCAACCAAAACAACCATTTAACAGCTCCTTAGAATCACGCCACTATTTTTTGGTCATCCAAAATAACCTAACATCAGTCCTTGCTTGGCAAACCTCAAAATCTCATATATTTGAGCTCAACAAGTTTCCTTTTGCACGTGTGGTGAACATTCTTTTGAGCCCAACAAATTTCCTTTTGCACGTGTGGTGAACATTCTCTCACACTAGTTGTAATTTAATTTTATTGTAAATCTTTCGAGATTTGTCTCCCACCATCTCAATTTTTATTCGTTTTTTTGACAAAAATAAATTTTATTCCGTGGAAGAAAAAACATAAAAGTTCACCTTATTTATATACCTTTTCCATTTCCTCAATCTTAGAATAAATATTATTTTAGTAAAAAAAATAATGATAATTTTGTAAAATTATATTTGATTTATTTTTTTGATAGAACGTCCTGTATCATTTGTTGTTTCATTTATTATGAGTAATATATACTCTCGAGTATTAAAAAAAAAACAGAAATAAGAATCCATGATGAAGGAGGGTCAGCAAGTCGCTTGAATTGGAAGAGACAACAGAATTTGGGACAGATAGAGTTGACTGTTGTGAGAGAAGAGACAAAATTTGATGGCAGCCATTCATGTGCTTGTTCTGTTTCTTTGTTGCACTTCCCTCTCTACCATCGTGAGATGTGAGCGTGATAAAGATCATCATAGGTATGCCCAAGAGATTCTAAGTTCAGCTCAGAACGAAAAGGATTGGTTGGTTTCAGTGAGAAGGGAAATTCATCAACACCCAGAATTAGCCTTCCAAGAACACAACACAAGTGCTCTTATCCGCAGAGAGCTTCACAAACTTGGAATATCTTATACATACCCAGTTGCCAAAACTGGTATCGTTGCTCAACTTGGTTCTGGTTCTCCTCCCATCATTGCTATTCGTGCTGATATTGATGCACTCCCTTTGCAGGTCACCTCAATTTACCTCCTCTAGGAGAATATTGTTTTTCATTTAAATGAATATATTTTTTTATCTATGTAACACTGGTGTCTGATTACATTCAATTAATTTATTTTTTTCAAATTATTATCGATGTCGACGTGTCAGTATTCACGCTTCATAGATTTTGATTTAATGTTGGTGATGTTTGCTTAGGAGCTTGTTGAGTGGGAATACAAGAGCAAAATTGATGGCAGAATGCATGCTTGTGGACATGATGCTCATGCTACTATGCTACTTGGGGCTGCAAAGTTGCTCAATCTGCGCAAAGATAAGCTTAAGGTTCTTTCTAAATTCTATGTTCTATGTTTCTGATTTTCTTTTATGTTTTCATTTTCAATTATGAGATTAACCTCTGCATTCTTATAATTTAGTTTTACCATATGACTTCCACGTTAGGATCTTAATTTTAGAGGTTTGGTATTCTCTACTTGTTTCATCTTTTACAGCATATTGACACCATAAGGTTTTTTGTTAAATGTTTGACAAAATGGATTGTGAAATAGTTTAGACAAGTTGCCTTCTAATTCGTCGTAGAATCCTGTCTTCCGTGTATAATTCTTCCATAAGGTCAGTGTTCCGTACTGGATTTTGGGTTTACGGCTAACCGTGGCCAACAAGGCTTGAATATAGATACTTGTATCTCAGCCTTGCTAGATTACTACTTTAACCTTCCACAATCATACTGAATCTAGTAGAAGTTAATAGATTCTCTAGGCTTTGAACTCTCTACTTCATAAGTACCACGACATTCTAATTACCAGGTCGTAAGTTCATCCAAAGTTAATAATGCTTGAACTGCATCCATAATAAAAAGTTTAGAGAAAGTAGAATTGCATAAAATCCAAAATGTATAACCAACAGTCATTAGACCCAACTTGCATAATTACTCAAAAGTCAAATCTGTTGTTTGAAGATTATCTCCCTACTCTTTGGTATTAAAGGGAACTGTGAGACTTATTTTCCAACCTGCTGAGGAGGGAGCTAGAGGTGCCTCACAAATGATACAAGAAGGAGCTCTTCAAGATGTAGAAGCAATTTTTGCTGTTCATATTGATGCTATAACACCTACTGGAGCAATAGCATCGATTTCAGGGCCTTTTACAGCTGCTGGATGCATTTTTGAGGTGAAAATTACAGGAGTAGGTGGTCATGCCGCTTGGCCACACAAGACAGTAGATCCATTGCTGGCTACATCATTTGCAATATTGGCACTGCAACAGCTTGTCTCAAGGGAAATTGATCCTCTTCACAGTCAAGTATGTGCTACTCTCAAAATCTTGACTTTCACAAGAATAAACTTCTGATAACTTTGATTAAGAGTCCATTGTTTTGGATTTGTCATCACACATCATCTTTTTTTTTTCTCTCTAGCTTCTCTCTTTAAAACTGATTGTTATATATAGCTAAAAGTCTAAGTCTAAGTAATACAAGTAATTTAATTATGTATAATCAAAATAGAACTGGAAATCAGGAAACTGATTCCCAATAAATGCTATCCTAAAAGGAAATGAAAATAAAATTGAAATCCTAAATAATACATACTACTAACTATACTAATTTGATCTCATAATCATCACTCCCCCTCAATCTAGGTGGTAGATATCTATCATGTCCAAATTAGATCTGATATTTTTATATGTATTTCTTGGGAGAGCTTTAGTTAAGATGTCTGCTGGTTAATTGCACGATGGTACATGATCAATACTTACCTTTATCAATCTTCTCCTTTATAAAATTGTTGATCAATTTTCACATGTTTTGTTCTATCATAGTGAACTGGGTTCTTTGCGATGTTGATGGCTGCTTTGTTGTCACAATACATGTCAATGGAATTGACAGTTTTCATAATCATTAATTGTGCATATTTGATGATATTTGTAATTATTGTCATAATTAATTAGTCCAGCTGTAGATTAACATATCATTTTGTATCAATATTATTTAAAAGAGAATTCTCAAATGGAAATGATACATTTTTACTAATTAGAAATTATGAATTTTACATTATCAAACTGGCTTCGATCTAAGTTAGATTTCTCTTTTTTTCTGGATCAAATCTTGAGTTCCTCGGTTTTTTTTTTTGTTTTTATTCTTCTTGAATCATAGTTCCTTGCCGACGTAAATAATAGTTTTCTTGTTGTTTCTACTCTATTTTTTCTTGAAATTTTAGTTCCTCGCTGCCGACGATCATAGTTTCATTGCCGTTTTTGCATTCCCTATTTTACCGTTAACATTTCCTAAGTTCTCTACATTTGTTTCCCTCAATATCATGTTCACCGACAAGCATGATGTCCTTTTTGTTCGTCTTAATGAAAAAAACTACTCTATATGGGTGTTGAGCTCCAGATTTTAGTCAAAGGAAAAGAGTTTTGGGTCATGTTGATGTGACTGATTCTGCCTCTAAGAAGACGCAAAAGGATGCCTATGCCAAATGGGAAGACAAAGATGTACAAGTCATGGCATGGATCATAGGTTTTGTTATGGCAACAAAGATGTGGGATTACTTGAAGAAAATATACAGCCAAGACAACGCTACTCGGCAGTGCCAACTTGAACATGAAATCGCAATTTTTCAATAGGAAAATATTTCCATTTATGAGTTTTATTCTCATTTTATGAATCTTTGGGCTGTATACACTGACATTGTCTATAAAAATTTGTCAAGTGAAGGGCAAATTACTGTGCAAAAAGTTCATGAGACTACTAAACGTGATCGATTTTTGATGAAATTGAGACACGATTTTGAGGGACTAAGGTCCAATCTCATGAACCGACTGCTCCATTACTGGATACTTGCCTTAATGAGCTGCTTTTTGAAGACCAATGTCTTCTCACTCAGGCAACCATGGAACAACAAAATGATGTTTCTCTCCTTGTGGCCAACCTCGTGGGCAAGACATGAGTATTGTCCAATGTTTATGCTGCAAAGGACATGAACATTTTGCTTCCAACTGTCCTAAAAAGTTCTGCAATCACTGCAAAAAGGATGGTCATTTCATTAAAGAATGTTCAACCAGACCACCGAAGAAAATTGCAATAGTCTTCACTGTCTTTGCTAGTCATTCTATAGCTCTTGTTTCTGTGAACTAGAAGTCACATTCCACCTTTCTAACCTTAACCCCTGAAATGGTTCAACAAATGATCTTTTTAGTCTTTTATGCTTTGGGTCTTTTAGGTAACGTTTCTTCCCCTGATTCTCCTTTGTATGTTGACTCTGTGGCATGTAATTATATGACCAACAACGTTACTGCCCTTACCAATGTTACAAGTTACTCTGGTAATCTTTAAATGCAAACTGTTGATGGAAACAATTTGTCTATTACAGAAATTGAAGATATTTCTTCATCTCTCACCAATGTTTATGTTTCCCCTGGTCTCACTAGTAATCTTATTTCAGTTGGTCAATTAGTTGACAATGATTGTAGAGTTGCATTCTCAAAATCTGGTTGTTTTGTGCAACATCAACAATCAGGGAAGATTATCGCGACGGGGCCTAAAGTTGGACGTATTTTTCATCTCTATTCACTGTTGCCCCCATGTTCTTTTATTCCTTTTATTTATTGTAATGAACAGTTCTTGGCAATAAAAATTCCCCATCTCTTAGGGTTATTCAATTTGATTGCATTTCTTGTAAACTTGGTAAAAGTAAAATTCTACCATTTCCAATTTATCAAACAAATGTGCATCAAGTTTTTGAAATAATCCATAGTGATTTATGAGGAATAACACCTGTAATATCTCATGCTCGTTATAAATACTTTATCACTTCTATTGATGATTATAGTCGTTTTACATGAGTATATTTTTTGCGCTCTAAAACTGAAGTATTTTCTGGATTTAAATTTTTTCATGCCTACATCAGACTCAATTTTCATCTATGATTAAAATTTTGTGTTTTGACAATGAGAGGGAATATACATTTTCTTTATTTCATGAGTTTTTGCAAACAAATGACATTATATCACAAAGGTTATGCCCTTTTACGCCCTAATAAAACGGGGTAGCAGAAAGAAAAAACCGCCATCTCCTTGATGTTGCTCGTACACTCATGTTGGACTCCCTTGTACCCTCTCGATTCTAGTATGAAACTCTCTCCACCGTGTCCATCTTATTAAACGTCTGCCTTCTCAAGCCTTAAATAACAAATCCCCATTTTTAAGGCTATATAGATAACAACCATCTTATAACAATCTTTGTACCTTTGGTTGTGTCTGTTATGTCCATCTTCATCCCCAAGAACGCACCAAACTCATAACTCAATTTGTTAAATGTGTTTTTCTTGGTTACTCAAATCACCAAAAAGGTTTTATATGTTATGATCATAATCTCAATAGGATTCGGGTTTCTAGAAATGTTATTTTTTAAGAGGATGCATATCTTTTTTTTTTTTCTAACCAAGATACTTATTCACCTACATCCATATCTATTTTGCCTTTGTTTTCTAACAATTCTGCAAGAAAACCAACACCTAAGCCCCCTTTGGGATACCAAAGACGTCCAAAATCTCCATGACCTCCTCCCAATCATTCTCTGGTTGCCGATCTGGTACTTCAATAAGAACCTGCAACTTTACATCACAATACTTGCGCTCGTAATCCTCTGAAAATGTATGATCCATCTTCACCTTTATCTATGACAACAACTTCAACTTTTGTTTCTATTCCTTCCTCATATGAACAGGCTATGGGGCATAAATGTTGGCAAGATGCTATAAAGGTTGAACTTCTAGCTCTAAAAGAGAATCAAACATAGGATGTTGTTCCTTGTCCAACATATGTTAAACCTCTTGGAAATAAATTTATATTCACTATAAAGCTTCGTTCACATGGATCCATAGTTCGCTAAAAGGCTTAGTTAGTAGTTATTGGAAATAAGCAAGAATTTGACCTCGATTATGAGGAGACATTTGCACTTGTAGCCAAAATGACTACAGTGCACCCTATTCTAGCAATTGTTGCATCTAAATCTTGGCAAATACACCAGCTAAATGTTAAGAACACATTTTTTCATGGTGACCTCATGGAGGAAGTTTACATCAAACTTCCTACGGGTATGGCTTCCACTTTATCTAATAATGTTTGCAAACTAAAATGTTCTTTGTATGGGTTAAAACAAACACCAAGAGTGCGGTTTCAGAAGTTTAGAAAAACATTTCTTGGCTTTTCCTTCATCCAAAGCAATTATGACCCATCTCTATTTACACAACGAACATCAAAAGAAATTGAGATTCTCCTTGTTTATGTGGATGACATTGTCATCATCGGTTTAGACCAAGAGACAATCAATACAATCCAACAACTGTTGCATTCCACTTTCCACATGAAAGATCTTGGGCAACTCACTTACTTCTTGGGCTTAGAAGTACACTTCCAACTAAAAGGCATATCTGTTATTTAACACAAATAAATTCAAGATCTAATTCATCTAGATGTTGAAACTCCCATGGAAGTTAATGTCAAGTTAAGACAGGATGAAAGTGAACTCCTTACAGATCCCACGTTATATCGGAAGTTGGTTGACAAACTTATCTATCTTACCATTAAAAGACCCAATATCTCTTTTGCAGTCCACACAGTCAGTAAAGTCATGCAAAATCGTAGACATTTGCATCTTTCAGTTGTACACCGAATCATCATATACCTATTGGGTACTCCTAGACGTGGTTGCCTAGACACAAGAAAATCTACCACTTGTTGGTGTATGTTTTAAGGTGATGCCCCTATCTCTTGGAAGTGCAAGAAACAAGATTTTGTATCTAAATCCTCTACTGAAGCAGAATATTGATCCATGTTTGCAGCATGCTCATAGATTATTTGGTTGTGCGACCTTCTTTCAGAACTTGGTTTTTCACAAACAAAACCAAATCCATTGCATGATGATAATACAAGTGTCATACAAATTGCAATAAATCCAGTATACCATGAAAGAACGAAGCACATAGAAGTCAATTGCCATTCAATTAGGGAAGCCTATGACCACAAAGTTATTATTACTTTGCCTCATGTCTCATCATCGGTTCAGTTGAATGACGTCCTCATCAAATCATTGACACATAAACGTCATAATTTTCTAATCAACAAATTGATGCTTTTATTTAGACTCACTAGCATCAATTTGAAGCGAGATGTCAATGGAATTGACAGTTTTTCAAAATAATTGATCGTGCAGATTTGATGATATTTGTAATTATTCTCATAATTAATTAGTCCAGCTATAGATTAGCTATTAAAGTAAGATTTAAAACTACATATCATTTTTTATCAATATTATTTAAAGGAGAATTCTCTAATGGAAATGCCACATTTTACCAATCAGAAGTTCTGAGTTTAACAATAGAACCTCACGATGTAATTGGTTGGAACTCTGATTTCATCAAGTATCTTCTTCAGACATATCGCTTCACAAATGCCTTGTTTCATGGCTCTGAATTCAGCTTTTGCACTGCTTCTAGCTAACGCAAACTATTTCTTACTTCTCCAAGTGACCATGTTTCCCCACACAAAAGAGCAATAGCCAATAGTTGACTTTTTGTCTGATGTACATCCAACCTAATCTGAATCGGTGTATACTTCAATACCTCTATTTGAGTTTTTCTTGAAATGAAGACCTCTACTCGGTGTACCCTTAAGGTACTATATGATTCTGTTCACAACTTTCATGTGAATTTCAGTAAGACTTGTCATGTAGCAACTTGCCATGCTCACAGAAAATCCAATATCAGGTCGAGTATGAGTTAGGTAGATTAATTTCCTTACTAGACTTTGGTACCTATCTTTGTTGGCTAGAGGATCTTAGAGTAAGTATAGAGTGTATTTTCTTTGAGAAACATATATTCTCTCCTTTGTACGAGCTACTTCCATCCCTAAAAAATACTTAAGTTTCCCCAAGTCTTTGACTTCAAACTCCCTAGCCAAGAGTTCTTTAAAATGTTTGATTTGCTCATGATCATCACCTGTGATAACGATGTCTCTTCATATGAATCGTACTGAGTTAAGTTTGGCTATTGGAGCAAATGTCTCTTCATAGTCTATGACATATAACTGGGTGAATCGCTTTGCTACGCTTTTCGGTCAGCTTCTACTGTTAATAGTTTGGTGAGTGGAATATGGTGTGTCAAAGTTTATAGAGTCTAGAGTTTTATATTAGGTCTAACTCATCCTTAAAAAACCGGCTTGTAAGGTGAGAAGTGTCAGAAAATAGGGCTTGATGCCTTTTACTTTGATATTTCTCACTATAAATAATAGTTACAACATTTATATCTAATAATTACAAATTAAGAGTATCAAATCAAATCCTGATTTGTCTAACCTAGTTTAGGAAATATAATTACAAATTAACATTATTTCTTGATTCACATCCCCCCTCAAAGTGATGCGGCTGGTCAAGGAGCATCAATTTGCTAACTAAAAACTAATGGCGCGGGCGAGGAACAACTTTGGTAAGAATGTCCGCAACTTGAAACAGAGTATTGATGTGAGGGATGGATATAACTTGATTATCATAGGCCTCACAGATAGAGTGACAATCGACTTCAATATGTTTGGTGCGCTCATGAAAAACAGGATTTGCAACAATTTGAATAGCACTTGTATTGTCAGCATAGAGAGACGTCGGCTCTGTTTGAGGGAATCCAAGTTCAGCCAAAATACCACGAAGCCAAATTATCTCTGAACAAGCAGTAGACATGGCGCGATACTCTGATTCAGTAGATGATTTAGAGACTTTTGTTTGTTTCTTACTTTTCCATGATATCAAAGATGAACCGAGAAACATGCACCAACCGGTGACAGATCGCCGGGTGTCGGGACACCCAGCCCAATCAGCATCACTATAGGCAATCAATTTGGGAACTGTGCCGATGGGAAAGAAGAGACCTCGTTGAGAGGTACCTAGCAAATAACGAATGATGCGACAAACTGCTGCCAAGTGAAGGTGACGAGGAGAGTGCATGAACTGACTTACTTGCTGAACAGCAAATGATATGTCAGGTCGGGTAATTGTCAAATAATTAAGACTACCCACAAGTTATCGATACAAGAAAGGATCTGTCAATAGGTCACCCTCATCCCGATGATATTTCACATTAACCTCAAGAGAAGTATCTACCGGATTAGCTGATTGGAGGTCCTCCATAGAAATAAGGTCGGCCGCATACTTATGTTGATGAAGAAATATACCCTTGGACGTAGAATGAACCTCAAGGCCAAGGAAATACTGCAAGTTACCAAGATCTTTCATATGAAATGCAGTTTGTAATTGATGTTTAAGTTCTTGGATGGATGCCTGATCAGAGCAGTAATGACCACATCATCAACATAAAGGAGGAGTAGAACAATGCCTGTAGATGTGCGATGAATAAATAAAGAGGAGTCATATTGACTATGAGTGAAAGAGAACCCAAGTAGAGTGGAACGAAATTTCTCATACCATACTCTAGGTGCTTGTTTCAGACCATATAAAGAGCGTTTGAGCTTGCACACACCATTAGATGAAGAAAATAGACCTTGAGGAGGAGTCATGTAAATATCTCCAGTAAGATCACCGTGAAGAAAGACATTCTTCACATCCATTTGATGAAGAGCCCACCCATTAGAAGCAGCGATAGAGAGTACAGTGCGAACGATTGTCATTTTAGCTACCGGTGCAAATGTCTCATCATAATCAATTCCATATTCCTGCTTGTTTCCTAAGGCAACCAATCGAGCCTTGTACCGGTTGAGGGACCCATCAAAATTCAATTTAACAAAATACACCCATTTGCAACCTATGGGTTTGATATGAGGAGGACAAGAGACAATATCCCATGTGAAATTCTCTTGAAGAGCCTGAAGTTCCTAATTCATTGTGTTTATCCAACGCAATATCTTTAACAACTTGTGAGTAACAAGTAGGAATAGATATGCTAGAGAGAGATGCAGACAAAGAAGTATGTGAGGAATTATACCTGTTTGGTGAATATCTATCTGGTGCACGAGACGCTCTGCTAGAACGTCGTGGTGCAATCGCTATAGGATCATGTGGCGGATCAGGGTTGAGAAGGGGGGTTATAACCTGCTGTTTATGTTTTCTAACATATATATTTCCTGCTTTAAAATGTTCTATAGATTGAGGCATAATAGAAAAGTTGGGAAGAATAGCAATATCATTCATGGCAGGAGAAAGATACTGAAACATAAATTGATTATCAAAAAATGTCACATTACTAGAAATGCGAAAACGCTGGTTAGAAACATCATAACACACAAAATCTTTATGAGAGTGACTATATCCCATAAATGCACATTGAGCGTCTGCGCACCAAGCTTATGTCTTTCAAATGGAGGTAAGTGAACAAAACACACACATCCAAAAGTATGTAAATCACTATAATCAGGCTGAATTTTAAAAAGACGAAAAAAAGGAGAGTCAAGATCAATAACCGTAGAAGGAAGACGATTGATCAGGAAGACGGCTATGGAAAGAGCCTCCACCCAATATCGAGATGGTACAAAAGCTTGAAGAAGCAAGGTGCGTGTTACATCAAGCAAGTGACGATTCTTACGTTCTGCCATTCCATTTTGTTGGGGGTATTTGGACAAGATCGTTGAGATAATATACCTTTTTGCTGAAGATACTCTTGAAACTCATGAGACATATACTCACCACCAGAGTCGGAGCGAAAATTTTTAACACTTGCTTGAAATTGAGTTTCAACATATGTTAGAAATTTCTTAAACATAGAAAACACTTCAGATTTATACCGAAGAAAATATATCCAAGTAAAACGACTGTAATCATCAATAAATGTGACAAAATATTTATAATGAGCATGAGAAGTTACAGGAGACATTCCCCATACATCACTATGAATCATCTCAAAACAAGTGGAAACACGATGAGCACCAGAAGGAAAAGGAAGTGTTTTACTTTTAGCCAATTTGCAAACAGAACATGGCACAGAGGTATTAGAAACAACATTTTTATTTCCCAACAAACCAGTTTTAACTAAATGAGACAAAACAGCAGAGTTTGGATGACCCAATTTTCTATGCCAATCCTCATATGAATTCAAAACATTATTACAAGCAAAAGATAAATGATTGGAAATAAATTGAAGTGGAAACAATCTTCCCACTTTAGGCCCCTTCGCGATCACCTTCCCCGACACCTGCTCCTGTACAAGACAACCATCACGAGAAAAGTTAACATTACAATTGTTATCCACCAATTGTCCAACAGTCAATAAATTGGAAGCAAGTCCAGGTGATACGAACACATCCCGAAAATCAGAGTTTATATCACCAACATTAGTGATAGAAATGGTATTACCATCAGCAATTTGAATTTTCTGATTACCATGATAAGAATGTAAATCGTGCAAACATTTAGAAGAGCCCGTCATATGATTGGATGCACCAGAATCAA
Source organism: Cicer judaicum (assembly GCA_037974835.1). Lineage (NCBI taxonomy): Eukaryota > Viridiplantae > Streptophyta > Magnoliopsida > Fabales > Fabaceae > Cicer > Cicer judaicum. Next base: position 10,596,423 of record JBBPBS010000276.1, read on the forward strand.
GAAACCATGGATTGGAAACATTAGAAGACTTACCCTGAATTCCCAAGGCTGAAAGAGCAGAAAGTACCATTAGTTGAATCATTTCAGGCTGTAAAGCACCACCATTAGAGGCACCAGAAATGTAAGGACCAGTTGTCGAGCTCGTAGTGGCATGGAATGCCTGCATAGAACGTTGTGTTGGTCGTGGAGGGCGCGTGGGACAATTAGAGATAATATGACCTAGCTGCTTGCAATAATTACAAAACTTCTTATTGCAACTACGAGCGACATGTCCAAATTCTTTACACGAGAAACATTGGACTTGGCGCATATCACGACCTCTACCTCGACTCTGAGCAGCATATGCAACAGGTTCGGAAGTAACAACATCATAAGACATGATTCCTTGAGTAATGAGACGTTGTTCCTCTCTGAGAAGTTCACCAACACATGTATCCAAAGAGGGAACGGGATTTCTATTCAGCAAAGCACCTCTAACAACCTCAAATTCTGGACGAAGTTTCATGAGAAATTGATCCCGCTTACTAGTGTTGTAGACAGCTTGGACATCCGCAAGTGAAGTCTTGGGAACCGCAACAAATAGAATAGCAGAGTGCTCTGTCCATAAATTCAAAAATTCAGAATAATATTCTTGAATAGACAAATTACCTTGTTTATAGTTGGCTATCTCTAGCTCCAACTGAAAACGTTTGGCCGTATTGTCTTTGATTGTAGATACGCTTCAAATAGTTCCACATTTCTTGAGTAGTTGAAAAGGAGCGCAAATTATTGATCATATGAGGATCAATAGTATTGAGAATCCAAGAAATAATCTGAGCATCTTTGACTTCCCACGCATCTAAAGCGACTGTCTCTGTTGGTGACTTAGAAACCCCATCAAGGTGACTCCATAATCCTTTTTTTTTAACATACATTTTGAACTGAAATTCCGAGACAGCGTAACTTTTACCAGTAAAACGGACACAAAAGTTGTCTCTTTCTTTGTCAGAAGCCATGCTATAAAAAAATATAAATATTTTTTTTTTTTTTGGTAACGTGCAACAACAAAAATTAATTAAAAAATAGATCGACACCAAATTCCAAAAGCAGCAGCAGGAAACAGAGCAGCAGCACAGAAACAGAGCGGAGGAGCAGCACCGAAACAGGGCAGCAGCAGTACAGAAACAGAGCAGCAGCACAGAGACGGAGCAGTAGCAGCAACGCAGAAACAAAGCAGCAGAGAGACACGCTCACAGCGAGAGGCAGACGGAATTACGATGACGATCGACCAAGCAGCAACAGCGAGTAACACGCTCAACAAGGACAACCCAAAAACGAATCAAGAATCACAATCTCAGCCTCATAAAATTGATAATTGCAACGGCGAAACCAATAGTCGGATAAGGATCTGTGATCAACGACGATAAGGATAAGCTAAAGGAACTGGAGACAAACAAGAACCAAGAGCAGCAAAGACGAGCTCGAGATTTCGAGAGCGACTTAGTGGTGTGTCGCTGAATAAAGCCCACGATGAACTAAAATCTGACAGGTTTAATCGAACCTGCTGATACCATGTCACTCTTTATAAACTATTATAGAGCTCCATTTCTTAGGTTTTACCCCGATCGAGTAGATTTGATACCTTGTAGAACAGTGATTGTTTATTCACTTGACGATGAAACTGATTACATAAGGAGTATAAATAGTACAAATAATTTAATTATGTGCAATAAAAATAGAGCTGGAAATCGTATTCCTTGTAAATGCTATCCTAAAAGGAAATGAAAATAAAACTGAAATTCTAATTAATACATCTGATTTTTGATCTCATAATCAACTATCTTGCTCTTTTGAAGAAAAAAGTTATTTACTCCATTAGGTCTATATACTTATGAAGTTATGCTATTTCATTTCTAAAAGCATTCCACTTTTTCTTTAACTATGCCAACAAAAGTTTGTATACTTCCATTTTTGAGGTCAAGATGACGGCTGATGATCATGTATTGGCCACAGGTGCTATCAATTACTTATGTCAAAGGAGGGACTGCATTTAACGTGATCCCATCGTATGTAATCTTTGGAGGTACTTTAAGGAGCCAGACAACCGAAAGCATGCACCATTTCAGACAGCGGTTAAAAGAGGTATATAATAATGACCAGTGAAGATATAATTTATACAAATGAAACTATCTTACTCTTTCAGTAAATGCATAGCATGAGTGCATTTCTTTGTTGTCAATCGAGAAAACATTAATGAATTTGGTGATGAATCTAAATCACCAAAGTGGATGTGTTGAACTGTAGGTTGTTATAACTCTGCCTGTTATAAACTCATTTATGGCAATCTATTCCCATAAAATATTTTCTTCCCTTAATTTAAATTTAAGATGAAACTGTTAGTTTTTGTACTGAGGGATCACGTTCCAATATTTTCTGTCTGCTATTACTTTTTCAGCTTGAAGATTGAATTGAGTAGACTGCATGTCTAACTGTTCTTGAATTACTGATTCACAAATTGCATACCCCATTTATCTTTTCTTGCTTATTATGTTGGTAATAAAAGGATGGATATGTTGTCTAACTGTTCTTGTTCGTGAATGTTATCAATTTGAGACTGAATCAGAAGACCTATATTCCAAATAGTGATTTGAGTAAAATACATTTCTAATAAAAATGTGACATTTTTTTAAGTAATAATATTTGACAACAAAAATTATAAGCTGATATTTCATTTAAGAACCTCAAAATAAGTCAAGATTCAAGTCAAATGACAAGAAATGTTGCTGGCTATACCAAATTGACAAAAACAAAGGGCTAGCTAATAGGTAGTGGTTCATTAGAATGAATCACAATTCATCATAATGAGTTGTGGTTTGCGGTGAAATACCACTCAAACCCAGAGCTAGCTGGTTCTCCCCGAAATGCATTTGAGGCACAGTTCACTGAACATCTAGGGGTAAAGCACTGTTTCAGTGCGGGTTGCGAGAGCGTACCTAATCGAGGCAAACTCTGAATACTAGATATGACCCCAAAATAAGAATGGTCAAGGTCGACCAGTGAGATACACAGTAGAGATACGTATCAATTGGGTTCAGTTTTATATCGAATAACGATACTGACTTGCATGTATCGTAAGATACTATTAACTAAAGTTTTTTTTGTACTTTGTTTTGTATATGTTGTTTGGCTTATTATGTCAGATAATACTTGCAGGTTATTGAAGGACAGGCAAGAGTACACAGATGTAATGCATTTGTTGATTTCAAGGAAGAAGACTTCACACCATATCCTGCTGTTGTGAATGACAAAGGTTTACATCTTCATGTGAAAAAAGTTGGCCAACTTCTGCTTGGTTCAAACAATGTCCATACAGCCAAGAAGGCGATGGCAGGCGAAGACTTTGCATATTATCAACAAGTGATTCCCGGAGTATTGTATTCCATTGGAATCAGAAATGAGAAAGTAGGATCAGTTCACTCCCCACACTCCCCATTTTTATTTCTTGATGAGGAAGTTCTTTCAATTGGAGCAGCTCTGCACACTGCTGTTGCTGAGATGTATTTAAATGAGCACAGTGTTTAGTAAAACTTGTTTTATTATTGCTGTGACACTTCTGTGCCTTGTATAAATTCCGTTGTTGCATCCAAAATCCACACCTGTTAATCTCTTGTTATATTATATAGTATTAGTTGTTTAAACTATTTACATTTTTATAAGATGGTGAAATATAATTAGATGATTGCATCAAAGTTTATTTACATGATATAGTTATTACATTCATAATATAATACTAACTGCAAAAATCAAGGATGGAGGCAAAGACAAAGGTTGTTGTTTTAACGAGACACCTCAATATTGATTGGTGGAAAGTACCAAAGAGTAGTTCAAAACTATATCAAATTTAATTCAGTTGTTAGTGAGTGGAAGAAAATCCTTCAAAAACAAAAAGTGAGTAGAAGAAAAACTATGACAGTGATAGGTAGATTACTTATTCTGCAAGTAGTTGAAATTACACTAATAGCTAAAAGGGAAGTTCAATATTATTGATTAATTTGCTTTACTGATCAAACGCTGATAGCTACATTTTACAAAAGGAAAAAGGAAATTTCAAGAATATTGCATAATTTACATATATGGACAGAAAACTGATGGCTACAATTCAGTGATGGTTCTTGAGAATTGAAAGTGCCCTTCAGCCAGATCCTATTTTTTATCTTTATTAATAATTTTGCTTAGCTTTCTAACTGAAATAACTGAGTGGACACATGGATTGCTTCCCAAGCTTAATTTGTGACACCATGACAGTCATGAGCAAATGATTGTAAGCCAAGAGTTCCAATAATCATAACTAAAACACTATGCATTTTGTAAATAGTTAAAGATTATACGAAGAATAAATGCGATAGAAGAAATTGTAGATTTTATAATAAAATAAGTATTTATTTTTAAAATAATACGATAGAAATGATGTCTTGTAAAAATTTAATCATAAAAAATTAACAACTTTTTTAGGAATAAAAAAATTACTATTAATAAAAATGGAACTAACCATCATATTACAACCCCGTTTCATGTTGGATTTAAATCGTGTCTACAATATTAAAATCTTACAATTTACGTAACACTTCAGGGATATAAATTATTAATCATGATTTAAGTTTTAAAATTTATATAATTGATAATCGTAGACTTTATTTTTATTAAAGTATATAAGTTATTTGAGTAAAAAAAAATATATAAGTTATAAATAAATTATTAAAATTGAAATATTTTTTCCTACACATTTTAAAATGTTTCAAAATAATGTTTATGGTAAATACATGAATGGATAATTATTAAAAGAAAAAGACACAAAAACCATTTATTAGATTGACTAATTGTTATTAGATATTGATTATATATCATATATATATATATATTATAGATAAATATTATTCTAAGTATAACTTAAGAATAAGTTTGAACCCAATTGATAAAGTTATCGAAGAGGTTATACAATCTCACATTTTTCATTGATATTTGGGGTGAGAGTTGAGAAACCATAAATAATTTAATGTTGTGTAAACGACAAAATTTTGTAGCTAAAGTGTGCTCTCCACCAAAGTTTTTATAAAGAACTATTCTAAGAGATAACATTAGATATAATGTCTTTTGTTACTAACTAATTTTGTAACACATTATTTTCATAAAGAATTTTTGGGTGAATTTTAATATAAATTTTAGAGACATAAAAATATAAATAATGTAGTGAAAGTTTCTTCTAATATATTATATATAAATAGATATAATCTGATCATGCAATTTAATACATTTTGTAACAAGAAATGATATAATACATAATCCCAATGACCACATCACACTGTTCCTAAACAAACTAACCAACCGTCCAAAATTTTCTTAACCAACCAAGCTAACAAAACAAGGGACCACACATATATTAGGATATCTCACTCCTTATTAAAAGCAACCCCCTTTTACGTACAAATAATTAGAAACTGATAAAAATAATCAGTAAAAAGAATATAAAAATGTCATCAATGAATCAATTTTTATCCATCAATAGTGAAATTTAGTGTTGGGAGGTCTCACCAAATTAACAAGAGCATGGGATTGTTAGTGCAGAATGATGAGTCATCTCCACGTGTTACCATATATATATGCCTAGTTAGTGGGAACACTCTTCTTTTAGCACTGTTCCCATAAAAGCAAATGCATGGATATTCAAAACTTTTGAGAACAATCCAAAAATTAAAGGGCCTAGTTTGGCTTAGATATGACTGAAGTCATTATACTATATGCAATGGAAGAATGGAGAATTAATAGTTAAAAGTAGATAAAAGCAGAATGAGGTTTTTGTTGTAATTTAAGTGTCAATTTTTTACACTAAAAATGTAAGCACTAATTATTCACATGGAATGAGAATGATTTTCCAATCAAGACTGATAGAGAGAATCTTAGTTAATGCTACACAATTTAATACTGTTAGACATTCCTTGGCAGAAATCTAGCTAGATGGTGCTTTTCCAATTGCTTAGTTAAAATAATTCTGTAGTTACATATATGGAGAAATAAAATGGACATGTCAAAAATTCAATATTTTTTTGACAAGATCAAAGATCCATACCTAGGTAGTAAGGTGATCCACAAAACTACAAAGTCCTCCAGGTTGTCCTAATAAACTACTACACTTTACACACATGCCATGCTCTTTTGTCTATACTTTACACACATGCCATACTAAACTAGCATATATGACACAATGACACCTCACCACCTTGTCATGAAAAATCTCCCTCTTTTGTCTATAAATCTAATAGCCATGCTCCAATTTTCCCCTCCTTTCTACCATCAACCTTAAAGTTTGAAAATAATTCCAAAAGAAATATTAAATTAAGGAGACACTACATGTGGAATAACAATTTTGCTTTATATGCTAATTCACACATCAGACACCTTATTTATACTCCTACACTTTCCTCATGACATAACTACCTTCTCTATTTACTAATTTGATTTCATCTCTTACACCTAGGTCCCTTTTTTCTTCAAATAATTCAGAATATTATTTCTCTTTCTCTTTCTCTATTCATATAGCAAATGGGTGAGGAAGTAAAACAGGTGAACCTTCATTTTTGGCATTCTATACTGTCTTCATCTTACAAATTTCTAAGGTAGTATAGAATAATTTTTATTCTTCTCTTTTTTTTTTGAATTGGTAGGAACCACCTAAAGCAGAGTCGAAGCCAGAGGAAACTTCGGTAGAGGAGAAGGAAGAGCCTAAACCACCATCTCCATGTGTTTTGTTTGTAGACTTGCATTGTGTGGGATGTGCCAAGAAAATTGAGAAGTATATTATGAAAACTAGAGGTTCATAATTTGTATAACCCATCTATTTGATTTTGACTAATCTACATCAATGTTATCAAAGCAGAGCGAAATTTGAAAAAATAAATTATTTTTCTGCGATACGTTATTTAAACACAGTGTTGTCAAATAGCAGCACTATAACACTGTAGCGTAACAAAATTTGAACAATCTGCTACTTTTCACGATCAGTAATTGACAATGTTAATACACATGTCATGCATGATGCTTACATGATCATTTACTTTCATTTTTATTTATCTTGTAACAGGAGTTGAGGGAGTGGTGATTGATATGGCTAAAAATGAAGTGATCATAAAAGGGATAGTGGAGCCTCAAGCAATCTGCAATATTATAACAAAGAAAACAAAGAGAATGGCCAAAGTTATATCTCCATTGCCTGAAGCAGAAGGAGAACCAATACCAGAAGTTGTTACTTCTCAGGTATCAGTATCGCTAGAATTATTTTCTGTTTGCCAAAGAAAAGAAAAAGAAAAATCATATCTAATCTAGATAGTTAAATGAATAATTAATAATTGGTTGCTGTTCCAGGTTAGTGAACCAGAAACTGTGGAACTTAATGTGAACATGCACTGTGAGGCCTGTGCTGAGCAGCTCAAGGTGAAGATACTCAAAATGAGAGGTACCATTTATCTCCTCATTTCAGCTCAATTGTTTTTTTATGTTTATGACAAAAAAGGTTTGTGTGAGTTGGATCTCTAGGGCTCAAAAGGGTCAGGGAAAACTCTAAAACCCAAAGAGCCCTTACATAGGTACTTTCATTTTACTCACCGACGAGATCTCACATCAGTAGCGGGATTCCAACTCACATCTTTATAAGATGAGTTGAATTCTTACCGGCTAAACCAACCTTTGCTGCTTATCTCAGCTCAATAGAATCTACTTAGAAGTAAAAAACATGTCTTCTTAATGATTAAAGTATGTGGTGCCATTGTAGTTTTGTGATTGTGACAAACCAACTCAACAAACCAGTGCTGGCTATGTGTATGCCCACTTGACATGGCATGCTTTTATTCAAATTAATTGGTTGGAAATGATGTGATTTAGGTCCCATGGTACATGTCCTGCGTCAGACTGCACTTCAAAAAAGTAATGATATATAATACCACTTTATTTCTCTTTATTACAAATAAAGTTACATAATTTAAAAACTAATTACCACATTCACCTAACAAATTTTAATACTCTTTTCATGAACATGCAAACCATGCATACTTCTTCATACATGAATGCTAGTCATGTGATGAGAAAAATGTGTATATTTGTTAATGTAGGAGTTCAAACAGTAGTGACAGAACATAGCACAGGGAAGGTTACTGTGACAGGAACCATGGATGCAAACAAGTTAGTAGATTATGTTTATAGACGCACCAAAAAGCAAGCCAAAATAGTTCCACAACCAGAAGCAGAAGAGGCTAAACCAGAAGAAAAGAAAGAAGAGGGTGGTGAAGATAATAAGAATGAGAGTAAAGAAGAGAAGGGTGAGGAAGAGAATATTGGAGTTGATGAGGAAAGCATGAAGAGGATGATGTATTATTACAAACCACTCTATATGATTGAGAGAATGCCACCACCACCTCAACTCTTCAGTGATGAAAATCCAAATGCATGTTGCATTTCATAAAATTCATCACATTAATTCACAAGAATCAAACTATTGTCACACAAATACCTTCTCTGGTAGTGTTTACACACTGCTGTTGGTTAGTGGCATTCACTTTAATGAAGTGGTCCAAAGCCATAGACTTTGAGCAAATCCAATTCAGGTTCAAGGTTCTGATCATTCTGGCCAAGTCATTGATAAATCCTATAGTCTTTCCAGAGTTGTAAAAAGGTGTTCTTGATAGATCAATTTCTTCAATCCAAGGATTTATCTGCAATGTCTCTCCTTAAACACATTTGCTCCTTGTAAACGAAAACATTTCAAGCTAGCATTCTTCTCTAAGTTCTTGAAGATTTAAACAAAATCATCTGGTCTCAAACTCTCATCATCTTGTATACCAAACCGCATCACTGTCTCATTCATTATGAAAAACTGTGTTATAGCTGCTAAACCATCCCTTCCTATTCTTGTTCTCCCTCCACCAAAAGTAACACATTTCAAATCAGTGTTGGCTTTCATTTGCAGTGATGAAAATCTATTCATAGGACAGAGTAAGTGATTTAACTGTGAAAATCTATTCAAAGGACAGACTAAGGAACAATCATTATACCCAAGCAATCACCCTAAATCTCAGCAGGTGAATGGTTAATTTGACAGCAATTGAATGGTTTACAGCATTCGAAATCCAACCGCTAATAAATTTGACACCATGTTCAAAAATTCTTAAAGTGTAAGCTAGCACATTCAAATTGCCAATATATGCATTCTTCCAAAACACAAAAGCCAAATTAAAGCCTGACATTGTGGTTTATCAGTACAAACAAGCCGAAGTACCAAGTTATTAAGCTAGCAAATAAGATCACTGCACAATTTGATTAATATGAACCCTAATAATAAATAAGACAAAAAATAATCATTAGAAAAGGATAACTCTTAACATTGTGAAGATTTCACATGTATGAGCAACCAAGATCTGGGCTTCGGAACACTTTCTAACTTAGATCACACAAGGGTTGCATTAGCCACAACCAGCCTTTACATCTGAAAATTTACCTTAGCTATAGATCTCAAATTAACATTACTTTTATAAGTAAAAACTAAAATTACTTTTCAAAATAAAAACAGTCAAAACATCTTGTGTTTACTTTTTTCAGAGAGTTCCTGCTCAAAATCATCTTGTATTTTATCATAGAACAATTGCACACAAAAAAAGTACATATTTCCTTTTGATAAATCACAATTATTTCATTCCTATGATTAACTCCACTGCATACCATCTTTGAATCCAGAGGCAAACTATGCCACATATTTAAAAACACATTGAAATTGAAACTTCGTGACTTGGGTTTTATTTTTTTAATGAAAAGTATATTTAAAAATGTTGTAACCGAAGCACAAGGAGTGCACAGTTTAAGCAACAATAGTACAGAATCTTAGATCCACAAGTCTCAAAACTAGAACCGAGACTAACCCAACACCCCAAAGCAAGTAAGTTGGTAACTACTGTAGTATGCAACAAACACCTATGCTACAGACTAATATTTATCCGAAAGAATGGTCATCACAGCAAGTTTATATACTAGATAACCGACCTAGAGGCTGTACCACCTACATGATCAATTCCCAGTTCCAATTGTTGTACACACACTGATAAGAGCTCACTTGTATTGAATTCCTAATTTCAAGACTTGCACTAACAATTATCAACAAAAATCAAGTGCTATCCAATTATTAAACCAGCATCTACCAAATTTTATCCATTTATCACACACTGTCTTTCCACCAACTAACCCCTCATTTTATCCGATTTTATAGGTATTGCAGTAATAAACATTGACAGATACATTGTCCACCGTATCATGTTTTCCACTCCATGGCACTTCTCCCATCCACTCAACACCAAACATAGCTTCCCTTTGTGATTCCACTGAGAATATTTGTACTGCCCAAATACCAGCCAAGACAGTCCAACAATAACAGATAGGCTAATCCCTCAATTCCCATGCTTCAACCAGCCAGCTGCAGAACACAAGAAATATAACTCTAGCATAAGAGATAAGAGCTAGTATACCTCCAATCATCTCATATTGCAATTGCAAAGGGACTATGGTCATCAAAGCATCAAATTATCCATCCATGCTTTAAGGCAACAACCAGCTTTCACATTAAGGCGTCATCCATCATCTTTTGGCCATCAAGACATTTTTTGATAATGAAAAAACATTTCATTTCACTTATCAATTCACAAACCAAACTTGCATTCCTTAGATTATGAATAAAGAGTTATAATGCATTACAGTTGAGGCATCGACCCCTTTTAAAATTTGTGAAACAAAGTATATTCATTGATTCCTGTAGCGATTCATAGGTAGGTGTTACTAGATCATATATTTCACCATTTCTTTTTTAAAAAAGACTCCATCTTGCAGCGATTCATATGGTTGTAGGGTTTTATACTTTTGTATACCCGACAAATTTTGATTTACAAACTTTAAGATTGTCTTTTTTTAAGCTGCTGATTGAAGATTCTTGAATAAGCAAGAATTAGAAAATTGGCATCTCAATTATAAACCAGGTGAGGCAAAAATTGTGGAATTAAAATTCCAAAATTATATAAGACTCCGTCATTTAAACAACTCTAAAAAGTTTTTCAAAATTTTAGAACTTAATAGGGTCTTGGGACATAGCGACATAGTACGTCTGCTCACTTATAAATCAGGCGCGGCAATATTTTTGGAATTAAAATTCCAAAATTGTATAAGACTCCATGTTTTTCAAAATTTTGGAACCAAATAGGGTCTTCGGACATAGTGACATAGCAAATTTGCTCACATATAAATTCGGACATAGTGACATAGCACATTTACTCACATATAAACTGGGCGAGGCAATATTTTTGGAATTAAAATTCCAAAATTGTATAAGACTCCATGTTTTTCAAAATTTTGGAACCAAATGGGGTCTTGGGACATAGCAACATAACACATTTGCTCACTTATAAACTGGGCAATGCAATATTTTTGGAATTAAAATTCTAAAATTGTATAAGACTCCATCATCATAATTTTTCAAAATTTTGAAACCAAATAGGGTCTTGGGACATAGCGACATAGCATGTTTGTCACTTATAAACCGAGCAAGGCAATATTTTTGGAATTAAAATTTCAAAATTGTATAAGACTGTGTTTTTCAAAATTTTGGAACCAAATAGGGTGTTGGGACATAACGACATAGCACATTTGCTCACTTATAAACTAGGCGAGGCAATATTTTTAAAATTAAAATTTCAAAATTGTATAAAACTCCATGTTTTTCAAAATTTTGGAACCAAATAGTATTTTAGGACATAGCGACATAACACTTTTGCTCACTTATAAACTGAGCAATGCAATATTTTTGGAATTAAAATTCCAAAATTGTATAAGACTCCATCATCATAATTTTTCAAAATTTTGGAACCAAATAGGGTCTTGAGACATATATCACATTTGCTCACTTATAATCGAGGCGAGACAATATTTTTGGAATTAAAATTCCAAAATTGTATAAACTCTATGTTTTTCAAAATTTTGGAACCAAATAGGATTATGGGACATAGCACCTTTGCTCACTTATAAACCACACGAGACAATATTTTTGAAATTAAAATTCTAAAATTGTATAAAACTCCATCATCATAATCTTTCAAAATTTTGGAACTGACTAGAGTCTTGGGACATATTTGCTCACTTAATGTTCTTTTATTTCTCATCAGAAAATTGAATGTTCTTGAAGAATAATTCAAGAATGAGAAAATCAAGTTCCCAGCAGATATCAATGCAAATATGTTGAAGTGAAAATTCCAAAATTACCATATCCAACGAAAAATATTCTTTCAAAATATTGGTACCGGATCTTGGTACAAAACATGTTTTGCTCAATTATGGTTTTTGTTTTCAGGCAGAGGATTGAGTGTTCTTAACTAACAAAAATGAAAATATTTGTATCCAAACAGGCATGAATGCAAATATGTTGGAATGAAAATTCCAAATTTACCATATCAAACAAAAAATTAGCCTTAAAAAAATTGATGTCAAAGAGAGTCTTTTTTGAAAAAGGATTCCATCTTGCAGTGATTCAGACTATTGGGGTTTGTATACCCTGTTAAATTTTGATTTACAAAATCGAAGGATCTCTTTTTTCTATGCAGAAGATTGAATGTTATTGAATAATCAAGAATGAGAAAATGTATAACCCAATTATAAACCAGACAGGGCCAAAAATTAATGTCAAGAAATACCAAAATCATGTAAAAATTCCATTGTCGTAACAAACGTGTTTTTCAAAATCTTGGAACCAAAATAGGGGTTTTGAGACAGAACACGTTCCCCAATTAGAGTTTTTTTTTCTCAAGCAGAGGATTGAAAAGTTCTTGAATAATCAAGAATGAGAAAAAGGGCTTCACAACGTGAAAGAATGCAGATATAAATGGGTTTCACAAAGATTCGATGAGAAAACTGATGTTGGGTGTTTCACTGTTTTCTTGAAGAAAAAAGAACCTGAAATCAACCAACGTAGTATCGAAAACAAAAAAGCGTTGCGTTACGGAGAATGAGAATACGAGTATATGTATGTGTTGCTTATAAAGCCTATCATCTTGGGCTTTTGTATTTTAGTGGAACGTTGGCCCGATAGTAGGCCCACTATCGAGTTAGTATTCGAACCTTTTTAACAAATGGTTATATCCGAACCAAAAAATTGATGGTTATATTGTTTAACAATTTGCCGTTAAATTTTTAAAATAGATTTAAATGTATCTTTAGTCACACTATTATGTTCAAATTTAAGTTCTCTATTTTTTTTTTTTTTGTTGAAATTTTAGTTTCTTTATTTGTAGGATTACAATGATATAGTAGACATTACTAATTTATTTCCATGTCAGTATTTTTCATTAAATATTAATTAAAAAATAACTTAAGGACTAAAATTATTTAATCTTACAAATTGAAGGGTTAAAGATTTGGAGAAACAAAATAGAATGATTAAAATCGTCAACTGAACAAAACAAATAAACTATAAGTGAATTTAAGTCTAATTTTTAATTGGGTCTATATATTTAAAAATTCAATTACAAATTATTTTAAAGTTTAATGAAATGTTCATCTAGTAAAATTAGAGAATAAAAAATATGAAAAATTAAAATAAAAATAAAAAAAATGAGATTTTATATCTTGATCAACATTTTTAAACTTGTAATAATAGAGAATACTTTTTAAGAGTAAAAAAAATAGAAAAGAAAAGTATGATATAACATCGGTTTGAATTGACCACTAAATAGATGTTTAAATTTTTAAATCTTTCAATTAATCTATGTTTATTTAGTTTGGTGTGTGGAAGCAACATAAAAAGATATGAAAAAATGTAAGCGTGTCTAAATTTGAAATAATTGGTTTTGGACGAAACACGCTTACTTGATTAATCAGTTTTGTTTGTTAAAAACGATCCATTGATTTTGTTGGTCCTAGTTTTTGCCTCTAGCCATTCAATAAGGTACTCACCATTATGTATACAGTTTTGTACGTATTTCATCTTTCAGCAACTTTAGACATATTTTTTGGCGATACAATTTAGACATTGAAATTTACTACATACCACAAATCTTACTAAATTTTTATTGGTGGGTTACTACACTGCTAGTAGTATGATAATATATATGATAGACAAATATTCAATGAAAAAAATACAGACAAATGTAATAAAATACATAAGGATATATGATAAAATATATAAAAATGAGTGTAATATATTGTATTCGCTATGGTTTAATTATATATTGTAATTGTTTTTAAAGATGATATCATCTATTCTATATTTTTTGAACGTGATGTAAAATTGACTTATATGGATGATTTTTTTCTCTATAAAGATACCTAATAACATATATTATTATACTTACATGCATTACGACAATAAAATTAAAGTTTGATGAAAATGTATTTTATTTTACAAAGTTATTCAATAACTATTCATTCACTACAAACGCACATTAGAAAAACTTGATTTTAATTGGTTGTTAGCGTAAAATTATTTTCTTATAAAATTAAATAATTTATATAAATATGTTATAGAATATATATTTATATTATAAATAAAAAAAGTGTAATAGGTAGAATATAGTTTAACTAACAAATATTTATGTTGTCAAGTTTAATATCACGTGACTTTGTCATGATACATAAACTTATTTACTATTTTCACTCTAGATTAAAAAAAAAATTTATAATTAAATAAAGAAAAATTGCATTGATCTCTTATGAGTTAACTT
>JBBPBS010000276.1:10611444-10633398 GCA_037974835.1 Cicer judaicum
TTAATTTTTTTTTTTTAAAAATACTTACATCTTTTATACTCACTAAAAAAACTACAATTGTTTTTTTAGACACTATATATTTTAAATATTTACTGTATAATACAATTATAATTTTTAATTTAATTTATAGAGATATCACCAAACATCTAAAATTTATAATTTTAAAATCCGTGATTATATTACTAATTGTACAATTGAAATATATATTCTAGTATTTTTTTATTAAATGATTAATAGATATATAAGTTAAGGGGGAAAATTATTCAAGTTAAATTCTAGAAGAGTGTAATTGTTATTGAGTCATGCTTAGACACTTGTTAAAAAGATAGTTTTAAATAAATAAAAAAATAAGTTTTAACATATTTTTAGCTTGTATTTCCCATTGTTATTTAGGGGTAGGTAAATAGAAATTTGGAGAGAAAAAAGCGAAACTGAAATATATAGCGGAGATACTGAAGCCTTCCCTGTCGTCCTTGCAGTTAGTTATGCTCTTCTTCTTCCTCTTTGGTACGTACGTATAATTCCATTCCTATTAATATTTATCTCTATCTTTCGCTAACCATTTTCCAATTTCAATCCATTTTCTTCTCGATTCGTTTTCGCTTTCCATTATTTTACTCTTGTTAACGACGATGTTCATTTTTTTTGTTTCATAATTAGATCGTTAAGCGATGAAGGGTTTTGGTACGTACAACGATTGGGCTAATTATTACGCATCATCATCTTCTTCAAATTTATCAGCTTCCGCTACACCTTTTAGCGTTAATCGAATATCTTCCATTGATCAATTTGATGATGCTATGTATCCTGCCTTCTCTTATCGAAACAATAATAATAATTCATTTTTGAATTCTCCTTCTTCTATTTCTTCAAATCAATTTAATTATTCAGGGTTTCAAGTTCCAGACTCTAATAATGCCCCAAAACCAAGTCCTGTTCAACCACCACAATATTATGCTCCATTTGCGGTCCCTGATCGAAATTCTTCTTCGATTGTACCCGATAATTGGTCTTCTTTTTCTGGTTTTACGTTATCGGATAAACCTGATTATGCTAAAAAGTCACATGAGTTAGGGTTTTCTGGTCAAAGTGCTGCTAATCAGTTTTCAGAGTTCGACAATGGTAAAAGTAAACAGGTGGGAATTGGGGGGAGTAGGTGGTCCTCAAATCAAACAAATTTTGCTGGCTCTGGTTCTGAAGAAAGGATTAACTTAGGTATGTTTCCTACTTTATCTTGTTTTTGTTTTTTATTGTGTTTTTTCTAATTTCCATAGCTCATTGCATATTGCATAATTCATAAATGTTCTTTAACTCAAAGTGGATTTTGATTCTTAGATGTGTATATTATGAATACTGATATTGCCTTGTAATTCTCTTCGGTTGCATTGTTGATATAAGAGTTATCAAGAGAAAAGGGTTTTTGAAAAGTTTACTAGCTTATTACCTCCACCACTGAGAAACTCTTAAGTAATCTGAATGTTATATACTATATAGACAAAATCAGTAATTATGTTATGCAATATAAAAAAAAATATTAGACAAAAATCTGGGCTTTTGAGAGTATTTCTATCAGATTATATATTGTCTCTGAATTAGAGGATGTTTTACCGAGAAAGACTACATAATGTATTTGAAAAATGCTCACCTGAAGAATGGAACACATACTACATTTGAAATAAGCAAACTCTAAAGAAGAGAGCAAATAAGTGAAACAGTAGTTTGTAATTGTATGCAGTTTTTTTCTGTCAGACAAGCATTTTTAAGTTAGTTACTAAACAAAATTAATGTTTCAAACTTGCAATGAGGCTTTTGTCAATTGAAATGACATCTCCTGAAAGTATTTTTAAATTTAAGTTTCCTAACTAACTTATAAGATCAATGCTCTGTTTTCATTTCTAACTAAAATGACGATTGAAAAGTATTGTTGAAAAATGTGCTTAAAGAAACAATTAAGTAAGAAAAGCAATATTGTATTTGGATGATGCCAAATAGAAAGCCAACTTTTCATCTATGTCCAAAATAAGTTTTTATTTTTTAAATGCAGGGTGTCAAAATATAACCGACATTCATGGTGAAGTTCCACATATGATTGGTTGGGAGAAACATAGCTTGCCTACAAGTGCGGATCACTTAGATGATAAATCTTGCTGGTGGAGAACTACCAAACCCATGCCAGTTGATTTTTCTCATACATCAGGTTTACAATCCCCTTCGTTGTCTGTAGAAACTCATCATGAGGCTCCTTTGAAATTAGCTGTGGATTCAGGGAACCATCACTTTCAGTATACTGGGGTGTATGACAAACACTTGGGGCAGCAAGATAAACTATCAAGAGTTGATACAGTTCCTCCAACACCTATAACAGGACCAGTTACAGATTTTAACACTGGCGTTATTGTACCAGATGGAGACCTTGGACACAATAATTTCTATGATTTAAAAGAGGCTCATCTGACGCCTAGTTATGGAACTGCTGGTTGCTTTGGTTTAGGTCATCTCCGCATGCATCTAGATATAAATGAACCTTCCTCATCAAACAATGCAATGATTTCAGACATGAATGTTTCAGAGGATGTTGTGGACTATATACATAATAAAGCAAGCAATGAATTTCAGAATCTCCATCCAAATCTGGGTCTTTCAACCTTGAGACTCAATGCTATTCAGCGTGCCAATTCTGTTGATAAATTGCTTGAGTGTGGTGATCTATGTAATCCCTCTGTAGACTCACCTTGCTGGAAGGGAGCTCCTACTGCTCACTTTTCTTATTATGAATCTTCTGAGCCTTTACCTCCAGAACATGTGCCCAAAAATGAAGAGTGCTTTAGTTCTGTAATTCAGGAGCCTCAGAATTTTCGGCTTGATACAGATAGTAATGTGAGAAAGTCATGTGACAGCAGCTTCCCAATGCACATTCGAATTGTTGGACAGGAAACAAGTTCAGCGGGTTCTCCCAGGAAATTTTCAGAAACTAGATTTGTGTCTGAAGATTGCAAGTCAGATGGTGCAGTGAATGCTGGACCTTTTCAGGCTGCCCCATGTTGTGGTTACGGGCTTTTATATCAAGACGATATTACCAAAATTAAGGAAAATAGTGTACCACCAACCGAGCCAATTGATTGTGAGTCTGGATCTTCTCACGACGAGCATCAAGATATAGAGGAAAACAAATCGGTGTCTCAAAAACTATGCATTGGTGGTGCAGACGCGGAATGCAATGATAATGTATGCTTGGAGTCTGGTACATCACATACTGGAGGACATGCACTGTCTTTGTCTTCTTCAGTGGAAGATGCACCTACTGCACCTGAAAAATCAGCTGCGAATGTATCAACTGAGAAATTAAATGTCCAAATTCTGGTTGATACTATCCAAAATTTGTCACAATTGGTTCTTAATCATTGTTTAAATGATGGCTGTGAACTGAAAGATCGAGATTGCAATATCCTTAGAAATGTGATCAGTAATCTTAATACTTGTGTGTTGAAGAAAGCTGAGCAAATTTCCCCAGCTCCAGAACGTATTTTCCACCAGCCAGAAACTTTTAGATGTGCTGAAGAATCATGTGACCTTCAACGGGTATGTTCTAATTACTTCTATTCAATAATAACCCACAGCCCTGCAGAGAACACTTTTTCATACGGGTTACTGAAAATTTATATTGTTTATTTGCCTCATTGAGAAATTATATGAATTTAACAAACGAAAATTCATTTTTTCCAAACATGTATCATAGACAACAACAAAATCTGAAAAACATACACATTTTCTGACCATCATAGTAAATTGACATTCATTCAACATGATAATAACTTTTGGATCAAACAAAATAATTACTGAATATATATTTAAACGCCCCCCTCTATAGTGTTGAACTTCGTTTGAAGCCTAAAAACATGAGGTCACCAAGGCAATTGGGCCTTGTAAACATTACTTCGCATGTGATTTTGATGGCTTTTCCTATGACATGTGTTTGGATTGAAAAATGGATTGTAATATAGCTCAAAGAGTGCTTATGTGGTATATAAAAAAGTGAGATTGAGAGAATGAAAAATAAGAATGCTTTTTGTACAATGCAAGGTAGGGGAGAAATCGGTTTTACCATGTTATAGGTGCTGTCCTTTCAAGATAGATTGTGGATCAATTTTGTGACTATCTTGTTCAGTTCATTTTTTAAATGTATGTGTTGTGTTGTGGACCTTAATTAGAACCTTGTCCAAAATCCATCTCAATGTAAATTACAATTTTGCCAGTAGCAATTTTCCTTGAGCTCGTCCGGTGTAATCGCAAAGGTTAGTGTGGTGTATCTTCATGTATAGTAAGTTATCTATTTTAAGAGAATGAGATGCAACATGGTTGGTGCCAATGTAAGTTTCTGAGCTAGAAATCCAGGCTATATGTTATATAATACATTAATACTATGTTTTTCGACTATAAAAGATAACGAAGATCAATACATATTTTGTAAAATGTAATAACAAAAAAGAGATATATGTAGCTTTACATAATGCATACCATAACTTTTTTCTAATTCATATTATGTTTAGACAATAAATGAGGGGAAAGGATGGGCTTCTGTGTTTTTTTGGTTCCTTGTTATTGAATCAGGCAGTACTATTTTACATGATTTTTTAAATTACTAGCTCTTTACTACCTCTGTTTGTTCTCCAAATGTTTTCTCGAATTGTGTGTTTCAAGGGAGCCCAATTGACCAAGATAGAACCAGAGAGCTCTATGATTGAGCATAAAAATCTGCTTGCTCAAAAGGCAGGTTTTGGATCTGGGAAGCCGGATTGGAAACTTTCAAACTTCATTTATTTAAGGGGTGGGGCAGAAATGACAAAGGCAGAGAAAATGCCTATAGATGCGCTTGAGAATCTGCCTGCTCAAAAGGCAGATCTGTTTTTTGGATCTGGGAAGCCACAATGGAAGCATTCGGACTCCATTTCCTCAAGCAGTGGTGCAGAAATGACAAAGGCAGAGAGCATGACTAAGGTACTTTGATATCTAAAGCAGTCTTATTTCTGTCTCTTTACTAATACATGTCTTCAACTAGAAAGAGGGGGAATTGCAGTTGAACTGAAAAATTCAATTGTGTTGGTCTACATTTGATTTATAGGCTCTAAAGAACATTCTTAGCGAGAATTTTGATGATGATGATGGAGCAACAGAGCCTCAGACTCTATTGTATAAAAATCTATGGCTCGAGGCTGAAGCGGCACTATGTTCTGTCTCTTATAAAGCTCGCTATAATCAAATGAAGATTGAAATGGAGAAACACACATTTAAGCAAAGAGGTTGATACTTTGTTCCCTTTCTCAATATGACGAGGTTTTTATCCTTTAGTTTTTAAGCTAATGTTCTTCTTTTGTATCTTAATATAATACATAATATTTTCTGTAGACATGGAGGAGCAATCAAAATCTGAGGTTATTCCAATTCTAAGCAGAAGTCAGAGTTCTGCAATTGAAGTGAATAATTGTCTAAATTCTGATTCTTCTGCTCAGGATTTGGCTTTCTTAGATTCTAGTACGAATCCAAAGGAACTATCTCAGTTGAAATTTTCTTCTGATACAAACATGCCTAATTCATTGACACCTGAAGCAGAGGGTTGTCAAAACTTGTATAGTTTCATCCGGAATTATGCTGTTTCTGGCACAAACAAGGAGGCGGCTGGAAATGATGAGACTTCTGTTATGGCCAGATACCGTGTTATTAAAGCCCGGACGGACAAATCATGCATCAATACTAATGATTTGGAGACACCATCAAACATAACAGACAAGTTGGCACCTAGAGAAATAGATGATCAAAACCAGGTTAATTCCTGTAAGGATTCGGCTATTCCTGGAAAAAACAAGACTGATTTTGAGACATCTGTTTTGGCTAGATTTCACATTCTTAGATCCCGGGCTGCTGAAGATTCAAGCTCTGTATCTTCAACAGAGAAATTGTTAGATGGAGTTGGATTTTCTGGTGAAGGAATAGAAGGCACAATGATTACAAAAAATGTACTAGAGAGTGAAAGGTTGGATGCCGATCTCAATTCCTACACTGCTGTGGACAAGTCAATCCCAAAAGAGATTCATCTGGATTTGGAGGATAGTCAAGAAATTGAGCCTTGCAGAACCTACGAGTTTCAGCTTCCTAATTATCACTCCGACGGCTTGGCATCAGACTGGGAACACATTTAGAAGAGGAGGAGCTTGTTCGGCTAGAAACCACTAGATTTGGATTATATGACTGAATAAATTTTTAAATGCACTAGAGTTCGTTATTATCTTTTGTCAGACATAGATACTGCAGAATTTGGTCTTTTAACTCTTTTATCGTGTTTGTATATAACTTAAACCGTATTTGTTTTCTTTTATACCTGTGTTGGGTCTGCTTACTCAATATTGCTTGTGTAGTTTAGAAAATATTAAATACAATTGCTAGAAGACTAGTCACAAAATTGCATGATCAAACCATTTGGTATTTCAAAACGGGCCCTTATTTATCAATTAGCATTAGTTAGTTAAAGTATTTACCTTTTGGGAAATGCTAATGAGTTGGGTAGTTTAATACATCCTCTAGTTTTGCTTTTTTGGGATTTTGGCTTATTAATAATTAAGTTTATGTTTTATTTTGAATTTTATTCTATACAATTGAAGTAATGGTTTATATTCTTTTTGTTAATAAAATAGCAAAATGCCATCCTTGGCAAAATTTAATAGTACAACATGATAAGGGTATACGAGGTAATTAACTTTTAATTAATTTTTTAATAATGAAGGAAAAACAAACAAAATACTAAGGCACGATTTTAGAGAAATTCTCCTTAATTCACTGTCAAAATATCTAACATAACAAGATAGTAATCTACATCATTACCCCTCAATTTTATCGTTAATACAAAAAAAATTGTATTTATTTATTTATAGAACTAAAATTTTTGGAGAAATAAAGGGAAAAATGATATACACTTGATAAACTTAATTATATAAAAAGACTTTATTTTTGTATAAATGCATATATAATAATGTTAATGATTCATGTAATTATTGTTTAAACTAAAAGAAGTTTTTTAAAATTAAAATTAGTAAAATATCATTTAAATTTAACAATATCTTGACAAAGATGAAATGAATTGATTTAGATATCAATTGAAAAATAAATGTTAAATAAAATCGATTACAATAATTTATTAAATAATTTGAATTTCAAAAAATTTAAAAAATAAAAGTTAAATAAAAATACATCAAGTTTATTAAAATATTATTATTATATTAAAAATTTCATTTTTAAATTCGTCTTATGTTTAAGTATTTGTTGGATCATTTATATCTAAAAGGTAATTGTTAAGAGGGAAAACTTGATTAAAGAGAAGTTGAAGATGTAATAAGGAGTAAACCAACTCCGAATTATGCTAACATTATGATAAGAATTATAAAATAATGAAGTAAGAATAAGACGATGGTGTGATAAAAACAAGAGTAATTATATGGATCCATGAAGCATACATGAGTAGAACAATCAATGAAAGCAGGTATCTGATAATCAGCCTATCATAATCCACCTAATCCCATTAGGCATAAACTGACTCATCACAAATAATGGTTCTGATTGCATAACTACTCCTTGAGTAAAAAAAAAAACACAACTACTCTTCAATGCGACTTTATAAATATTTAATGCTTAAATCTTAAAGTCGTAATGCATGCCTTCTTTCGCGGAATCTAACACCTTAACAAAACCATCATATAGTATAGGCATGCACATTATCTATCACAATTTTTGAGTCTATTATACTAAATTATGTACTCAATTTGAACAACTAATTTGGATTTTCGTGCACTCAAAGTCAACTAAAATGCATTGTTCATCCTATCACCGACTCAATCACTTGCATTCTTGATCATCAAATAATAGTGACGTTTCAGCATATATCTTTATCACATGGCAATTAGTTTAAAATAATGCCATTAATCATTGCTTTTCTACGTATAAATAGACTATAATTGTGCCATAAGCTTACAAAGAACATAAACAGCACTCAGTGAAAATGTATCCAATAAAACTTAACTATGTAATTACAGTTTTGGTTATATATTTTTTGAATGTACGTGCTCATTCTCAATTGGAAGTTGGGTTTTACAGCTATTCATGTGGTATGGCTGAGTTCATTGTAAAAGATGAGGTCAGAAAAAGTTTCAATAAGAATCCTGGAATTGCTGCTGGGCTTGTAAGAATGCATTTTCATGATTGCTTTATCAGAGTAAGTCATAATATTAGGACATACCTTAACAAATATTGCACCTTGCACATAATAATGTAGTTATTAATTTTTAGGATGACTACTTGATTAACATAATTAAAGACTTATAACATAAACATTTATCATGCAAGTTTTTATGTGTAAGTTATTTCTATAATAAAATATAAAAGGAAATCAAATTGTTTTCATAAAAACTATAAGTTGTCTCTATAAGCTATTATATAGAGTTTATAAAAATAAGCTGAAAATAACTTATGAACTTATCATGAGTAGTTTCTATAAGCTCGGCCAAACAATCCCAGAAGGGCTTATGTCATGCCTTGAAATTGAGATCCTAGCTAGTATCATCTTAGGACTGTTGGAGAGGCTACAATTTACAGAGAAGTTAGATTAATTGTGATGTCGTTAACTTTAACCGTATTAATGCAGGGGTGTGATGCATCAGTACTTCTTGATTCTACTCCCTCAAACACTGCAGAGAAAGACTCTCCAGCCAATAAACCAAGTCTCAGAGGGTTTGAAGTTATTGATAATGCCAAGGCTAAACTTGAAGCAGTATGCAATGGAATTGTTTCATGTGCTGACATAATTGCATTTGCAGCAAGGGATAGTGTGGAGTTAGTAAGTCTTTCTACTTTATGCTAGAAACATTTGAAGGTAAGTACTTATTTCAAAATGAACTTACATCATTCTTCATTCCATGCAGGCTGGAGGGATTGGCTATGATGTTCCTGCAGGAAGAAGGGATGGGAAAATATCACTAGCATCAGATACAAGAACAGATTTACCTCCTCCAACTTTCAATGTTAACCAACTAACTCAACTCTTTGCAAAGAAGGGGTTAACACAAGAAGAAATGGTCACTCTCTCTGGTAGGAGTTTCAAGATAATTAACTAACACTTTTAGATGGTTTGAACTTATAGCTTGAATTTGTAAATGGCATATACTTTTATGTATGCAGGAGCACATACCATTGGCCGAGCTCATTGCTCCGCTTTCAGCAACAGATTATACAACTTCAGCAGCACTTTAAAACAGGATCCAAAATTAGATCCATCATATGTAGCACTTTTGAAGAGGCAATGTCCACAAGGCAACACAAACCCAAACTTGGCAGTACCAATGGACCCTTCTAGCCCTCGAACCGCAGATGTAGGGTACTATATCAATATTTTGGAGGATAGAGGCTTGTTCACATCTGACCAGACTCTCTTAACAAACACTGGAACAGCCACGCAAGTTAATAAAAATGCTAGGAATCCCTATCTATGGGCAGACAAATTTGCAGATGCAATGGTGAAGATGGGACAAATTGGTGTCTTGACAGGTAATGCTGGAGAGATCAGAACAAATTGCAGGGTGGTCAATGGCTAGATATGGGGTTGAAGTATTGAAGTTCCTGCAGCAGTAAAGATTTACAAATTGTATGGTGTGTTGCATCTGGTTTTGCCTGCTTAATTACATAGCAAATAACTTTGCTTTGGTTTATTTTCTGTGTAACTGTAATTGTATCTGTCGGTTGATTGTGACCCTTTACTTTTTTTTGGAGTAGACAACTTGTCATATGCAACTTAATAGATACTATAAACGAACACTTGAACCAAAAAATAATCTAAAAATATTGAACATCTCAAGCTCCGAAAGTCTCAGGACATGAGCTCAGTCATGTTAAACTTCATCAGATCTAATAGCGCAACAAAATAGAGCTAAAATATAACAAAAGAATATGATCATCGATCATCATGTAGGACCACAAAATTCAAAGCACAACAAAAAATTATAAGGTAAACCAAATCCTATGGACCATAGATATGGTTTGACTACACTCTCTTAATGATGGAAAAAGTTCCAAAGTCATCCTCATAAAACAAATACAAAAAAATAATAAAGCAAAATTAATTAGTTAGTTCCATGATGGCACCAACAATGTCCCCATTGTGATTCTTGAGAGCCTTGACAGCCTTGCTTCTCGACACTCCTGCCTGTGTCATTACAAGATCAATGTCGTGGGCTTCCACACCAGTTTCATCGACCTCCTCTTCCTCTTCAGGCTGTGCTCCATCCTCTACAGCACCTTGTTCTTGTTTTGCCATAATAGATCCCATATCTGGCATCCTGAACTGTTGAGCAGCTTGCGTCTGCAACTGAGAGCTTAAGTCCTCTATTTTCGCCTCCCCAAATATAACGTAGGTCTCAGAATTTGGACTTTTGAAGACATCAGGTTTGGAGATGAAAAAAAGGATCTAACAAGTCATAAAATGATTTCATTAGAAGCCTCCCCATCTATTATATAAAGATTGCAGAAAAAACAACAACAATAACAATGACAATAATAGCTCACATTTTTTGTTCTCTTGATTGTTACCCTACTAACACCAGTAATGGGCTTTAGTCCGAGTTTCAGCATTGCTTTTCGACTCTTCTTTTCACTTCTGCTTTGCTTTGAACTTTCAGTACCACCTGCATCACACAATCCAATTAAATAAATCAACAGATAACATCAAAGGGAAAACATGTATATACTATTTGCAATTGAAGAAATACATACATAATAATAAAAAGCAAATGCACATTGTGATTTCTCAAACTAGCCCAAAAATCCCTATAGGCTTGAACTATGACCATAAAATTTGTGACACTTTTATTTTACCAAAATTACTATTGCAAAGGACCTTTTTCAGCTGTGTTATTTTTAAACAAATTGGACATCAAAATTTGACAACTTAGATAGTTAACACAGTTTAAATGTGTGATTAATTACGTTTAGTAGATGGTTAATAAACATAACAAAGTGTCACAATTAACAACAATTTTGAAACTCATTACCCACGACTTTCAAGTATCAAAATATACATATATATTAAAAATCCAAATTGTGTTCAAATACACATGATTTTCAAGTGTTCAATTATACATGATACTCATTAAGTACAATTTGTATTCAAATATACACTTACAAATGGTGGTTAACATTCAAAGTCATGATTAATTGAGGTAAGGGATGGGAGTTGCAACACTTAGTAATATTCATTTACCATCCACTAAACATAATTAACTGCATTTGAATTGCTTTAACAATCTAAATTGTAAAATTTTGTGGCAAATTTTTCTGTCAAAATATATTTCTCCTTTTCATTTTATTATCAACGAAAGAAAATGACCATATCTTCGATTATAATGGCGGTCTACACTCTACAAGACTCAAAATTTAAAATTGTAAGATACACAACAAATCGGAGAAATAACGTTGTCAATATGAATAGACGTTCTGTGATTATAATTTATTCTATATAGTAATTCTTAAACAATGCTAATACTATACAATAATACCAAAAAGAAATAGCGGTTATACCTTGAGCGCCGTCTTCCTTGTCATCATCATCGTCATCTTCGTCATCAGATTCGTCTTTGTCGTCGTCGTCCTCAACAACAGGAGCATCGTCTTCTTCCTAATGGAAAAACAGATCGTAGAAAGAAATGAGAGAAGCAACCAAAGAATAGATAGAAAAGAGATGGAAAACGATGAAAATGGGGAAACCTGAGGAAGAGTTTTCTTCTTGAGGAGTGAGTCGTCGACGGATGGAAGTTGTTGGTCGAGTCCGTCGGCGGTAGCGTCAATAACGGGACCTGGAGACATGGCTGAAGTCCGATACGATAAATAGGTGAATGAAAACTGACACAACACTGAATGAATGAAAGAAAGAAAGGAGGATCACACTTTTGCTGCTATTTACCTCTCTCCTCCTGTGCCAAACCCTTCACATTTATTGGGCCAAAACTTCTTTAAGCCCACTCGACCATCCATTATGATATTCTTCTCGGGACTATTGCCTTTTGTACCCCCCATTTAAATTTGTAACCCCTCAATTTGTTAAAAATCCAATTTTACCCCTCATAAATTCATTCATGTGAGCGGTAAAAAAAATTACTTTAAAATTTGATCCCCGTTGAAATTTTCGGTAAATAATTTTAGTAAACGAAATTTCCGATAGTTATATTTTCAATACCGGAAATTTAAAAAATATTGAAAAAATCCGGTAGTTTGTTTTTGTTCACCGGAAATTTTGTTGTTTGAAATTTCGGGTAGTTAATCTGAAAATTTCAAAAATTAATTTTTTTTTTGAATATTTTTTTAATTTGTTTGTTATTTTATTTTAATTTTTTTTTTAAATAGAGATGAAAAACACACGACCAGTATTTGTTGGCGTTGTTGCCGCTACCCACAGGGTTACCTTCCATGGGTATTGTGTGCCATAGTATTTGTTGGCGTTGTTGCCGCTACCCATTAGGGTTACCTTCCATGGGTATTGTGTGCCATAGTTCAGTTGGTTGGAGCGTCAAACGTGTGCTAGCTCATTTGGTTGGAACTTCAAACCTGATTGTGGAATGGTTGCAGCGCCAAACCCTAATGGGTTGTGGAAAGGTAAGCCATCCGGAAATTTCAAATTTCTGGTATTGATTTTGAACTACCGGATTTTTCAATTTTCCGGTGACCTTCCCGGAAATTTCAAAAACGAAATGTCCGGTACATATTTTTAACTACCGGAAATTGAAATTTCCGGTAAACGAAAAGTCTGATTACTTTTTTACTGAATTTTTTAAGAATATTTTGGATATTTCACTCAAAAAACATTAAATTGAAGGGGTACAAAAGGCAACAGTTTCTTCTCGGACAATTCAATTCCATACCCGCAATTTCAACCCAACCCCCATATTCTTTACGAAAAACAAAAAACAGATATTTTATTTTCAAAATTAGTATGTATATATAAACCGGTGAAATTTTGTTTTTTAAAATTTTTGTCATAAAATTGTCTGCTTTTTAATGTTTGAAATAAATTTTGTCTCTTTTTTAATGTATATTAAAATATTATATTTCACAAATTTTGAAAACAAAACTTTTAGTATGAATATATATATCAATTTTTTTTCAATGTTGAAATTTTAGATATGTAAATTATAAAACAGAAATTTTGAGAAAAAAATAAAATATATATAGTTTGTGGAGTGGGAGCTGGGTCTAAAAGTTATCAATGTGATTATGTCAAAATGGCATTAGTAAAATTCAATTTTAAAAAAAATATTGTGGATAAGAGACGAATTATAGGGTTTTGAAATCCAATTATCTTCTTGTGAGAAGCTAGGCCAATTATATGAAGATTAAAAAACGCTTTTTTATAATAGTAAAAAAGGCTTTTTCATACTAACAAATATTTAGGTTGTCTATTTAAATTTTTTCTTAGACAAGTAACAAAATAGGCTTTTAAATAATTCTATTTTTACCAAGTTATTTACACTTTTTTAATTAAAAAAATGCCCATATCTTTTTTTCTACATACACATTTAATTAGAAAATTATTGCATTTCATTAAAAAATTAGAGAAACGATACAAAGTGATACTTATGAGAACTAACTACGAATGAAGTCACACTAGGAAGGGTATCATTCACACCATTTACTTGTCACCGAATAAATTAAGTACACCCCTTAGTGAATAAATTCACTAGGAATAGACACAACATGAAGTGACCGCGTTGTTTTTGCACAAACACATAATACCCTCCCATCGCCAACACTATTATGATAAGCTCAACCGGGATAGAAGCATATTCACAACAGGCTTTAATGAAAGTAATTGCAATCGCAAAATCTGAAAAGCTGCAAAATAATATTAAACTAAACCAACAATTCTCGTACAACATTGGTTCAAAGAAAACCGGAACATACCGAAGGTTGTTCCGAGTATATGGAGGACAAAAACAACATATCTAACCAAGCATGTGATCGTTCTGTCAAAAGAAGGATGTGATCTTTAACGTCACCCCAGAATTTTGTAGGAAACAACAAAATTACCAGGCAAATGGTAAACCTAAACATATAGACGCTTGATAAGGTGATATTGTCTGGCTATGGTAAATTGAAGCTACTGGTTCCAAAATTATTCCACAAAAAAAGGTACAAAGAGGATACGACCCAATTGAACCCAACACCCAATTAAGTAGTGAGCTCCATAATGGCACCAACAATGTCGCCATTGTGAGTCTTGAGAGCCTTGACAGCCTTGCTCCTGGACACTCCTGCCTGAGTCATGACCAAATCAATGTCATGGGGCTCCACACCAGTTTCATCAACCTCTTCCTCTTCCTCCTCAGGCTGTATTGCAGCCGCCGCACCTTGATCTTGTTTTGCCATTACAGATCCCATATCTGGCATCCTGAACTGCTGGGCAGCTTGTGTCTGCAGCTGAGAGCTCAAGTCCTCTATTTTCGCTTCCCCAAATATGACGTAAGTCTCAGAATTTGGACTCTTGAAAACATCAGGTTTTGAGATAAAGAAAAGAATCTGAAGCAGAAAATAAATCAGTTAGACGTCACATACTAAAATAAATCACACACAATATTATACATAACATCAACTGACATTTTTGGTTCTCTTGATTGTGACTCTACTAACGCCAGTGACAGGTTTCAGTCCAAGCTTCAGCATTGCTTTTCTACTCTTCTTCTCACTTCGGCTTTGTTTTGAACCCTCAGCACCACCTGCATCTCAAAGTACAACAAAACTGATTTATGAAATATATCAAGACATTCCAAGCCATAAATATGCAACATTGCATAGATGTGAAAAAGAGGGAAAATGATTAAGTACACAAATAAATTGTTCTTTTGTAACAATTATTTACTACGCCAATATTGTAATTATTATAGTACTGAAAAGCACTATTAAGATTCACAAGCACTGAAAAGAAGTAGCTGAATATAGTTAAGATATGCAAATAACCATCAACCAAAAGAAACACAAACATTATAGTGGCAATAAGAATAAGTCGATGAAAAGTATCAGTTTAGTCAAAATCAACAGAAGTGGTCAGGTTTGGGACTCAGCTGCAAGCCTGCAACCATCTTATGATATGGCAAATTGAACACTGGTTTGTTTTTCCGTGAATATTGTGTTTGGGTAATTAATCTATACATAAAATAAAAATAAACTTAACCCAAGACAGTCAAATGTTTCACTAATTTCTTTATTTGCTAAGGCGAACATTCTTTCTGCTTCAGTAATGTGTACCCCTTTGGGCAAAACTCATCTCAGGGCATTACAAACACAAAACACCATAACACCTCTTGCATAGAGTAAGTTACCTTTGCTAGAATTCTCAGGCATAAATTGAGAAATTACACAAAACCGTACAAATGATAAACTTGAGCATCACCACTGAACTCATATCATGTTATAAAACTTAGAAGCATAAATGCCAAGAAAAACTCAAACTTTTGTAAAGGTTCCTTTCCTTTCATTTTGTTTTCTACTAATTACTATAGCAAGACAATCAATATATAGGAGTAGAAACAAAATATTATATATATATATATATATATATAACAGCTTTTGGAAATTAAAACCCAATCATAAAAATAATGCTTTTACTTAAACATAAAACAGCAATAAACCAAGGACTAAAAGAAAAGGGGGAAATAGGCATATTAAATGAAAGCCAAATCAAACAATTACCGTTTCTATATATGAAAATTCATGATTACATATCCCAAGGTTCCTTCAGCAGGATAAGATTAAGAAAGCAATATGCTAATTTGTTTAAAATTTAAAAGAAGTCAGAAACACAATTAATGGATAAAAAGTTAGATCTCTTAAGTAGATACAGAATTCAACCCAAACCCTAGGATAAATTAGCAACATAAGTAAACCCCTAAATCAATGGTCGATAATAACAATAAAAAGTAGACATATAACTATATATAATAAACCAAATAGCCAAATAATTAGGTTAGAATTGGAAGAAAAAAAAGGTAGGACCTTGAGCACCGTCTTCTTTGTCATCGTCGTCCTCATCATCATCGTCGTCTTCATCGTCATCTGCTTCATCTTTGTCGTCATCTTTCACGTCCTCAACAACGGGAGCATCGTCCTCCTCCTGAAGAATAAAAAAATTGAGTATAAGAACAAATATGAAATGGAAAAACAAGGTGAACGAATCGAAGTTAAGCAAAACATAGAAAAAAAAGACGAAAGAATGTATGAGAATAAGAATAGTGAATAAAAAGGGAAGAACCTGGGGTAAGGGTATTTTCTTGTGAGTAGTTTCATCGAGGGAGGGAAGTTGTTGTTCGAGTTGGGGTTCAGTGGGTGCATCAATAACGGGACCAGGAGCCATGGTTAGAGAGTAGTGGGTGGAGATGACCAAAAGGATTAGATAGAAGAAGGGAAAGGAAATGGGATAACAATTTTGCTGCTACTTATTCCGCCTCTACTCTATTCAAGGGTTTTCTCTTTTTTTGGGCCATTCGTTTATGGGCCCAGATTACACACCAACTCTTCATTCATTTACTTTCTCTTTTTTTTTTTTTTACACTCCTTGCTTTTCATTTTTTAATTCTTACTTTATTTACAATAATTTTCCTTACAAACTACAAATGCTTCCTTTTTCACCACTACTGTATCAACGCCGCAAGTGTCTAATAAGATCAAATACATAACTAGACATACATAAAAAAGAAGAAAAAATCTAACAATAGTAAAAAAAAATTATTTAAAAAGAAAAAGTTTATTTTGTGTATGCGACTAAATATTACTTATTTTGTCTTGTGACTGTATAACAATAATTCTATTTTATATTTCTTATACACAAATCTGAATTTGTATCTTTATAATTTGGTCATTAATGGAAAATACATATTTTATTACACAAGGACTATCATATAGTTTATTATAGGATTCACTGAAATATGTTGAGCAGACAAATAGAAAACTGAAAATTCTCATTATTGTACTGAAAACTCACATTATTGGCTAATACAATATGTAAAAAAAATAAGTTATTTGCTCTATATACAAAACATAAAAAATAAAAAAATAAAGGGGATAAATATAAGGAAAAGGCAGTCACTAACTATATTAGCTAAAGTTATTACATTTTTAATGATTATAGTTAAAAATGAATCCTTTTAAAAAATTTGAGTTTGAATTATAGTTGGAACAATTATTGTTCTACCTTTATTTACCTTCCAGTCGAATTTCAAATTACTATAATTTATTTCTCCAAAAGTCAGAGAATTAAACCAAAAATACTAAACTAAAATAATCCAACATAGGTGCAGTGTGTCTCTACATAGTTTTGGATTAGGTGCATGTGACATTATTTTGTATCTTTCAACAAAATCATTCATGAAAATTATATAGATTTGGATTAGGTGCACTGTGATGGTACATAGTCACACAATCTCAGTCAACTAATCAAAATCAGACAGTCTAAATTTAAAGAGATTTTTGTTTTGTTTTTTTTAAATTATCTGATCTTGATTGAACGATCAAGATCACGTGATTACATCCAATCACAAAAGTTGTGAATGGAAACGATCTTGAATCCATATTATACCTTGTGTAAACCCACCAAATGTCATTTGCAAATAAAATTATAAACTAAGTATTATTGAGAACAAGGGCATCTAGTCTAAGAGTTATATCTTGTTTTCAACAATCTAGTTTGCATGGCTCGGGTGCAAGGATTGTTCTCAAGATTGGAGTGATAGTCCTTAACATAAGTTGGATTCGTTTCTAAAAATTATTTTTAAGCTTACGTAAAAGTAGGTGAGAATAATATTAGTTCATTTCTAACTCATAATGAAACATGACTTCCAAATTCTAACACATTTGTATATCTTTCTCATTTGTTTCCAATTCGAAAGATAATTAAGTTTTCTTACCAAGGCTTTATCGAAATCGTTAAATCCTTTGAAGACCTCGTCTAAAGGGAGTAGATGGAGAATTGAAAATGGTGAAACGGTTAGGATTTGGCATGACAATTTGATCCCCTCATCTGATCACTAGGGAATTAAAGCCAAATCAAGGTTTTCCAACAAGATGCATGTGTGAAGGACTTTATTGACCAAGATACCAAACAGTTGAATATAGACCTAATATACTCTATTTTCAATCATTTTGAAGCAAGACTGAAAATGAGTATCCCAATATCATACCAACAAAAGATAATTTGTGCAAAAAAGGAATTAATATTGAACCTTTGTGCCTGTTTTGTAATTCTGATAGTGAAATCTCTTATCATTTGTTCATGCACTTTAAAATTACTAAACTTGTATGGTTCTCCTCTAGTCTTGGTATCTATGTTCCTCTTAATACACCCATTTATGATCTGTTGTTTAAGTGGCTGGCAGGGAGTGACAAATTAGGGTGTGGAAATTATGGTATGCTAGAAATCAAAACATTTTCAAACAACAGGTTCTGATACCACTGCAGATTGGATCAGGTGCCTTGGATTTTGTACTGGAATATAATCATATGTTGTCAAAACAGTAGAAGAATGGCAAGCATATGCAGCCGGAAAAAAATACTCATGTCATTCAAGTGGATGCAGGCTGCATTGATGGAGGGAGGGAGGGCTCACTACATTGGGTGTGTCTTTAAAGACAATTCCAGTGCTGTTGCTTTTCCGGCATGCAAGAAAGACTTCATGACAACTAATCCAACTCTAGCTCTCTTGGTATTCGATGGTGCCTCCACCTAGCAAAGGAACAAAAGTTTGAAGAAATTGTAGTCCAAACTGATGCTCTTGTTGTTGTTGAATGTATTAGGGGATCAAACTCTATTGCTGCTATTGAACTAATATTCAATTATCGTAAACTTCTTTTAAGTAGTTTTAAGAAAGCTACTGCTAATTTCTTAGGAAGGAGCTTTAACGTTTTAGCTCATAGACTAGTAGGACATGCTATGCAAGCTGGCTGTAAATGCTGTTGCTTCTTTTTGCTGAATGGAAAAGTGGAATTTCAACAACAAAAACAGGATAATTAAGTTTACATTGAATAAAGAAGTTTTACAGTTTTAATCCCCCACAGTTTTACAACCTTCTATGTCCCTAGTAAAATTTCCTTTTCTTCTTATCATTTCATATATTATATTTACGATTCAAACTCTGTCATTGGTGAAAACCAAGAAAAGAAAGCCATCAATATAGAATCGATAACCTCGGCATTTCATATATTATAACACAATTACAGTTGCAGCACAAAACATTAGCACACTTCTAGTGCCTGTGTTGGAATGAAAAGAATAAGCATGGAAACAGTTATGTTAAAAAAACTAATTAGTATATTCTGAAATAAGCATCAGTAGATTCAATAGTAACCGACACTAGAGCTCAAGTTTTCAAAATATAAACATTCCTCTAATCCCGAAAAGAATCTACCACGGATTGCTTTTTCAAACAGAATGTTTGGTAAAGCGATGTGTTAATTATCTATAAACAAGATATATGGCTAATTCTAACCAACAAAAAAAGTGGCAAATTTCTGAGAGTGAAATTGACATTTTATTTTAACGAATTCGCTGCCTCAGTTTCCTCTGATCATTCCAGGTACCGATATTCTCTGCATTGCAATGTCTGGAAAGGGTCCAATACTTACATGGTGCAGCAGAATCACAAACATAACAGTAGCACTGTGTTCAGTCAAAGATTGTCACAAAGTCAGCATACGGTATAAATACACATAAATACACAATGGTAAATACATAGACAGTAATTCCCATTACCTTATCACAATAGCTTTCACGAGGAGTCGTCTTGAATGGAAATTTGAGACATAGATGTCTTGAGTGAGGATAATCTCTTAGGGCTATCTGAATTATCATAAAAAGACATTCTAATTAGAATAATAGAGACTATTAACTTTTATGTTTTTGTAGTGAAAATCAGTTATAAAAATAATTATTTTGAGAAGCTAATAAAAACAACTTCTATGTTTTTCAAAATGTTGCAATAAACATATGAAATTTTTTCTAAATTATGAACTTTTTTAAAAGAAATTATATTATTACCAAAATATGGCTCTATCAAAGATATGAAATGAATACAAAGGAATTTAAAGGCTTTTTAGACCTAAAAATGTCCATAATCTTTGGCAACCATTTATGATATAAGATTTTGTTCTTCAAATCACGAATTTCAATACTTTTAACAGTTTCATAAAATGGGTGTCCATCAAAATAAAAAATAAAAAAACAAAAATATCAACACAAATAATGGCGAGTCGACGAAGAAAGTTACAGAATGGAGAGTACCTTGCCCTTTTCACCAAGAACGCAGAGATCATCGGAATCTTTGTTGTTAGCTTTGGAGGAAAGATCAAACGAGATAGGAGTGGTGTCGGTAGGATCAAAACCTAGTATGAAGCAATCGTCGGTTTCCTCGAAACGCTTCATGTCGTCGATTTTTTTGAGACAAGCGATGGCCCTGATAGGACTCTCGTACTCTTGTGGTTCTGATCGGGCTGGAGTTTTACGAACCCTTTTGCGAGATAATTTCCTTGCCGTCGTCATGATTCCTTCTTCTTCTTCTTCTTCTTGGTCGCTTAAACCCTCCGCGGGCACAATTTGAGTGCAGGGTAAGAGTTACATCCTCAATTCAAAGTACCATTTTTATCCAGAGAAATATGACCGTTGAGACACCCTACTTTTTTTTTCTTATTTTCTTTTAAAATCGCAAAATTGCAACATCTCCAATAAACAATCAAAATTTCAATTTTGCGGTTAGACTTATTTTAATCCTTGATAGCTAGCAAAATTGTAAATATTTAATTATTATTTATTTGAAAATAAAATTAAATATATTTTTATATCATATAAAATAGAGTTAAATAAACTTTTTATTTCTATAAAATTTTCAAATTCTCTTTTAATCTTTGTAAAAAAAAAATTATCTTTTAATCTCAATAAAACTATCATACAAATATTTTTAATCTCCACTAGAATATTAATAAATGTTTTTTAATGATGCTTTGACACAGATTCTTATGGCAATATAAAATGTTCCTCTACATAAAATGAACTCAAAATTTGATTTATAAATTTGTATATTTAATATTTTTATTTTTATTTATGACATTTAAAAAATTTATATTTAATTTATCTCAAATTAAAAAATTATAAATTTTTGTGGATGAAAATTAAATAATCTTCTAAATTTGCTAAAAGAAAATATTTAAAAATTTAAAAGTTAAATGATCTTTTGTTCCACCAAGGACTAACACATATTGTATAATTAATTTTTTGGGATTAAAAATTGTAATTTTTTTATGATGACTGAAAATATAATTTTATAAAGATTAAAAACTTATTTAATTTATAAAATGTCATATTTTTATTATGTCACCTTCCAATAATATGTTTGTTAGTTGTATTATTTTTACAATTATATACTTAGTTATAAATCTTATATGAAATGGATCAATTTCATTTAGCTAACTATTAACCCTTAAAATATTATGAGTGACCTAAAATTTTAAAAATTATATACTTGAGATTGAATCATTACGTAAGATTTGCATGTTAAAGAGATCGGAGAGGTACAGCAGTTCAAATGAGTATATCTAGGATTATATATATATATATATATATATATATATATTTTAAAATATAAAATTGTCACATTCTAAAAAGATTATATTAAAGTTTCATACATACTTCTTAACATTAATATATGATCACACTTCCGATCTTCGATATATATATTTTTTTTATTTTAATAAAAGGTCGCATCTTAGTGATTTTGTATTAGACGTATAATTTTTTTTTCTTATTTTTATAATTATAAAATTGTTTATTTAATAAATAAAAATAATAAAAATATTTTAAAAAATAAAATATTATTAATAAATAAATAAAAAT
>JBBPBS010000276.1:10641895-10671321 GCA_037974835.1 Cicer judaicum
AATAATTGAAATAAAAAAAAATATAATTATAATTAACAATTAAATCACATGTTTAAGTAACAAAAGTATATTATGAAGTTGATTATAATTTGAGAGGGAAAAGTTTTTATTAAGAAACTTAACAAATCTTATATATAATGTTAATAACTTTCTAATATTAAGATTAAAGCAAAATTAATGTGAATAGGAAATAACAATTAAAATACAAAAAATATAATTTAGTTTAATAATTAAATCACATATTTAAGTAACAAAAATAAATTACAAAAGATACTAAAAAATATAATTTAGTTTAACAATTAACTATTTTTATGTATATAAAAGATACTCAATATGGTTATAAATTACTCTACATCGACATGATTTTTGTTGTGATACTTGAGTGACTGAATTTACCTTCAATCAATTATAATCAGCTACGTCCTTTAAATATGTCATGTCAAATATAAAATTGTTAAATAGAATTAATAGAATACACATGGCTAATTTATGAAAAATTTCTAAAAGCAATCCAGAATTTACCATTTTAGTGTATCCTCACTAGTGTGGTGGGACCCAATTACCTACATATAGATGGAGTCATGAACCACACAAACCACTTCAAACGAACCCTTTGATTTCCTTTGTTAATTGACTTTATAGTAGTGCTATACACAATAACTAAAAAAAAATTATTGCCCATTAGACGATAGTTTGAGCTTAAGAATTTAAGCTTGTAACTTCAAAAAAGAAGTTTAAAATATATGGTGATGGTGGTATAATAATAATTGTGCCACTTCATATAATAATAATAATAATAATAATAATAATAATAGTAATAATAATAATAATAATAATAATAATAATAATTCTCCCTCTCTCCTTTTTTTATTAAAAAAAATCTATAATATGATGTAAGATAATTAGTAGATTAACCATGTATTAGTAGAAATTTTGATATGAAGTACTTTAGCATCCGTTGAAAAATGTTAATTATCCATTTTAAGATGACATAAACACACTTTATTATTGTGCAAAAGACATTGTCCTTTCAATTTCTCACACATTATTCTTGCCCATATTTATTTCACCGGGATTGAAACAATAGAAACACATTTACCTAATGCACAACAAATCTACCATATTAATGGATAGTAAATATTAATTTGGGGTTGGAATAAGTTGAACTGACCTATGTTTAAGTTTGACATGTCAAAGAAATTTAAAGGGTGAGAATAAAAGGGGTCCGACTGAACTCTATTTGAATAAATTAGATTTACTTAAAAAATTACAACTTAAATTTAATATGTTCCTTGTTAAATACTTTATTTTAAGTTTTAGTTTAAGCGAAAGACAAACATGTTAATTAAAACGTAAATTTTATTGAACATGTACAATTATAACATCTATTTTTTTTCTTCACTTTTTGCAATAAACTTGATACGTGTATGAACAATCATTGTTGACAAAATAAAAGAATAAAATACAAACGTTTAATTTACAACACAATGATTTTGAGAGAGAAGAATAAGTATGGAGTGAGAGTAAAAACTAAAAGTTTAAAACTCTAATAAATAATTTTTTATTGTAAAAATATAAATAGTTATTTTTTAAAGAGAGAAAATAAAGAATTTTTTATACACAAATATGATGATTTTTTTATTATTACAAAATATATATATATATATATATATTAATTACCTATATATAGACTTAATAAGTTTTTAGAGAGTATGAGTTTAACCTATTTAAAAAAGAAATAAAAAAAATTTGATTCTAATATTTTTATTAAACGAGTCAGATCGATTTAAGCTTTTAATGTCGAAATATTAAACGAGTCCGATCGATTTAAGCTTTTAATGTCGAACTGTCTAACTTATTATCATTCTTAATATAAACAAATAAATAAAAAAATATCTCTTATAAAATGAAAGAAATAACTCAATTTTTATATTCAAATAGAATCTTAAAAAACATTAACATTAACACATCTATGTTAACTTCTATGAAAGTTATTTTTAAGTGAATGATAGAAACAAGTCATTTGGCAAAAACTAATCAAGGGTTGAATATAAAAATTGAGTTTTTAAAATTAAAAACTATAATATTAAAATTTAATATTTTAATATTAGATTATGGATAGTGATGCCTAATAAGTTACAATTATGGTATGATAAATGGTAGAAATTTGTTATGTGCTATTTGTAGATACTACTTGAAAGATGCTGTCCTTGAAGGGGGCATTCAATTTAACAAGACAAATGGAATGACAGCTTTTGAAGCCCTTAAATCACAAGTTGAGGTAGGGTGTGGTACGAAAATTGATTCTTTATCTTTGGTGATGAGTGACTTTGGTGACTTTAGTGTATTTTTAAGTAAAATTAGTAATTAAAATTAAGTATTAAAAATTATTTACATGAAAGAGAATGATTGATAAGGAGAGAGATAGATACATAATTATCAAAGGTAGAGAATCTTAACCCGTTGTGATACAAGAGCTATAATGAACATGATTATCTCAAAATATCCCACTATGATGGACGTAAATTTTGATTTTAAATTGAGTTACTCAAAATAGGCTGAGTCTATTGGACCAACTCATTTAGTTTGTTATTTTAGATTCAGACGTATAGAGATTTTAACGCTACGCTTGCTTAACTCATTAAAAGAATAGAGTAGTTATAAAGTAAAATAGATAGATCAATTTATCAGACTAATTATAAAAAATCTTTTTATTTTTATTTTTTTAACTATTATTTTAGTGACCGGATTACTTTTTACCTAAACTTATTAATGAATTTTTTCGCAATAACCCTATAAAATTAAAATTTTATGTTATTTTGTTTTTTATGAATGAGTGAATCCGTCAGCTAACTAATTAAATAACTAAACTAATAAATAGAGAAATGGAAGTTTCATTCTATCTTTGTCCCACTAAAATGATACCGGTTAGTCCGTTTTTGGCACCTCTAATTTAAACGTCCTGTTTAATTAACCTATCATTGTTTTCAACAATTAGTCTTAGGCTTTACATTTTTGTATTTGAAATGATACCGGTTAGTCCGTTTTTGACACCCCTAATTTAAACGTCATGTTTAATTAATCTATCATTGTTTTCAATAATTAGTCTTAGGCTTTACATTTTTGTATTTGAATGTTTCGTGTAGAAGTGGAGCATGTGGTGCATTTGATAAATTTGAATTTCTACTGTCTTACCTACTCTAATACAATATTTTGGCCTTTTATTTTATATGTTTTACTCACCGAATACCTTTAAATTATCATGATCTAAATTTTTTGTTACAAATTTAATATTTCTTCTATCAGTATATGGTAACGTTGATGATATATTTATATACACATGTAGTGGATTTGTCCTGATTGGAGTGATGAGGACTGCATGAAATTGTTGAAGAATTGCTATGAGGCACTTCCCGACAACGTTAAAGTTGACTATGAATGGAAGAAATATTGGATATATAAAGAAAATGATTGATACACATAATGCGATTTTGGATTGAGATGTGGTGTTAAAATCTCTCAAAAATTGTGGTTCATATTGATTTAGTTATGTAGGCCTATAATCCAGGTGGGAAAGAGAGATCAGAAAAAGAATTTGAGGCACTTGCTGAGGGTGCTAGAATATTGCAGAGTTTCAAAATCCTCTGTAGTGCTTTCAACACATACATCATGGAATTTCATAAGAAAATTTAAGTTCTTTTGCATGTTGCATACTAGTATGAAACATTATTGAAAATCTTAGTCTATATAGTCTACTGATTCATTTCGTTGTGTATTACAAATAATTAAAACTGGAGAGATGTGAAGAGCCGTGGCTTTATAATGATCGAGCGGACAATAATTGAGCGGCCGAGAGTTAAGGTGGGTTGAAGAAGAAGAAAAGGCAAATGGGATTTAGAAGAAATAATATAATAAGCTGAAATATATCATATATGTGTTAATTAAATGAACTTTTTAAAACTCAACAATTTATTTAAGTATTTTTGTAATTCTCACTTAAATAAAATATTATATATATATATATATATATATATATGAGTTTTATAATAAGATGGTAAGAGAATTAAATTTTAAATATATGATAGTTAAAATTAGAAGAAAAAAAAAGTTACGTGCTTTTTTATGTAACTTTTAAATATATAATTTTTTAAAGATTAATTTATTTATAAAGATAAATTTTAAAACTATTAAATCGTTATAATTTGCGTTTTAACCACTTAAAGATTAATAAATATCATATCTAATTTATTCTTTAATATTTGATTATAATTTTTTTAAAAAAAAATTAAAAATTGATGCTAAATATTAAATAAATTTAAATAATTATATAAAATAAAATTAATAATAAATACAAATAAAATATCAGTAAAATAGATATATGAACTTGTAATTTCATCAATTAAATAAAGAAAAATATATTTTAATAATAAAACCAAAAATATACAATTTATAAGTGTGAGCTTCTTTTAAAAACTCTTTTTAAATAAATAAGTGATGAAAAAAAAAATTCATTTTAATATTAAATAGAATAACCTAAAGTTTACTGAAGAAATAAATGATATTTATTACTATTTAATTATAATTATTTACATTAAATGCAATTATTTATGTCAAATGAAAAAAATATAGCAGCAGTTAAATGGATTAAAAATGATGGCAGCCATGTAAATATAGCATATAATTATTAGTTAAAGTGAAAATATGAATCGCAGGAAGAAAGCAACGTCATCACGTCCAATAATCTCAACCAAAAGGTCTTAATCAAAAAGCAAAACATGAATTCTAAACTTTACAAACATAAGAAGAAGAAGAAAAATATCTCAACCTAAACATCATTCACACAACAAAATAAAATTTCATCTTTCAAATAATCAATTATAATTTTAAATTTTAGTTTTTTCAATAATAAAAAAATTAAAAAGTAAAACAAACATGAAGATAATAGAAAAATATGTGTCTTTTCCTCTTCCGTTAAAATAAAACTCTCTAATCTAATTAAATTTTTTGTCTTAATTTATAGATTAAAATGTTAAATTTGTGTGTCCATAAAATAAAATAAAATATTTAACTTTTTATTGTTTTTACAGCAAAATTAAACAATCTTATATAATTAAATAAAAAATAAGTGGCTGTCATTTTAAATTGAATATTAAAATAATAAAAATATAATTTTATTAAAAAAATTAAAATAAAGAATGCGGTGACTTGCTGAAGGCAAAAAAAAAGTACATTTTTGTTTTATTTTTTATTTCCTTTAATTTTTTGAGTAATGTACGGAAACACCTATGTATATATATACTCAAGATTGAAATAACAAGTGCAAAATATTTAATTATTTTAATTAACCAGACAAAATTTAAATATTAATTTAATTTTTTTTTTAAGAAAGAGCAAATAAATAGACGAACATAAATATTTATACTAATTCACGTGATTGTTATTTTGGACAAAACCAAAAGGTTCTCTATTTGTAATCGGATCCGAATTGTTAAAATTTATAGTGAGAGGAACTAGTATTAGATCGAATTCTGTAATAAATTCTTCTTGTTAATTTATTTGATTTGTTTTTGCGGTATTATTACAAATTATGCTATTTCTGCATATTCACAATTGCGGTGTTTATTTTCTGTGGGTTTCTGCATAATCGCTAATTTGGATATAACTTGTTAAAGGTTTCCTCTTTCACCCTATCCCATCCTTTGTGTGAATATGGTCCTTGGATTTGGCGATCTTGTACCTTTTTTTAGCTAATGTAATGCTTAACTGGGAATATTTTACATTATTTATTCATCGGTAATTTTTCCTTATGGCATATGAGTATCATTTATAAGGTATTAATACCAATTCTACGAATATTATAAACTTAGAAACTAGGAGAAAATGCTACTTTTCTATGAAGAGCAGGTTAGGGTAGAGGTAGACACAAATACCGACCCTTGGGAAAAGCCAATACTGACATAGAACAGAGGAAAAAGCAATGTCTCATTTTCAACATTTGATACCAGAAAAGTCCACTTCACCAAACTGTATACCATTTTTTATTTAGAGTAAAGAAGAACATATTTTGTTCACACAAACGTGAATTTTGTTTACTTCTAATAAAAGGCAATCTGAGTTCAACCTGTCACTAATTAGGTCTATTCGATTTGCTTAGAAATGAGGCATAAAGTATAATACTATCTAAAAAATAAAAACCTCCTGTAAAATGCTTATACTTAGTTTTAAATTAATTTTACTTTGGTCCATTAATTCTTTAAGTTATAAATATTAGTCTTTTATCTCTGTCTAATATTTAAATCTTAAAATACTAAAATATTTAATATTTGTAACTTAAAAATTTGAAGTGTCTAACCTTTAGTATAACTTATAGTCCAATGCAAAATAAAATAATTGATGTGATAAAAATCTCAACATTTATAACTTACTAGAATAAAGTAAAAAGACCTTTTTCTAGAAGCAATTCAATTGACAAAAAAGTATAATTTAACTTTTTATGGGGCTAAAAAGATTCCTTAAATTCAATTGTAAATTTTTTGAAGTTATGAAGCTTATATAGTATGATTTGAGGTCGTTTTCAATTTTCAAATTTCAAATTTCCAATTTATTAAGTGTGAGTACTCAGTATGGACGTATATCCGATTTCCAAACATGCACGAATTCTATGTGGGCCCTGATCGTGGTTGTTGGGGGTGGGACCCATCTCTAATGGATGCACTACCACATATATTTATGCATATAATAGCAAGTTCCTTTGTATAATTGAAATCACACCTTCATTATCACATTCATCTATTCACACCACTACAATCTCATCAAAAGACTCATAAACAAAACATGGGTTCAACAGGTGAGACACAAATAACACCAACTAATGTATCCGATGAAGAGGCAGCACTATTTGCAATGCAACTAGCAAGTGCCTCTGTTCTACCAATGGTTCTTAAATCAGCACTTGAACTTGATCTCTTAGAAATCATTGCCAAAGCTGGTCCTGGTGCTCATCTTTCACCCTATGAAATTGCTTCTCAACTACCAACAAATAATCCTGATGCACCTGTTATGTTGGATCGTATTTTGCGTTTATTGGCTTGTTACAATATCCTTACTTGTTCTTTAACTACTCTTCATGATGGAAAGGTTCAAAGACTCTATGGTCTTGCTACTGTTGCTAAATATTTGGTTAAGAATGAAGATGGAGTTTCTATTTCTGCTCTTAACCTCATGAATCAAGATAAAATCCTCATGGAAAGCTGGTATTAATTTCTTTTTTGCTTAATTACTTTATGTTCCTCTGTTTTAATGGTACAATAAGAACCCAATACAACTATAATTAACTAGAAGCTTATATTAAATGACAATTATTTTGAAGCAATCTTTTTTTAATCTTCTTATATTATAGAATAAAAAAAATGAAATCTAAAGGGATAGGTTTTCTCTCGATAGATGTAACGATTTTTATACCTGTTATGTTATATCGTGCAACTGCAATAAGGAATCTAAATCTATATCACATATGGTAATACTTAAGAGTAAGTTTAATCGCTTTAATTATAAGGAAAACGATTTGCCACAACCACTAACCTTAATGTCAAAGGTCACAAATTATGAAATGATGAAGTAGAGGGACCCTCCACTTATGACTTATGGTGAGTGGTCACCAATTTACCATATCTGCATTTCACCTACCACCAATGGAGTGTGTACT
Organism: Cicer judaicum; assembly: GCA_037974835.1. Lineage (NCBI taxonomy): Eukaryota > Viridiplantae > Streptophyta > Magnoliopsida > Fabales > Fabaceae > Cicer > Cicer judaicum. The sequence goes on from JBBPBS010000276.1 coordinate 10,649,601, forward strand.
AAAATTCTTGTAAAGCTTCCAATAGCAATATGAACAATAAGAAAATTCCGTATTGGTCCAACTTGTTTGTCAACATTCAAGACTATTTTGGTTTGCTTTACATGTCTACATGAAGCAATCGAGTAGTTGAACTAACTTCGAAATTTTAATTGTTTGGTTGATTATAAATATGATTTTAACAGTAACTGAAACAGGTTGCAATCTCTTTATTTACGTTCAACGATTTTTAATATGGTGTCGATAACTGACGCCTCATTATCGTTAGTTCAATTAAATTTGGATCAAATTATGCGGAATGACTAATATGTCTTTTTTATGCCACTGTCATAGATTAATTTATGTATTTTTTTCTCCAAAATTAAAATAATTCTCATAAAAAATGCTAGATACCAATTTGGGTCTTTACTCATTTATATTACAACTATACGAAATATGTTTTCATGGACCTCTAAAAATGAGTCATGTGCGGACGTTCATGTGCTCCATACCCCAACTGGTTGTGAAACAATCTAAATTATTGATTTGTTTATATCAGTTAAGGTAAAACAATTTAATATTATAAAAAAATTAAACAATATAATTTATATATATATATATATCGATTGTATAAAACTATTTTATCTGTATATCCAATTACATATCATCATATAAATATTTGTCAATATCTTTTAGGAACTAAAAAAATACAATGTCATAATGTTGTGATTTGATACACTGTGTAAAAAAGTTTCACGATGTTAATGCATATAAATTAATCCTTAAGATAATTATGACCAGTGATTTGCTAGTTTAGTAGTATTTCCATTAAGTAGTGTTTTTTAAAAGTTTTATACTGCAAACATTCAAAAAGATACAATTTAATTTATTTATCATATATATTAAATTACATGAAACAAGTTATGAAAAAAGTATGAACTGAAATTAAATTTATCAAAATTGAAGTTATGTTTATGTGACTGTGGTCTATAACATTTGTAGAAAGTCATATATATAACCAATATGTATAGACTTTCTGGTGGGAAAAAAATGTTTGGACTTGGTGGAAGTTATGGTATGTGCTTCTAATCTATAACATTGTTTTCACTAAAAAAGAAGGTTTGAGAGATTGAAAATTGAAAATTGAAAAAAACTAGGCAAGCAATCAATCAAGGGCTTAACATAATAGTGTTGTTTTAGGTACCACTTGAAAGATGCAGTCCTTGAAGGGGGAATTCCATTCAACAAAGCTTATGGAATGACAGCCTTTGAATATCATGGGACAGATCCAAGGTTTAACAAGGTTTTCAACAAAGGGATGTCTGATCACTCTACTATCACAATGAAGAAAATTCTTGAGATCTACACAGGTTTTGAGGGCCTTAAATCTCTAGTTGATGTAGGTGGTGGTACTGGAGCTGTATTAAACACCATTGTCTCAAAGTATCCTACTATTAAGGGCATCAATTTTGATTTGCCCCATGTAATTGAGGATGCTCCATCTTATCAAGGTATGATCTTTAATATAATTGAACTGCTTAGTTTAACTATCATTGTATTGAACAATTAGTATTTATGCTTTAATGTTTCTTGTAGGAGTGGAACATGTTGGTGGAGACATGTTTGCAAGCATTCCAAAGGCTGATGCTGTTTTCATGAAGGTGTATTTTATAAATCTAATTCAATATTTTTTGGCCTTTTTTCTTTATGTAGGAATTTTAGCATTTACATTTTGATACACTTCAAATTATGTTCCTCTTGTGTATATGCTAATTATGATGATATCTTGTTATACATATATAGTGGATTTGTCATGACTGGAGTGATGAGCACTGCTTGAAGTTTTTGAAGAACTGTTATGAGGCACTTCCGGACAATGGAAAAGTGATTGTGGCAGAATGCATTCTTCCAGTGGCTCCAGACTCAAGCTTGGCAACAAAAGGTGTGGTTCACATTGATGTGATCATGTTGGCTCATAATCCAGGTGGAAAAGAGAGAACAGAGAAAGAGTTTGAGGCACTTGCTAAAAGTGCTGGATTCCAAGGTTTCAAAGTTTTCTGTTCTGCTTTCAACACATACATCATGGAATTTCTTAAGAAGGTTTAAGTTATTTTGTGTACTGTTAATGTTGCATTTGATTTTTGAGATTGTGGTTGTGCTTTTACTTACTAAAGCTTCCCCCAAAATGTGATTTCCAATTCTATTCGGTAGGAAAATAATAATGAGAATGTTCATTGTAATACTGCCAATATAATATAAAATAATATTGTTTCATATTGTGGATTATATCACTATAGTTTTATGCTTTCTCTTCAGTCTTCAATGCCCTTTCGTTAGTAATAAAATTCAACTCATTAACTAACGATGCCAAAAGATATAGTAACGAATTCACGAGAAATCGATGATTGTATAACATAAAAGTTATTGTGTAACAAATTAACTACAATTTGCAATAAGCTAGTGCATTAACAAAGAAATAGTAGAAAATTGAAAATAATACGTTGCATCTATAAGGATTGGATAGGAAGAAGAGAGTAAAATTTGATTTGATTTTATCAAATAGCACCCTCATTTATTACCCTTATTATTATTATTATTATTATTATTATTATTATTGTTTTGTGCCAATCTCATCTTTAAGGAAACTTGTTCTTAAAAAGTTCCAAACAATGTTCTTGGTCCAAGTCCCTACTCCAAAACTTGCTATAGTATTCTGCATATGTATATCCTCTGTATACGGCTCCAGATCCATCTTCTGTGAGTGGCTTAGCAGGACATATCAATGCTTCATTATCTGGGCAGAGAAAGGAAGCCACAGAAAGTCTTGGCTTATCAACATTCACAACAGCCCGGTGCCAAACACTCTTATAGAGCCCATTACTTAAAGCCTGCAAATAGCCAAATACCATCAAATATGTTATTAAAACTATAGACAGCTAGATACATAACATTTATGTTCAAGGACTTTAATGACACAAATGGATGATTTTCATTTCGAGATGAAAAGTATGCTCCTATCTTCATGGATTTATAAATTGTCGGCTTAGTCTAACCAGCTCAATTATGTGTAACATAAGTATCATGACTACCATTTAGTTAGAGATTCCATATGTGATCGGTGCCTATAAAAAAAGTATTTGTTTTGAGAGGTCAATTTTTTAAATAGATAAGACAACTTTAAGAATATGTCGAAAATTGAAACTAATATGTAAACCAAAATTGAAACCTACCTGTCTAGACAAGAGACGTAACATTTTACACTATTTTTATTTTATGCCCTTAGTTCTCCATTTGTCTCTCTTTCCATTTCCTACGAAGACTCAACAAAATTTGTTTTAAAACATTGATTTTATCACCCCTTTCTTCTTTTTATGTACTTTTTTTTGTTACTATATATGCACTAATATGCAAAACTTATACCAAATTTGCTCCATGATGTTTATATGGTTGCTTATTTGCTCCCGTGTTTGTTCACTCGCTCTCAAATATACTATCAGAAGTTATAATCTAGTAGTATATTTACACAATTTACAAAAAAGGACACTTTATTAATTCAAAAATAATGGAAATATTTTTATGATGAGAAAATGGTCTTAAATTGAGTTACATAATGAAACTTGCATATATGTTATAAATGAGTAGTTTATTACGTACCTGAATTTGATCACCTATGTTAATGACAAAAGCGTCAGGATGAGGATGAACCGCAAGCCAGATGCCATCTTTGAGAACTTGGAGGCCAGCAACATGAAGATCTTGGAGGAGAATTGTAAGTGCATTTGGGTCTGTGTGGCCTGGCAATCCATAGGTAAGTTCTGGTTGTGGGCATGGTGGATAATAGTTCACTGCCATGTGCTGCCCTTGTTCCCCTAAAGCATTCCTTATGTAGTCTTTTTCTAGGCCCAAACTCTCTGATATGTATTCTTCTATTCTCAACCCCAATTCCCTAACTACTTTGCAGTAACTTGCCACTGCTTCTCTGTCATTGCCAAACAAATTATCATGCAACAATACTAAATTATGTTCACCTAACTATTTGCTTATGGTGGGGACTTCTTTACTAGTTCCCTCTTTTTAAAATAATAGTCACATTCCACAATTTCACGCAAATTAAAAAAGAAATATATAAATTAATAAAATATAACAACATTCCACAATTAAACGCAAATTAAAAAATATATAAATGAATAAAATATAACAGTGATTTTATCAAATTATTATTGATTTTGGTGTATTTCATTTATATAAATATAAAGTGAAAAATAATAAATTAGAATAGATAAACATAATGTAAATTAGAGCATACAATTAAAAAATTACATTAAAAATTAAAAAAGTAACAAATTTTGTAGATAAATTACTTTTGTAAATATAACGTTATCGTAAGGTTATAGGGAATATTATTTACCAGAAAGAGCCTTTCCAAAATAAATTTGAAAAACAGATTGATAAAATGATTAGATACTGTTTAATTAAGTATACAAAATTAATTGACAAAAAAAATTATGGGTATCAAGAAAAATAGGTAGGTCCATAAATTTGTTAAAAATATTTTACTTTTTCATACTTATCTCTAGTTATTCATAAGCGAGAGAAAAAAAAAGTATGTTATCGCGATTAGGGATGAAAATATGTGTGGGAAAAAATTCTAATTCTAATAACGATAACATACTTTTTTTTAATCGTTGGTAAGGGGATTAGGGATTAGAGACAAAAATTATAATTAAAGGGAAAAAATTAGTGGGGTAGGGATAGAAATAGGTTAGGCTAGGGGCTTAAGGCTTGGCCTAATCTAAATTGACCTAAAAAAGTCTATTAAGTCTGATAGGGCGACCTATATATACTTTATTATTTATTAATATTATTTTTATTATTATGTTAATAATACTATTTTCTATTTTAAACTCTATCAATTAGACAATCACTCAATAATCATTCTATATTCAGTATTCGTTCCATATTAAGTAACAATTTATATTTGACAGTTGCTCCATATTCGGTAGTCATTCAATTAATCAATAATCGTTTCATATTTAAGAGATAATAATAGGTGCGTTTGTTTCAGAAAAAAAAATCTATTATTTAAAACCAAAAATTATTTTTTAGGATTTAAAAGAGGTTTGTTTTAGATTTTTTTTAAATTATTTTGTTAGAAAAAATATTTTTTTATTTAATATATATAAATATATACATTAATATCGATATGTGAAAAGCATTATGTAGTATTAGTATAACATTTGAATATTTTAATGTGAATAAAACTTTTAAATAGACTTCTATGTCAGACCAAAATTTTAAAATGATCATGACAGATCCGAAAAAAAAAACTTATAATAGGCCGTAGGCTAGACTTATACCTAAAAAATAATTTGCAAGTCAAACTCAAACCTTTCAATGTCTGGCCTTATGTTATCTATTCCCACCTCTAGTGGAGATCCATTGACTTGATACTTAAGTATAAGTTACTTAAGTATAAGTTAAGCAAAAGATCGATGGAGATCCATTGATTTCATAATTAAGTATAAAATAAGCTAAATTACTTGATAATTCAATATAAACAATAAAATCTATTGATTTAATTATTGATTATTAATAAATATATTAATGATTGAACATACAAAATTTATATAAATTTAAAACATATAGTTATGAAACCTAGTTATTAATATTTATTTATATTTAAAAAAAATTATTATATATTTATTTGAAATTATTTAATAATATAATTAAATAATTTTAACATTTTTAAAAAAATTATAGAATTACTTTATTCAATAAGTTTTGTTATTCAATGGTTAAATTAATAAAATTTATTATTTATATTAAATTATTAAATTGAATAATTCATTATAAAATTACTGTTAAATCAATAGATGTACCTCTTAGACACAAAAAGAAATGACTTTTTTACTCTTTCATAAGCATCTATAAGAATCGAACACAACCAAATATTTAAAGAAGAGTGCACATCTAAGTTTTCCTTATTTTAAGTACAGCAGAATTAAGGGAAACGGATCCGGGTTACGTCCACACGAAAATATCTGGTGACGTCAACACGGCAATATCTGGTGATGTCACGCCAATATTTGTCAATTATTCTTAAAGAATACTAACAAATGTCCTTTAAAAGTTTTGTTTGCGAATTTGTAGGAAAGAGATAAAAGAGAGAAGTACTGTGAAATAATGAAGAATATAAAAGTTGTAATTTTTTTTAATTATAGAATAGATACTAATTTTTATTTTTATTTATTTACACAATTATAAGATATTAAGTTTAAATATATAATAAGTCATTTAATTTAATAACATTATTATTTATTAATTGAACTATAACTTTAAGACAATCTTGTTGTTATTAGAATTTTTGAAAATAATTTAATTGTATTTAAATATTTTTTTAAAATAAATAATAAATCATTTAAAAATATTTTAATCAATTTATTATAATAAATTTATGTATTTTGAGTTTTTATTGTATTTTTTTATTTTTTATAATATTATATTAATCATCTTAAATTAGAAGAGTCGGAGACACTTTCTAATATGAGAATATTAAGGAGATAAAAGTAATAAGGTACAATAAAGTGTTAGTTCTCTCAATTAAAATTGAATTGTTTGAATTGGTATACAAGTTTTACTATACCTATTATATATTAGTTGTGTTAATTTGACTATATAAATTTCATTACACTTACTATTGTATAATACTTTTTATTTGATCAATACAAAAATTATTTATTTTTTTCTTTTATAACTTAATATCAAACAAATTTATCTTTTTATTTTTCAATTTTCTCGCCCCTCAAAAAACTCTCACTTCCCAAACAAAACCTAAAACACCTAGTGTTAGAAAAATAAAAAATAATATTAAAATTATACTAACAAAGTATTTTTAAAGTATTTCTTAAGACATTTATTAAGGAAATAGTTAAAATTATATTGAAGATTAAAATCAACAAACTTTTAAATAAATATTTTTTATTAAAGTCACATTTATTATAAACGGATGGAGTATTAGTTGTTGATCTTAGGCCACGTGTGCTGTAGAACGAAGAAATGTTTCATATATCATTTGAGAAAAAATGGTCTTTGCAAACAAAGAATTACTAAATATAAAAAACACAAAATGAAAATAAATAAATTTTAAACTTTTAAAATACTGAAAATATAATTCCCATTATGGGTGAATATGAATTAAATCTATTTATTATTACATCACAACTTTATTTATAAAAAAGGGAATGATAAGCAAAGGAATCGCATCATATCAATTATCTAAAACATGTGACATAGTCAGCAAAAGTTGTCCGGTAGTAGATTTATGGGTGAGACAGAGTGAGAAATGAAGAAAGAGAACTTACTTGAATGAAGGAGGATTAGAAGGCCATTCTGGAACATAATTTTCCAAAGGATAACAATGGAGTCTAAGGTAGTCTCTCCAATTATGCACCTTCTCTTTGTTCACATTAAAACTTGTAGATAGTCTCATTGTCTTTGAGGGATCATCTGAATACAACTTCAGCTTCTCCTCCACTGGCAAATTGAAGAATTCATATGCCACCTCTGCTGTTTCCTTCAATGCTTCTAGAGGCACCCCATGATTAATTACCTGTTAAGAAAATTAATTACATCTACTTCAATTTTTTAATAACTGTCAAATTTATATTATTTTTATAAACAACAAAATTGAGAGTATTATATTTTTTTTATCTAACAAAAATATAAAATTGTTTAATGTAGTATGTCACTTATTTACAGAAATTCCGTATGACTAACAAAAAAAAATGCTTTTAGCAAAATGCATTTGAACTGAATTTTGTGAATGAAAAAAAAATGTAGTTAAAGGATAAGAATCATTCAAAAGTAAAAATGGTAGGTTAGGTTTTCGATTTGTCAACTAAACTTAATCATTGCAAAACAAATGAAATCTTCACACCATTAAAATGGTTACCAAATAATGAACAGGGAAATTTACATTTAGCTAAAACAATATTCTTCTTTTTAATTAAAAAAAATAAAAAATCTTCATTTTTTTTATAATGACTAAAACAATCTTGATTGTGCATCTATGATTGGACGGTGAAAACTAATTAAATTGTATCTGGTGATGCGAGCCATGTGATTATTTTTTGTTTTTAGGTGAATGCGATTTAATGATTTAAATAAAGAATGAATAAAAATATTGAAATGGACCTGGAAAAAACCATAGGAGCTGCATGCTTCACCAATTTGCTGCACAATCTGAGTTCTATTGTGAGAACCCAAATCGATGATAGGAACACCTTCGAACTTAGAGACTTCAGAAAGACGGGGTCTATCGGATTCGGGTCGGATATAACTTTCGGGTAATTTTGAATGACGGATTCCGGATGAAAGCACCTTCGTGTCCATTTTATATATTTATATATATATAGTATTTAAAGCTAGGTGGAGAATTGAAGAAAAAAGAAATTAAAAAGTAAAAGCTTAGTAGGTGTGGGAAATACAAAGAAAGATTCAAGAAAAAGGAAAACGACAAGCACCCACCCAAAATGAAAGTACAGTTATTTTCTTTGGGAGTTAGGAGCTTCGAGGAAGATGAGTTGAGTATGAAGTATGAAGTGTGACATTAGCATGCATTTATACATTTTTAAAACATAAAGTGTGGGGAGGTGGGTCACCCTATTTTCTCTTTAAAATGTTTATTTATTTCTAAACGATAAATTGGACAATCGGTGGCCTCACTCAATTACAATGGAAATTATCGTACACAATTTAGGCGCCGTAGATGTTTTTTTTTTATTGTGTTAAAGTTAGGACCGTCCGATGAATTCAAAAGTTTAAAGTAAATTTTAATAAAAAATATTTTTTAAACTTTTTTAATATAATATCATAAAATTAATATAATTGATGTTATATAGTATTTTTTAATTGATTTAAATATATAAAATATTTATATGTTTTAATTTTAAAAATATTAAAATTTTATGTCTTTTTATTAAGTAATTTTTTTTATAGATTTTTTGATAAATTAAATTTTTTATTTTATATGGAAGACTAAGGCAAATATTTTAGTGATTTTATCCTCGAATTGACCTTAGTTAGAGTGATTCGAAAATATGAATTTTAAAAAATTATTGCAAGTGGATCAAAACCTCTTAATATCATGGTAAGAGGTTTCTCTACATGTCAGATTGTCAACCTCTCTTAAAAAAAAGAAGTACAGTCTCTCCTTCATTTTTTTTGTTGGAGTAATTCTCCTTATTACATACTTCATGAAGCTAATTGTAATTTAGATTTACAAGCAAGAGAAAGTTTGTCTTGCCTATAAATTTATGTTTCTTTGTTCAACTTTCTATTTTATTTGATAACATTCTGCATACTGACTGTAAAAGACTAAATCACGTGTTTTCTTCTAATTAATAAAATAGCTCTATTTCCATCGACAACAAAAAAAATTTAAACAATTGATATACTATTTTTTAGTTTAAATATATTTGTAGTCATTATAAAATTTTAATATTTTAATTTTAATCTTTATAAAATAAACTTATAATTAGGCATGGCAACAGGGCGGGACGGAACGGATTTTGGCTCCTCCACACTACACCCGCAACAGATCTCGAATTTTCCCGCCTGCATCCACACAATATAAAATTATAAATTTAAAAGTTATATTTATAATAATAAAATAATTATTATTAAATAATAATAAAATTAAAAAATATTTTATATAGAAATAAAATTATAATTTTTAATATATATAAAATTAAAAAAAAAACAATAATAATACTTGTGGGGTGCGTTCGGGTGCAGGTGCGGGATGGATATCACAATCTCAAACCCGTTCCCGCCCTTGAATTTTAATGTCAGAGAAAATCCGCATCCGCACCTGCATCCAGTTAAAGTGGATTTTTTCCTCCTAAATCGAGCGGAGTTCGAGTGAATACTCGTGGATGCGAATTTTACAATCATTCTTACTCATGATAGAAAGATCACGTGTTAGTGATTCAAATATAAAAAATTATCTTGAAATTTGTGTTATTAACTCTTTACTACTTTAAACATTGTTTTTTTTTTTTTTAATAAAAAAATTATACTTTTGGCAAGAGCACATGTTAACATAACTCAAATTTTAATTTGTAGTGGGTATAAAACTATCCAACAAATAGTTTATTTTTTAACTTAAAAAATTTTGAATAATTTTTTATAGCATATTTAGAATATTATAAAAAAGTTTATTTATAAATATAGAATTTTTAATTTAAAATAAAATAAATTAAATATAATTTTTTAAATGTAAAAAAGTAAAGATAAAAGTAATAAAACATAGATGAATTTTGTATAATGTTTTAAATTTAAAACATATTTAACTCTTAACTTTTAAAAGGTATACCCGAGTCAACATTATTTTACATTGACTGGTGCATGCCTGTCAAAATCTTATTGGTTTATGGGTTTATGGTGCTAAGTTATAATTTCATAATTCTTCCTGCTTTAAATGGAAACTGGGTTTCCTAATCTATTCAGATAATTACGCTCTCTATGATTGGTAAATTGAATCACCTTATCAAACTTGTAATCATGGCCAGTCCTTGACAGTTGTGCGATTTGAGAAAATAAAAAACGACATTTATAATTATTTAAATATTATTTTTTGTATTATTATGAAAATCATTAATAATTCAATTATAATTTAGATTATAAAAAAAAATTCAATTTTATCAAAGAAATTAATAGAAATTAAAATAAGACTATTCAATTTATCATATGAGTTAATAAATTTCAAATAAGGTTTTAACTATTTCAATTTTGAAAAAAGAAAAAAAAACTTTTTATAAGAATCACAAAAGTTGAACATATAATTACTATATTCTATAAAATGTGCATTCATTTGAAAAAACACATAACTGCTTTCACGTAACTCAATATTATATATATAGTTTTATTTTAATTCAGTTGTTGAAACTTATCAATAAATTTATCTTATTCTTCAAATAATTTTTTTGCTATTAAGATTAAAATAATTATCATATTTTCACAAGTTCAAAATTGTTTAAAACATATTTTTAAGTTATTATCAAACAATAATTCAATCCTTTATATTAAACAAAATTAAAAATATTCTCATTTTATATTTTTTACTGTAGGTATATTTTACATTTTAATATCTATATAACCTAAAAATTACTTCTGAAAGATTGATGTCAAGGGATATCACAATCTCAACCGCCCTAAATGTCACTACTACTTGTAATGTATGAGTCTAACTTATTTTAGACTTCAATGATCTTATTAATGTCAAACTATATTCAATGAAAAATCATATCATTTTTTCATATCATAATTAATTTTAAAGTAATCATATAATGTATAGAAATGTAGCAAAATATATCATTCTTATGGGAGGTTGGTATAAGATTCTTGATGCATCTTCCATATATAGAATGTAAGTAACTTATTTTAAGTAGCTTATCTCCCATTTTGTGGGTTTCATTGCGTCACATAAAATCAAATTTATGCAACCTACTATATTTTATTCCAATGGCACATATTTAAGTAACCTATAAATGAAGTTGATCCCGCTCATTACTTTGTCGGTTGATTTAAAGCATACGTTTATTTTATATTCTATATATGGAAATATTTAAAGACTTACGGTCACTTTGTTTATCAAGGGAAATTGAAAACAACTAGTGTGCATTTTATTTTTTATACATACAAACAATATATATTCTGTTCATATTAAAAGATGATATATTCATTCATATTAAAAGATGATTGATAGAGAATAATATAAATATAAATTTACTAAAAATAAAAAAAACGAATATTTGAACAAACTAATAATACTCAAAATTAATATTATGAAACAAAAAAAAATCTATAAATTTGATAAAATGAAAGTAACTAGATTATTCATGCATTTACATATGCAACGTTGAGGATCATTGATTGAATATATTTGATTTGGATCAAAATTAATATGTCAATATGAATAAATTAATATCGCATCAAGACGGAAAAACAAAACATTGTTGCGCTTAATTAACAAGATAACGAAAAACACAAAAAAAAAAATAAAAATAGATATATGTAAAAGTTACTTATTTATGTAAAATGATAGACTGAAAATGTAAGGGGTGATTTTGGACAACAAAATTGGTCTCAAATCGCCATTCTTCTAGGGCCAAGATGAAGCACAAAGAGAGGAGAGGAAAAAGTGTGGTTATTAGACTTTTAGAGAGATAACTAAGTGTATGTTTAACGTAGTGTTGTTTTCAATGCGAAACTTCACGTATAATTCTTTAAGTTTAATTTATTTTTTCATTTAGGTCTTTAAATTTATTTGATCTTGATTTAGTCCTTTAAATTACATTTTATTTTTATTGTCGGTCACTTATCTCTATTTCAACAACAAATAATTCAATTAAGATGTTTTTAATGATTTAAAATTATACAAAATATTTCAATAATATATCTCTTATACTAGTCCTTCAAATAACATTCATGAAATCTTTAAATTTGACACCAAAATAAAAGTTTATGTTCTTTTTAGTAAGCATACTATTAAGATCCATTCTTGTGACATTGACATTGTAGGACAGGATCATCTCATCTCATGTGTGTGCTTTTTCAATTTGCACTATACATGGCGTATAGGGCGGTTTGAAGACTCACAGATACTTCAATATCATGAGTAGAATCTGGCCACTCCATGTGTTGATTTTGTCAATGGTTTGAATAAATATTTATCCATTTGCCACTCATAATTTGTTGGGTCCTTTTCGGTTGGTGTGAATATTTTTTTTGGTTTGTTCCTGAGAAGACTTGGTCTCAAATCTGATTAACCAATAATCATCCACAATATATGAACATGACCTGCCTCAGTGTGTTTTCAACTGGGCGATGGTGAAAGAGTTACCCAACTTCATATTATTCCAAAACGTGATTTTATTTTCTTCCATTTTTTCAAAACCAACCAGTTTAGCTTAAGTTTTACTCTTATCGTTGGATTGCGTGTGTCATACGGGTAGAGGTATACCAGGCTAAATTGGTCCGCTTCTAGTCAATTAAATATTTGATTCGCTCAAATTGTGTGATCCAATCAATTTTTTTGTCATTAATTAATTACATTGTAAATTTGTTTTTAATTGTATTGTTTATCTCAAATTAAAAATATTAATCAACGCTTTTAATTTGCAGAGTATGTTTATTATCTATTAGAATATTTTTTTTACTAAATGATATTATCAGCAGTATTAATTTTTAGTTAGTTAAAATTTGTTAGTTTGATTATTATCATTATATATTATATATGACATATATCATATTCATTGTAATTAACTTTTTTCATTAAATCAATTAAAAATAATTTAATATTTTTTTGGATTGTTACTATTTCATTCTCAAATTATACGTTATTTTCGTTTGAATTTAAGTATGAGTGATTAATATTAAGTCAACTAAAAATTAAAAAAAATGTTATAATATATAAAAAAAGGTAATTCATATAGACAATATCTCAAGTTTTGATTGACGACGTGGCGTCGAATTCTATTGTAATTCTAAAATATTTGACATATTGTTTCTCCTAACGTTCTCCTAAACTCTTTAATAATTTAAGCAAAATATATAAGTCTCTTATAATATTAATTAATTAATATTTAGTTTTTCTATTATGTTCTTTCTTATTTATTACTCTATTTTTTAATTCTTTAAATTTATTTTTCATAAACTATTATAGGAGATATTTTAATATAGTAAGTTATAATTTTTTTTATACAACACTAACTTCATTTCTTAGTTTGTGTAATAGTGACATAGAACTTTCCACAGATGGAGCATTATCTAAAGGAATTAGATTAAGGTAATATGTTTGGTCCAGTTTATTTGAGCTTATATTCTCCTTAAAAATAAAAATAAAATTAGGCAAACACTTATAAAAAGAAGATGTTGATGTGGACCATAATTTATAATGACATGTTTGGATTAGTTGTAAAGGTCCCAATACATTCGCATTTAATAGTTGAGATGGCATTACGAATATTCATTTTAAGGGTTTAATAACTTTCGGTAGATGTTGTTCCATACATTTCAATTTTATTACCATATATGATTAAAAATGAATTATGTTATTTGTCAACTAAGATACACCGTGTTGGTTATTTCAAACATATTTTTTTTTTTGTTAATAATAGCAATTTATTTTGAATGATGAAAAATCAAAATTAAACATATTCATATATTAAATATATTTTAAGAATATTTACATATAAAATGAACATATTAAATTTAAAATATATTATATTAAACGTCATTTATTTTATTTAAATGTAACATACTTTGTCTTTTTATTTTTTATTTGAGTACTTTTATTTTTTTTTTTAAATGCATAAAAGTATCTTATATGTCATAATACAATAATATCATTTATTTTTTTGTTTTTCTTTTGAAGTAGAATTTTGACTAAAATACTACAAATGTTTACGTGGTGATGACTCGGCATAGATATCCCAACTAAATATAATACAAGATTTCGTGTGTAATTTCGGCTTAAATTTATTGCCCATGCTCTTTATATATATTTGTATATAAAAGGACCATGCCTACACAATTTTGAAAAGACTGTCATAAATAAGGATGGATGAATAAATTATTTTGAAAAGAACGGTAGGGTACTAAGGAATAAGGATGAACCATTTCTTTTAAAAAGGACAGTACATATCATAGAGTATTGGAGTAACCTTGTAAAAAACACAATGGATTAAAGAAATTTAAAGCGTATTGTTCCAAATCTTATATTTAACGAAACACTCCGTTTTATAATGAATACATATTAATGCAAACATTGCTCTAAAATAAAAATAATTTTTAATGTATATTTAGTTATTTTATTCAACATATTGTTAACAAATAAAAATCTATCACAAATTAAATTTCTAATTTTTAAAATTTTTTAAAATTTTTAAAATTATTTTTTGTAATATTTTTAGTTTCAATCCTTTAACAAGTACGTTTAAAATACATGTTAGTAATATCATTTTAAAGAAAATGTTAATAGATATTTTTGTGGTACTTGTTATTATTAAAAGTTATAATAAAAATCATGTATTTAATTTAATAGTATCTATGGCTCTCGTTGAGGTCACCTTTGTTTTAAGACAGGTGTAGTATTTATATATTGATCTAGTAGAATGTGTCATTAATTTTATGTCTGCATATGAATTGTGTCATAAATTTTATGTCAGCATATGACGAAGACGTGACGTTTATTTAATAGACAACAAAATGAAGCAGTTGGACTCTTTCTTACAACTCTGTAGGGAATACTAGAATAGGTCTATAGCTATTAGCTAACGATAATTCGAGAACATGTGTTCGCAGGACAATTTTGGAGTTTCGATATTCTGCCGTATACCATCCATCCACGATGACAAACAATTTAACTACAATTATAGTCCTTTTATTATTTTTAAATTATAAAAATGATTTAATAATAATTTAATATTTTAATAATATAATATATAATTATTTAGATGTATTAATTATTTATATAAAATTAATTAAATTAAATTAATAAAAAAATTAAATTAAAATTAAAATTTTTTGACATTTTATTTTAACTTTATAAATATTATTTATTATATATTTTTATATCATATATTATATTATTTAAAATATTATTCGTTATTATTTTTTAATTAAAAATTTAAAAATAAATCAACATTATTAATTTATAAAATAAAAAATCAATTTTATAAATTAATAAAATTAAGAATATTGAAATTATAATTAAATTTTTTTAATAAATTTAAATTTGTTTCTCTCTTTTTTTTCTTTGTAATTGGAGATACCCTGACAAACAATTAATTACTTAATTTAATTTTTATGTAAGTGATTCATTGAAATTATTGTTGTGTTTCTCAAAACATGACGGAGAAAAAGTGAGAAGAAAAAATTCAAATTGGTTTGTAAATTCTACACTAGAGCCTTATGGTGTCCATATTATAAAATAATTTTAACATTTTTTTTTCACTTATAATAAAAATTATAAATTTTAAAATATAATTTTTATCTAAAAATTTTATTTTTACTGTATTTTTTATTTAAATATTAATAAATATATTTATTTATCTTGATTAAAGTAAATATATAGTTATGGTCTCACTACTTTTTAAGACAATATATTTAGAAAATATTAAAAAATTACAATAATTCATTAATAATTTTGATTGGTTACCCTCATTTTATATCCGATTATAATCAAATAGAATAAGTAAATTCATTTTACGGATCTTGTATCACTACTAGAAAAATCGTTTTTAGCTTCCATATTTAGCGTCGACTATCAACTTCGACGCTACTTAGCATTTATTTAACGTCGGTTAAGCTCACGCTAGTGCACCAAATAAATTTTTTGTTTTCATTTACTTTTAGCGTTGGCGTAGCCGACACTACATAAAATATGGCAGACGCTTAACTATTTTTGAACTTTAATCACCTTGTAGGTTCGATGTAGCCGACGCTAAATGTTTTTATTTGTAAAATTAAAATTTTTTTCAACAACATTTTTTTAGGTTTCTTTTTCTCTATCCTAAACTTCACTTCAACCTTTTCTCGTCCCTTTTTTGTTTTTCCCTTTCTTCATTTTTTTACTGCCAAACCCTGGAATCAAAGCGACCACCGTCACAGTTCAATTTCTCCTCCGTTCGTTCCACCACAGCCATCACGGTCACGACTTAGCCTTCATTTCAGTCCAATTTCTTGGTTGTCACAATCACCATCTCTATTTTATTTAGTTGAGGTATGCTTAATCATTCTATTTTTGGGTTATACTCTGTTGTTGTTGAGATCCAATTTATTTTGATGACATTGTTGTTGAGATTCAATCCACACACACCATGTTTTCTCTCAATCTCATAAGAAGGCATATTGTTTATAGATATTTGATTTTGTAGGATAGAAGAAAGCATATTGTTTCCAAGCTTTGTGTTCCATGGTCTACATAGTCACCTAAGAATAAGTAGTTGGAAAGAGGAGGGAATCCATATCGCTCAAATAGGATTAATAGGTCTGAATATTGACCATGGATATCACTTGATAGTAATAACATAGTGATTAGTGAAATGAAACAATATATTAGTTCCTATATTGATTTAGTAAAAAAAAGATACCTAAGATATTAGACAGTGTCTATAAAAAATAATGAAATTCAGATAATCATAATCATAGTTACATTTTTGGAAACAGAGAAAATGAAATTGAACTTCATAATAGAACCGTTTGTTATACTTTTATTTTTTCGATATTTATGTGGATGAGCAGTTTGGTAGACAGAGTATTCATTCTATTTTTCAAATTAATAAGGAATTAAGGAAGAAAACTGATTATAGGTCTGTTGAAACTGGTAGTCGAGAATTCGAATAATTCAAATTTGTAATTTTTATACAAAAGAGAGTAGTCGAAGAGGGAATCATAGGAAGGAGAGGGAGAATGAGGATCCGACTGTTAAGCTTCAGCTTAAAGTTAGCTGTGGTGAGGCGTTGTGGATGCTTGCGGCGAGAAGTAGGAAGATAACTGAGACTAAAGGGATGCTTTGTTTGGCTAGGATAAGATTATTGAGAAGGAACATGGAGAGTTGCAGTGCAATCGTTTGATGACTAAAATGGAGATAACGGTTGTGGCTGAATCTAATATTGATCTTCGACATGCCGCGTTTAAGACAAATTGCCCTCATACTAAAGTTGTTGTGGAATAGCTTTTGAGGAAAATTAAAGAGGTTGACATCCCGTCGAGGCAAATTCTGGCGATAAAGTCAATTGGTTCGTTGGCCAGAATGTTTCCCGCTAGAGAGACTCGAGTGATTGAACCTCTAGTAGCACACCTGTGTAATGGAGATACAGATGTAGCTGATGAAGCGGTCATTGCAATCCTGACACTGATGAAGCGGTCGTTGCAATTCCTAATTTGAAGATTCTGTAAGGTATTTTTAGCATTTTTCATTATCACTAACTAATTACAGAATCTTTGATTAACATTCTTATCTCCTTGAGTATATCATTTAAGGATTTGGCACAAAATAATCTTAGTGGTGAAATTCCAAGGCTTATATACTGGAATGAAGTTTTGCAATATCTGTAAGTATAAAATAAACAATATGTATAAAATTTTCATTTTTGTTCGTCCACTTTCTTTCTATTGGAGTTGTTTAATATTTATATTTGTGAAATTGGTAGGTAATTGCAAGGAAATAAACTTTTTGGAGACATTCCATCAGTGATTGGTCTCATGCAAGCACTTGTTGTGTTGTAAGCACATTTGTTAGTAGACTTTGAAATATATTTCATAATATTTGGCCATTGATTTTATTTTTCAGTTTGGGTTGTTTTTAATCCTTTTTCTCCCTCATGAAATAATTTATTAATTGGATGCTGATTTGTGTTTGATTTGGGCTGTTTTGTGACTTTTTTTCTAAGTAGCCAATTGTTCCAATGACTTGTTGCAAAGTGTCTATGTAGTAGTTTTTAAGTTGTCGATGCCATGATATAAATTGGAACTAGATAGATAGTAATGAATATTAAGTTAGAATGTTTTTTGATACAATTATCAAGGTTTATGTGAAAACAACCCCTTCCTCCTAAAATGCAGAAAACTTTTCTTGAGTCAGAACTCAGCCACTTCACTCCTTGAACTTAGCACACTGTTTATTATGTGAAATTAATCCACATGTAGAAAACTACGTTATGACTTATAGGTGGTTAATAACTTAATCTAGTTGGCGGAGGACAAGAGGTTCCCGCATGAAACCTGATTGCTCGGTATATTTGTTTTGATGAGTTTTAGGTCCCATAAAAAAATTATCTAATTAATAATACCCAAAAGATCGATTGCATTTATACTTTTGTAATGTTCATACATTTTGGAGGTTAACCACCACATTTGTTAGTCCTCTAAGATTGTAAGAGGGACTACACTGTTGCTGCTGTCAAAATTGTCGAGGAAGATTTTGACTTTGTTACCGGCTTCATTTTAGTCAACCCAGCATTGTGGCATTTGGCATCGATAAATCCTTGTTTCATTCATACAACTCCTGGAGTTCAAATGTCGATCGGTGGTGATGGTTTGGGGCAGCAATTTAATACTCCATATTCTGTAACTTTCTGATTAGATTAATCATATGATTTTTCAATTACCAACTCTATCCAAAGTCTATATGTTCTCTAGGTGAAGCATCATAAATGATTTTATATGTTTTGCTCAAGAGCTGTTTGAGAGTTGCAGCAATGAAACTCTTGACCTCGAATCTAAATTCTCTGTAGTAGAAAACATACACATTTACTCGCATTAATTGGTCTGGTCCATTGATTTGAGATGTGTCAGTCCATAACTCGGTTGTGGTAGAGACGTAATACTCTATCCAAAGCCAACTCTATCCAAAGCCTTATGTTGTATTTATGTTCTTTTGTGTTGTTTTACACACTATTGTACTACTTTTGACAATTCAGTAAATGTTTTTTTCTTCTAGGTTATCCATGATAAGGGTAGTGACATTATTGTGGGACGTGACATCCTCAAGGCGGTGAATCAAGCTGCAGCAGGTCGTGAATACCGTCTTCAATGATGGAGTAAATATTTGGACAACTGCAATTAAGGTCTGCATTCCCTAATCAAATGGAAGAGTCCAAGTTCATACTTTTTGAGATGTTTATAAGCAGTTTATAATTTTGCAGCAGTTTATAAATAGCATACTTTTTGAGTCCAAATTCATATTTTTAAAAATTGTTATTTGATATTATGTTATTATTTTGTAGTTTCATAACATATGATACTTTGTGAAGTTAATTAATATTATGGTGCATTTATTATGTTGTCAATGCAATAACTTTTAATATTTCTTACCTATCAATTATTATATAAGACGTTAAAATTTAATTGAGCAGGTGCTATAAAAATTAAAATAAAAAACTAAAAAAATTTAAACCTAGCATCGAAATGGCCAATGCTATCTATTTTGTTGACTACAACTTGTTGACTTTAGCGTCGGCCATCTGACGCAAGTATTTTCCCCAGTTGTCGTATCAACCGCCATAACTAGCGTTAGATGTTTTAATTTTGTTAATAGTGTCGGCTTAGAGTAGGTCTGATCGACGCTAATATAGCGTTAATGTTATATATTAACTTCGACCGTTTTAACCTATACTCAACACCCACGCTAAATCCAGTTTTTCTAGTATTGAATGAATTTAATTTACCACATATGATAATTAAATTATATATAAATTAAGTTCACAAATTGTAAAAATAAAAGTGTGGCTTACAAAGTGTTTATGAGTTCATGAATTTTAATTTTTTTTTCTTTGTTCTTATAATTATAATTAAGATAAAAACGAGTATTAGTACTTATTGAAAACATTATTTTGTATAAGTATAAACATTCCGCTGTCTGTGAGAGATGAGTTAAAAACAAGAGGAAAAATAAAAAGAGACGACTTATTTATAGACGGATTTGAATATAAATGCTAAGTACAAAATTATATTGTCATTGTTATATATCAATATCTCTTGAAAGATTTCTATCTTTTATCAATTATTTCGGTACAAACGTACTCTGAAATATATTTTATATTTTTCTGCAGTTTACAATAAAAATTTTGAAAAAATATAAATTGATTTTTCTTTTACAAAGTGAATTTTGTAAAAGAACAAAAATTAAATAAATTTAATATTATTATAATTTTTTTTTAATATTTGTGATTTAGTCGATAAATTTTAGTATACAGAAATATATATTTGTATATATAATCATATAAAAAATGATCAAAGGAGATCGTGATGGAGATTGTAATAAAGAATTAATATTGGTTGAAATTAAGAGTGGGATACATAAGATTTTCAACTATGTAGTGACAGCAAATAAATAACTAAGCGACTAAATGCGGTGACCTGTTATTGAATATAACATAATGACTTAATCAATCATTATTTATTCAAAATTAAAGTCTAACACATACTTCCCATTCCCATTAAGTTATGTATAAGTAATAAGCTAATGTATTTTGTTTAAATTTAGCCACATTTATTTGACTTTTTACTTAAATAGAAGACCATAAGGTCGAAGAGAATAATCATCACTTAATTAATTTTTAATAATAATTTATTAAAGTTAATATCAATAATAACATTTAAATAAAATAAAATTTGGATGGAAAAAAAAGTGAAATTCACCCCTAATTTCGTTGGTCACAAAGTTTGGTGACATATTTAGAAAGGAATTTCATGTTTCTCTCTCTGAATTTCTTTTGTTAATTTAAATTTTTTATATAGTTCCTAAAAATTAATTTATTGATATAACATTCTTTCACTTAGATACAATAATTAATTACTAAAAGATTATGAAACTATTACGCTATATCAATTATGGTCAAAGTATTCGTTAATTTAAAACATCAAAATACATATCATTACAAAAGTTATAATAGTCACACACACTTAGATTTAATTTTGTTTTTTTGTGTTTTGATTTAATTTAAGATACAATATTAACATGAACGATGCAAATTTGTATGCATATTCTTTTTTTGTTTTAATAACTTTAAATTTATTCTCAATCAATTTAACAATTTAAATAAATAAATATTATTTTTAAATTAAAAAATAAATACACAAAGAATTAGAAAATTCAATAATCTTCAATTCAATCCAATATATACATTTAATTTAAACTAGATGTAATACACATTTCTGAGTTGCACCAATTAATCTA
>JBBPBS010000276.1:10671380-10702865 GCA_037974835.1 Cicer judaicum
AAAAAATTATATATAATATTTATTTTTTATCATTATTTTCACTTTATCCGTCAGTTATTAAAAGAATACACATTTTAGTTTAAAATTATAAATATTAGATAAATAATTGTACCTTTACAAATTTAATTGAAAATTTTAATTGTATTATATATTAAATGACATTAATAGATGTAAGTGTGTCAAAAAAATATTTGATACGAATTTTTTTAGTAAATATAAGGGAGATTAATGTTTTTCCAAAATTAGATGAATGTTAATGTCACTTAAGTTGAATTTGGAGAAAAAAAATACAATATTTTTATATAAAAAATTTAAAAATACTTAATAAGTTATTGTAAATTAAATATATAATAAAAAATTAAGAATATGATTGAAATGTGTATAAATTTTATATTTTAAAATATAAATATACTTTGTCCATTATGTATACATATTGTAAAAATGTTTTTAGAGATACCAACTTACCACCTAACCTTTTGTAATGTTGACAACATTGTTTTTAACGAGTTCGTTAGTATATTTTGGGCTTTTATTTGGGTGGGGGTGAGGGGAAGAAGGCTGGACCAATTTTTGTTGGACCTGTTTGAGAATCATATTTGAAAATTTTCGCCTATACTCAGACACTTATACTTCTTTCTTACATTTTTATATAAAGTATCTAAGTTACTCTTTTAAATAAATTTTTAGTTTTATTAAATTTAATTTGAATTCCAAAAATAAAAAAATAAAAAAGAAAATAAAGTTTTTTAAAACTCATTTGTTTCAAACAAATTGAACTTTGTATATTATAATTTTCTTTTTAAATTTTTCGATATACAAATATTTTTTGTGTACTAAAAAACATTTTTAAAATTTTTCAGTATAAAGTTCAAATTATTTTAAAAATATGTGTTATGGAAATTTTTTTTAAAGATTTTTCGGAGCTCCAATTGAATTTAGTGGAGTAGAACAAAAAAAAAATTATTACTAAAAAAAAAAAAAGATAAAACAGGTAGTTTGTGTAAAATGTGGAGATAAAAGTATGAGTCTAGATGTATAAAGAGGTCGCATTGAAATTTATATACTAAATTTTCTTACTTTTTTTAACTTTCAGGAGGTCGCATATCTAACATATGATCACATAAAAAATAATTTTTTTTAATGCAGTAGGAGGTTGCATGCATCCCCAAGATGAAAACATTTATGACCTTTAATTTTTTCTTCTTAATTTTTCTGTGGTCAGAGGTTATAGATGGTCACATCGTTGCAATCTCCTACTGCAAAAATAAAAAAATCATCTTTTAAGTGGTCCCCAGGAATGCGTCTTCTTGAAGGTAAAAAAAAGTAGAGCATTTTGGTATATAAATTTCAATGTATGATATATTGTTTTTTTTTTATAAAAAGAAATTGATATGCGTGCAAAAATTTCATCATTCTTCCCCATATTGGCTCATTCACCCTATTACACCGACCACCACACTATCCCTACACTAGACAACCTCATTTCCACAATTCCTTCATCGTTCTTCATAGTAAGTGATTGTTTCAACTGAATATTTTATTCTAAAATCGATGAAACATACCTCAAATCAAAAAATCATTATTGGTCACTTTCAAAATATAGTTTAACTTGAAGTTCTCCTAATACTCTCTAGTAGAATCATGAATATGTAAATGGATTGCATTTCTCAACAAATTTTAGCTTGGTATATGCATAACAAGATTGTTGAGGCCAAATGCTCATTCTCAATGTGCAAGTCTCGTGCCATAATGTTTTTGGAAGAACAATTGTATTCATGATTGCATTGGCTAGTAATGTCATGCAATCATCACATTTAATTTCCAATTTATTGTCCAAAACCCTAAACCCCCGAATTCCCTTATTCGTCTTCATATCCCTAACAATAGATTTTATTTAATGCATATGTTGCTTGGGGAAAAAAACATGTCATTACATCCTTTCTTTCTATACCAACTTGTCTACACATGTTGCTTGCAATGAGCTCACCATTTTTTCTTGCCCTTTTTTCGATTGAAGTTTGTTGTTAGAGAATCACATAAATTGAGAAGTTCGAGAAGATTTCATGATAATCGAAGTTCTTCTTTAGTTCTTCTTTAAGCTCACGTTGATTAGAAAGTAAAGTGGTATCAAATAGAAGGATTTTTTTAATAATAATAATAATCATATATATATATATATATGTTATTTGTGATTAGCCTAATGAGTCATGTTTGCAGTGCTAGAGAAATGGTGAAGAAAATTAAAATTAAAAAAGAAAGAGAAAAAAAGTTAAATATTAGGAGTGTATCATAACATACATAGGTTTAGGTGAGAGCCACGACCACGATAGGTGGTTTGGTAGTAGACAAAATCAATTCCCTCATAATCTAGCTATTCAAACTGATGTTTAGATTTATAAAATAAAAAGACTTAATTATGTAAAAGATCTCTGTTAATAAAGGTCATTTTGATTTAAATATCTGAAAAAATACTTTATTTTAATTTAATATTTCAATTTCGAAACACTTTTAATTCAATCATTAGTCTAATTTTTTTGTTAAGGTGAAAAATACTTATGTTGACTCATTCGTCTAAATTACTAATTACCTAAT
Source organism: Cicer judaicum (assembly GCA_037974835.1). Lineage (NCBI taxonomy): Eukaryota > Viridiplantae > Streptophyta > Magnoliopsida > Fabales > Fabaceae > Cicer > Cicer judaicum. The sequence goes on from JBBPBS010000276.1 coordinate 10,673,973, forward strand.
GAACTCAATTAACATACTTTTAATTATTATTGAAAAAAAGAAAATAACAGATTCGTCATCACCATTTTGTTCCTAATTTACTACCCCTAACCTAATGCAAATCACTTGCAGAGGACAACCAAAACACAGGCCAACATCAGGGGATGGCGTACGGTGATGCTGCCATGGGGACAACCGGGCGAGCGAGGATGGAGGCGACATGTCAGGCGCTGTGAGTTAGTCACGTAGGCTTGGTGGCGACGCATGAATGCCGCAGAGAGTACGAGAGTGATCTAATTTCTTTATTCTATACCTTTTGAGGTCACAAGATCTAACTCCCTTCCAATCTTTCTCTGTTTCATAATTTTTTTATTTTTGGATTTTTTCTGGAATGCTGATCTACAAGTGTGAGTTTCAAAATTAGGAATGAATTAAAGCAGTAAAACTAATTGTTTCCTTCTTCTGTTTTTTGTTTGTTAGAAGATGTCACAATAGTTTCACATTTTCTTATCTTGTGTTGTGATGTGGGGAAATGGAAGAAACAGGATGAGGGTTTGGGTGTAGGTTTGAGTTTGTATAGAAGACTTGGATCTGTGATGAACAAAATTAATTATTTTGTTTTTTATAAATAATAAAAATAATTAATAAGTGATTAACGGTGAATAGTGATGAGTCATCTATTTAGTAGCCATGTCATGTAAGCCACGTCGTCATGTCTACTTAACAAAAAAAAATTAAACTAATGACAAAATTAAAAATATTTTAAAATATAATATTAAAATATTAATCCATAGCTAACAAACAACCTTTGCAGTTGGAATTTATGAAAAAAGTAAGAACGTAAAGTGACGAAGGAAGAAGGCGCGTGCTTCATTGACTCGTTCTCTTCGTTTATGCTTCCCACCTAACTTTTTTTTTTTTATCTTCAGTATCTTCTTCTTCAACACCTTCACCCCTTCCCCTTCAATCACCGTTCACTAAAAAAATGGAGAATTCCACTCAGGAATCCAATCTCCGATCCGATAATTCCGTCACATACGATTCCCCTTATCCTCTTTACGCCATGGCCTTCTCTTCAAACCCCAACTCCCAACAACAACAACGCATCGCCGTTGGAAGTTTCATCGAAGAATACACTAACCGCATCGATATCCTCTCTTTCAACCCTGATACCCTCTCCATTAAACCTCAACCTTCACTTTCCTTCGATCACCCTTACCCACCCACAAAACTCATGTTCCATCCCTCCACCCATTCCTCCCTCCTCAAAACTTCTTCCGACCTTCTTGCTACCTCCGGCGACTATCTCCGTCTTTGGGAAGTTCGCGAAAACTCCGTCGAAGCTCTTTCTCTTTTCAACAATAGCAAAACCAGTGAATTTTGCGCTCCATTGACATCCTTTGATTGGAACGACATTGAACCTAAACGCATTGGAACTTCCAGCATCGACACTACTTGCACTATCTGGGACATTGAAAGAGGCGTCGTTGAAACGCAGCTTATTGCACATGATAAAGAGGTTTACGACATTGCTTGGGGGGAATCTAGGGTTTTCGCTTCTGTTTCCGCTGATGGGTCTGTTAGGATTTTTGACCTAAGGGACAAGGAGCATTCAACGATTATCTACGAAAGTCCTCAACCAGATACCCCTTTGCTTCGTTTAGCTTGGAACAAGAAGGATTTAAGGTATATGGCAACAATTTTGATGGATAGTAATAAAGTTGTGATTTTGGATATTAGATCACCCACTACACCAGTGGCTGAATTGGAGAGACACCGTGCCGGTGTTAATGCTATTGCTTGGGCTCCAAGAAGTTCTCGGCATATTTGTTCAGCTGGGGATGATACACAAGCTCTTATTTGGGAGTTGCCTACTGTGGCTGGTCCTAATGGGATTGATCCAATGTCTATGTATTCTTCTGGTTATGAAATTAACCAGCTTCAGTGGTCTGCTGCTCAGCCTGATTGGATTGCTATTGCTTTTGCTAATAAGATGCAGCTTTTGAGGGTTTGAATTTAAGGTTAGTGGTTTTGGAAAACTGATACACATTGTCGTGTTGTGAATTGTGACTCATTGATGAGTAGTTTAGTTTAACTTGATCATATATGTATTAATTATGAGGGCTAGATTGTTATGTGCATACATTATTACCGCATAATGTAGTATGATGGTAACGAGAGACGTATGCCATGGCTTCATTTGGCGGTCTTAGACTACTTCTGTCCTTTATATGTGATAGTGAATTGGTACTGTGATAGTTGGGGCAAATTACTTTACCTTACATGTTTTATTTATAGCAGAAGTTGATGCTCCATTTGCTTGTTGAAGATAGAATTGACAAATTTAATATTTTAATTGCATTTGCTGCCTATATAGATAATACTTTGTTAAATTTCAAAGTTTATTCGTTTTGTATTGTTATTGAATGTATTTGTAAGTAGTAGTTTTGATCATGTGCTTCAGCACCTTATTTGTTTTTGAGAAAGACAGTTTATTGCCAGAGTAGTGGCAATCTAATGAATGCTTGTTTATTAAACTTTGCTAAAGCCTTCATCCTTGCAATTACATTTAGTCAAATAAGTAAAGTAGCTGTTAAGCTGAAAGAAAAGTTTATTCCCCCAATTATAAGAGCTGCAGTTTCATACAGGATTGAATATTTGTTGGTAAAGAATAAAAAACTAAGCGTAACTGGTGCTGCAGAAATGAGAGTTTTACAATGCATAAAAGACTATATAACATTAAAAATCAGATAAAATTGCAGTAGCCCTAGACCCCATTATAGATAACATGGTAGAGTATTGTTTTAGGTGAATTAGAGTATGTGTGGAGAAGCTCTGTAGAGCTAAAGAAGGTTGACTAGATGAAGAGTAGTTCAGTAGTTACAGGTGAAAGAAGACCTAGAAAAACCATCAGCCAAACATTAAGAGATTTGGAGATAAATCATTCATGACAGGACTCTTTACCTTTTAGCATTGATTGTACCATTTACCCAATCTCATCTAATGGCAAAAAGCTTGGTTATTGTTGTTGTAGTTACTTAAAAGAAGCATAGTCCGTCATCTTTAGTATGAATCTCAGTTCTGAAGAATAAAAACACGCCCTTCCTAAACTGTTACAATTTTGTATTTACTACTTACTAGTGTGTAAATTATAGACTGGCTACAACAATTGCAGTTTAACTTTGAAGATCTGCCAAAAATTCGTCCCCTCATTAAGAATTTTCCGTTGAGGTCTAATTGGTATTGCTTTTCAGCATGCTGTTCTGCATTTCAAACGAAAAATAATGTTTAGTGGTTTTGGTATTTATTTTGTTTTAAAAAATAGGTTTAAATATGTTTTTAATCCTTGCAATTATAATTTTATTTATTTATTTTGGTCCTTGTAAGTTTTTTTTTGTCCACATTCCTGCAAATATAGTTTCATTTTAAATTAGTCCTTCAAACCAACTTTTGTTACAAAAACTCAAACACCGTTTTGAAACGTTCTTCCTGAAATGGGGATTAGGTTTTGCAGTAAAATAAGCTGTATGGAGAGCCATCGTTCACCCTTCCACAATTTTACCACCTCGCTTTCTTTTCCCATTCACTCTGCCTACCTTCAACTTTTTCCTTGCTCAGCCTTTCCACTATTTCATCACCACTGCACTTCCTTTTCCCTTTTCCACCATCTTCAACAACCCCCTATTCACCTCCGTTTTACCACCACTACTCCTCGCTCTCATCAAATCACGTGAACAAAATTCGCTCCTTTCAACATCAATTTTCTTAGGAGAGCTTTTTGATTGGAGAATCTAGAAGATCGTCTTAGCGACTGAACCTTGTTGTTTAACTTGGGTGGTTTCCTAACACCCATGGTGGGGGTTCTTGATTGAATTGAAGATGTCTTTGTCAATTTAGACTTGGGGGTGATGGGTTTTTTGTTGTTATGCTGAAGGAGTCTACATGAATAAGTCATAAAAACTTCACGTCAGAAAGCTATATACAATTATTGGCAGTTTAAGTAGATATATACCTACATTTTCCCACTCCCTTCAAATTGGTTTGCTATATTGAATTTGCGCTGTGTATACAAGTTTGTTTTATTTTCCACTATTTTTACAATAATAATAATAATGATAGAAATATCTTTTATAATGACAAGGACTTTTTTATGTCATTGTTAATTTCCCAATTCCTAAAAGTACTTGCTACTGGTGTTTTCTGAATATATTTGTGGTATTTTGGAGCAACACTACGCTGTGGATCAAACTGTGTACTGATTAATAGCATGTCAACTTCTTGTGCCTTTTAGTATCAGGATCGCTTAGTTGTGAAGTTCATGGCTCTAATGAATTTACCAATTTAGAAGCAAACTTATAAACATATTCATAAAAAGCCATACTTAAGCTCATTCGTTCCTCTTCTGCAGATATCCTAGCATTGGTAATGAAGTTCTTTAATACTTGGCATGAATGATGAATCACTTTCCCCTGTACAACTAAAGAATAATGTTTCCTTTATAGAAATATATCTCGAAGGATGTCTGCATAGCTAAAGAATTACCACTCATCTTTATTTTTTCCATGTCAAGGACGGAGAAAAATCGACTGATTTACTGATAGGTAATGTTATAGAATATTTAACTGTTCCTGCTGAGGTTCTGGTAGTGGGTAGAGTAGCTGTATTATTTCCTCTCTCTTATTCTCATGTTGAAATCTAGTTTGTAGGAATTGTGACAACCTTAAACTGATTAAGGTGAAGTACAATACAAATAATAAATACATCATTGGAAGATTCATTGAATGACACAGGTTTCTAATCGCTTTTCATTCTAATTGTGCAACATCGCATCCCAAAGTTTATTCTGTATAATATATGCCATTAGCTGATTGCCGTGGGGTCTATATTTTGTTTATTGTATTCACAAAGACTGTTTACTCTCTCAGCTTATTGTATTCACAAAGATTTTGGCCATTCTGGTGTGTGGTGACGAATTGGAAATTAATGTTTTGTTTTGATGGTACTTAGCAGTGTTGTGCACTGGCAAGTTTTCTTAGAAACAAAGTTAAAGCCATAAACTCGTTTGAAGCAATCCCAGGAGAAATTTTAGTAGTTTTTGAAGATTGATTGGTTGGTGTATAGAAAAAAAGGTTGTTGCTTATTGTTTTTGAAAGGAAGCTTCTGCTTGTGGAACGAACTCTCTCTACGGAGAGTTGGCAAGGATCTAAACGAAAAGCAATAGTACAAAGAAAAATCACAAATTGAATGGGCTTTGGAGACTATTATCAGAAAATGTTACTAGTGTGGAACAAATTGAATGGCATCGTTTTTCAATATGCAAATTAGAGGTGATTTTATGAATTTGAAACATGATTTTGCAGTTTCCCAAACATATGCTATGACATACAGATACAATCTAAGGATTTAATTTAAAAAAATAATAAAAACTTTATAAAAGAATATAATGTAAAAATAAAAAATATTGTGCGATGGAAGTGTTTGTGATTCCAATTAGCATCCATTGGCAGCCACAAGGACGCAGCAGAGTGAATGAAGCAAAGAGAAGCCACGTAATTAAGAAAGACAAGTCACGAAAATCCAAAACGAGTTGTGAAGCAGAAAGGAAAGCAAGAAAGAATACAAATTAGAACCGAAGCCGAATAATAATAATATTATCCTAAACAATTCCAACAAACCCATCCCAGTCATTACTTATTCCTTTTGACCTTTTCCATAAAACAATATCCATCTTCAATTTTCTCCTTCTCCTCAAACCCATCATGGAACATCATCAAAATCACAACTTCAACTCTTCAAACCCAGAAAACAACCACCTCTTTTGAAATGTCCCCACCACTAACAATAATCAACCTCCCTTCCCTACCAGATCTCTTACTAACAGCCCTCTCCGTTTGTTTTCTCTTCACCTCCTCAAGATCCCACTCCACCACAACAACCACCACCAACTGTCCCTTCCTCTCTTTCCCTCTCAACCCTCGCCGTTTCCTCAAAATCCCCACCATGTCCCACACATCCACCTCATCATTAACATCATCCAAAATTAACCGCCGCCACAATTTCGCATCTCCACACTCTCTCTCAGAATGGCTCAAACCTCGTTTACCCTCCGATTCCTTCGCCTCCTGGGGCGTCAAACCCGGCACCAAAAACGTAGACAACCTCTGGCTCGAACTCTCCCAGGGTGAAACCTCTCTCGACGATTCCAACCCTCCGGTTCGAACCGTTCAGGTAGTTACAATTCGCGTCACCGGAAAAGACGGTAAGTTCCTGGTCGAATCGCACCAGGAAATGTCCGACGGTAACGTGAGGAAGCGGGGTCGACCTTTGTCGGAGAAGATGAAACCTAACGAAGATCCGGAATCCGCCGCCATTAGGGCGGTTAAGGAAGAGCTTGGCTCCGTGATCGGTGAAAAGGAGGTTTGTGATATTGTGACGATTGATCCGAATTCTTATGAGATGAGAGTGGAGGAGCGTGATTCGGGGTCTTATCCTGGTTTGCCTGGTTGCTACGTTTTGCACTCCATGAATGCTACGGTTGAGGGTTTGCCGGAGGGTGATTTTTGTACCTATGAGGTGGATGAGTACGCTGATTCTGATGATAAGAAAGTTGCACATAAAGCTGTTTCTGTTAAGAAACATTATTGGAAATGGGTTAGTGCTGATTATATTCAACCTTGATGTGGTTAGTGCTGATTATATTCTATGAAACACACACCAGACACAATGTTTATATTGATAATAATATGAGAAAATATAAGTGATTGAATATAAATTACAGTATGTGTCTTAACTCTTCAATGTGAAGAGTTGGTGTTACATAGGTGTTTTCTTTTTTTAGTATTTAATCTGACATTTTTTTTGGGCGGGGAGGATGCTTGGTTATGTTTGTATACATATGAATAGTGGTGTAGTACCAATAGTTTTTGTACTTGTATATCTTTTTGTACTGGAATAGAATTTGGTACTTTCTCTGAAATAATAATTTGCATTAGCTGTTTGCTTTGGTTGTATACTTGACATTTCATGATTTTAATTACTTCACTATTTTCCATTGTCAACATGCTAGATGGCTTCTTGTACCAGTATAAGAATCTATAAATTTTCTACTTTGACATGGTAGTATGGATGTTATTTTTCCTTAGATGGCAAAAATTCAATCTGTTGAGAACCTTGACACGTATATTAGAAAATTTTAAACCAAATGGAATGAGAAAGTATTCTAATTCTTCCACTGAGAAAATGCTGTGTTCTGCAAAACTTTCTCATTTCTACTTCTTTTTTCTTTTTGTCTGAAAAAACTCATCTTTACTTTTAAGTAAGGACGTATCAAGTATTATTTAGTTTGTATGATAAGGAGTTACTTTGGAGAAATATTTTAATTAGTGTTTATAAGAAAAGAAAAATTACAATATGATTGTAACAATGACGCTTTATTAAATGATAATTCTTGCATTTAACTTTTTAAATTTTTTGATAGAACCCCTGAACCCATGAATTCAAGAAAACGAAATGTATATTATTGATTGTAAATGGTTGAGCGCAGAGCTCTACAATGGTGGAAACAGTAAAGAAAAAGATAAACCAGAGTTCTAAGAACTCCTAATCCATAGCCAAGCTTCTAACCAGAGAGAAAACTCTCCTAACCTACTCTAACAACTTTTCTGAATGTCTTCCTCACTTTCCTTCCCTCTCTCTTATAACAGATTTCCCTTGAATTTAGGAACAATCATAACTAACTAACACTTTAGAATCAAATTGGGCTAAGGCCCAAATCCAGTATCCTATCAGTCTTCCTTTCTAATATTTTCATATTCACTTTCGAATTTAGAACTATCTTTTTTTAATATAAGTTACAAATTATATGCTTATTTCATTGAAAATTTAGAAAATAATGTAAAGGGATCAAAGATCAAAGTATTTTCAAACAGTAGTGTAAGTCATTTAACTTCTATTAGATGAAAATGGACTGAATGGTATGCTTTTAGCCTGTTATTTGTGATGCATCTACCTTCGATTCTCGTCTGGACAACAGATGACAATAATCATTATTGACTAGAGCTTGGATTTAAAGAAGTTAGTCACGGATGGTAATGTTATGAAAGATCTAGAGATTGGTGAATTGCATAAAGATATGTTATATGACTGAATGTTATGGTATCATTTGATCCATATAGCTGACCTTATTTTGTGGGACAAGGCTTGGTTGTCGTTGTAGTCATGTATGAGAATGTTCTTTGCCCAGATTATATTCTGATTAAATTCATAGAATCAAAGGAAACAGGATGAATGGCTGGAGTAGATAATTCTAGAATCAAGGGATTCAGTCAATCATCCGATGATAAATTCTTCGAAACCTTAGCCGAAGCCTACGACCTTTGCTTCAAAGAGAAAGTACAATGCTAAAATTAAACGCAGGACCTACAGAATTTCAAGTGAAAGGATAAAAACAAATGTTTATTTCTCAGCTGGAAAATTTTGGTGAAACCTATTTTATTCCTCAATCTTTGCTCTTGAATTTCATTCATTTCTCAACTTGCGAAATTACCGGATTTGTGATAGCCATAGAGACTTGCCCAAGATTAAGAGACACATTTTGTTTTGAGAAAAGAGTTAAGGGTGTGTCTGTGTGAGTTTTAGTCACTTTGTGTGCTTTCTACAGTAGGAATAGGAATCATCTTCTCTGCAGCATCTAGCATTCTTCTATTAAATGCCAACCATAAACTAATCTAATTGATAGCATTAATCTTTCAACCATTAGATTTAATACAATGGCTGACATTTGATGAAGAATTATCGGACTATAGGAGGATTCTTTAGAACAAGGAGGTTTCTAGAGTTTATTCTTTACTTAAGTTTTTGTTTTCATTGTTGTTTCCATTATATCTAACTGAAATGGGGCTATGGTGGATTCCATATTTCGATATATGGATTAAGATTAATCAAGATACAAGAATCTCTGCAATTGCTGAGATATAGGTTTGAGGTGAACTAAGGGTGCTGCTTGTGTTCCATGGATGGCTCACATTATGTCACTATCCCATCTTCTCATCCCTTCATTACCGTTTACTCAGCGTTTCCCACTGTAACTTGCAAATCCTAATCAAATGAGTTTGTATCTAGGTACAAGAAATTCTGAATTTAATTTTTATATGGATAAAAGAAATGTTATAGTTAGACAAATCACACTTTAAATCCAAACTCAATTTTTTTTCACACTAACAATATGTTTATTCCAAGAGATTATAGGTGTAAATTTTTTTTTGAGTACTATAGTTTCAAGGCTAAACATAACAATACAATATATTTATTATTACTATTATTATTATTATTATTATTGTTATAATTTTGAATAATAATTATTAAATTAAATGAAAGCTTATAAGTAAACAGAGTTTTCTTCCCTCCCGCTCCTTTTTTAAAGATTAATTTTATTCCCTTTCTAAATCACCAGCAAACACTCTTTTAATAAATTTATCTCTCATTTATCAACATGATGGGATATAAGTGTTAGATACTTAAATCTCTCAACTAATTAGTTGAGAGATTGATCTCTAAGTTGGTACATATAGAAAAACATGTTTAAAGAGACTAATCTTTTAAATAAGTTTTTGTATCTCGGACTTGAGGATAATTAGTCTATACTGTGATAAATATCATAATTTATCAATTAAAAAAATTATATTTTGTTCATTGATGCTGCTTCCTTACCTTCTTGTCCAATACAAGCGCCCAATGTCTCGTCTATGGCAGTGCTATTACATGGCGGCCCGGATTAGAAGATTGCATATTAGGTCATGTAAATAAGTAGTAGTCTTAGTTGAAGAAAAAGAAAATTAAGTAGCAGTGTTTTGAAAAAAAACTAATTTTAAACATTTGTACTTTTTAGTTATTTTCACTTTCTTACCATTTAATATTTCTCCTAATAAGAAACGTTTAATCATTTGAATACATCAACTATTATTTCTTTTATAAAATATTTACACAAATATTCAAATGATAAAATGTATTCTCCCGTTTTACAATGAATGTAATTTTAATAAATAAAAATTGTCTAAAAATAAACGTCACTCGTAATTTTCAATATAATTTTAATTTTTTTTTATACTCTACTTTTCAATGATTATTATATTCTTACAAATAGTTAAAATGAGTAACTTAATAAAATTACTTCTCTTTTATTTTAATTATTACATTTCATAATAATATATGTACAAAAATCTTAAATACACTTATTGTAAGACATAAAGAATTTAATGTATATTTAAATTTATTTAGAGTGAAGGAATGATGTTTCGATCTAGACTAAAAATAGATCTTAAGATCTATCTATGAAACACTTACAAAATAATTTATTTGCCTTCAAATTCATTAGTAGAAAATGTTGTTTATTAAACTGTGTTTTTAGACATTCAAAACTTCTCCAAGCATCACGAGGTTCTACATTTATAATTTATAATTTAAGTAATATCACATAATAAATTCACACTAGAAGCATTTGTAGTTAGGATCATTTATTTGAGTAGGTGGCAGTGCACTATGCTTAATCACTAAGTATGGTTGTTTGCGTATATAGTATACTAATAATGAATGAGGAGTAGGGGTTTGGAGTTGGAGATGGTAGAAGCAATATGCACACAACTTTTTGACAAAATTATTTGATACCTTCAAAAAGTTACACGGCATTAGAGCAAATGAAGTTGAATTTTCAGTTTCGTCAATAACCAAAGCATTGCCTAACATGGTGGCAAGCGACTTTCATGTACATCATAAAGCCATTGCATTTTTTATTTTTCAAACGTCAAGTATTAAACTAATTTGCCCAGCATCACTTTTTTAATTGCTCGTTCTTTTCAAACAAAAAAGAAATTGCTTGTTGTTACCAAATAAATCAACAAACCAATTATTTGTGGTCACCCCTTCTCTCAACATTAAGATACACTTTTATTTGTGCTTGAGTTTGATACAACTTTAATCTCATTCAATATTACTTTTAAACCTAAGTTACGTTGTCTTTTTTTAACGTCCCATTTCATTAGTCCTTAATTTTCACACACACACACAAGTTGGGTGTTACAATTATGGGATTCAGAAAAATATTTCTTTTAGTTTGGTCCTAAACAATGAACTTAACATTTTTTGTGCAGTAATTTTCTATGCATCATTCACAAGTGAGGAAATTGTGTAAATAAAATGAGTTACTAAGATAAGACCAAAAAAAAATGAGTTACTAAAAAATCGGGGTAGCTTGTGTGAATGTGTCGTATTCATGGCCTAAAGTGAAAATGACTTTTTAATTTCTCATGGTAGATGAGTTAAAGTTACTTTCTATAAAGAATTTCTGTTGTGGTAGGTTTAAGAAAGAGTGACTTTGTTTGACAAAGATCCTATGCAATGTAGGACAAATAATTGTCACAATAGAGTATGTTTCTGCTCAATGAGAATTGATAAGAGGCTTCCTCTGTTTGAAGTTTGAAAGCTAGCATTTGTTTTAGTATCACGCTCTGATTATTTATGCATATTGAAATTGGAAATTGTTTCTTAACTTCCATTGGGACTTGGTTGTGATGGTGCATGCCAATGGCATGTATAGTCATTTTTTTCTTTCTTTTATAATCTTGAAAAAGTTATCTCACTTTATAATAATTGTACCATTATAATTATAATTATAATATTATATTAGATGAGTAATATATATGTCAACAGAGACATCTTATCTTAAATTAATCTTCAAATTAGCTGCGTTAACTTTTTGTAAGTTTAAGCCAATAAAAACAATGCTGCTATTTATGAAGTAGAGCTATTAGCAATCAAAACTATGTGTTGGTCAAAATGCTGAAAATCTAAAGGGGATGTTTTTTAAGTGTTAACTATCCACACTTAATTCCTAGTTCCCACAATTAGCATTCCCTAGTATATTCTCTTAGCCATGCATGGCCAATTATCTCATACTAGTATATCTTGGTGATTTTTGCTCAAAATATAGAAGAAGAAAAATGTATATGCAGATTCATAGTTACCAAAAGTTTAATTTAATTTGATTCTTAAAGGTTAAGAATTGACATGTAAAATCTGCAGATTCTCCAAGGAAAAACAACAATTTTTCCTTCTTTTTCCATTTCTCTCTTCATGGAATCTCATCTACATATTCTTCAATCAAAGTCTTTTTTTTTCCTTTGTATCCACAAAATAAACAAAGGTGAGCCTATATCTACTCATTCATCCACTCATAAAAGGTATTAGACCATGAAATCCATTCATCAGCTCCTTTTCAATTTACCTTGCAGAGCCAAACAGATTTAGACACACACTAGGGAAGAATTTGGATTGCATGCAGTCTGTTGGATCAAGATAGAACGATTCGATATTTTAGTTTTTTTTTAAAAGAAAAATCAAAATTTTCTTTGAATTCTTAACAACTAGATTAAACGATCAATGATATTCTGATAGTGTGAATACATGATTTTGTGGAATGAGATTAAAAGTGAAGGAGATAAGATTAATCAAATCATCTAATTCTTTTTAATTTTCAGTCACAAGTTGTATGTAAGTAACTTTTGATCTATATAATATCATATTCATTTACAAATCACATAGTGGTTGCAAAATAAGTTTCAATACAAAAGCCAACCAATATCAGAAAATAAAAAAAAATAAAAAACATGAACAACTTATATAAATCTCTATAATATGAAGATTTAAATTGTGGTAGAACACTGAGCAGACATCTTTGAAGGTCCAATTCCAATTCCAAAAGCCACAACAGAAACACAATTAACATTAAACCTGTAACGACCAGAAACCCAAGTTCCAATTTTCCAACGAAGCTTTCCATTACCTTTAAGATTCAAAACCAATCTTCCATCAATTTGATCATGACCCATTTCATAAATAATTAAAGGAGCAACAGGTAAACCATTACCAACTAAAGAAGCTGATAAAAGATTAGTCTCTTCTTGTCCTTGGTAAAAGGGTGGCAAAAATGAGTGACTTGTTATTTGTTGAGTCTTGTAAGTTGCATAAACTAGAAACTCATCGTAGTAGATGCTAACTTTTTGGTTTGGATTCTTTGAGAGAAGAGTGAGTTGAATTGAAGAGTTGAGGATTGGTCCTGAGAAGTTAAGTTGATAGATGTCAACTTCTTTTAGTGAGAATTGAGGCTTGGTGGGTCGGAGGATGAAGTAGATGAGAAGTATGAACAATAGAATTGTTGTGAATAATGCTGAGAAAGCAAAGAAGATTTTTTTGTAGTTTCTCTCTATTCTTAGTACTTGTTTATTTGCACAATGTTTTGGAGATTTTATTATTATTTGAGACATTTGTGTGAGAGATATCAAAGTTGAAAGCAAGGATGTTTACAAGTTAAGGAAGAGAGGGGTTATAAAGAGACCAAAAAGCACCAATTATAACAATAATTCAAATATATTAAACTCTTAAAATCTTGATGTGTAGTGTACTGTAGGATAATCCTACCATTACGCACACGTGTCTCATTAGTCTTTTGTTTTGTAAACTCTGTTTCAAATGTTCTTGCTTAAGAATGATATTAGATTTAGTTTGTCAAATATTTCTATTTATATAGTCTTCTATTTTAAAACTATAATATCGTGTATATTACTATTTTTTCGATAATAAAAACACAAGAAAATTGGTGTAAATTTATAATATGAAAATAAAGAAAAAGAAAAAGGCTTTTAAAGATCTTTGTACAATGAAACACATAATGATCTATATTTTATTCATGTAATTTGATTTACGGTTAATTTGGGTACATCTAAACAGTTGACCCTACACCATTCTCCACTTTAATAACACAAAATGTTTTCTCCTTTTGCAAGCAATTACGGAGTAAAGTTTTAGTGGGACAAAGCTTTAAACTCTTCCCTGAAAATAAAATGTCACGTTCATATTTTAAAAGCTAACAACACCAAAAAGTTACTTTATGTTACATGTATTTTACATTTGTTTTACAGTGGTATCTATTTTCTTTAAACGGTAAATGGCTTTGGTTATTTTCAAATGTTTAAGTAATCAACAAGTGATTGAGACTTCCATTTAACACAAGCAACAAAAATTGGGGCAATAACTGTCCCCAATACAACTTTTTCTTTTTGATGTGCAAATGGGTGCGCTAAGGCTTTCTCAAAATAATAAATAAAATCTATTTCAAATAGAACTTTGTTTGAGCATTTTAAGCCAAAAATTGAATGGAGAGAACCCAAACAAAAGCATAAGTGTGTACAAAATCGAATTGAACCTACAAGCTACTCGTAATTCATGTGAGCTTTCATATACTCCAAATAATATTCAATAACATAGTGTTACTTCAATTAGTAGCAAATTGAAAATCTAAGACTACCAACTGAAAAATTTGCTTTAAATTAAAAGTTTTGTAGCACACAAGACCAAGAAGTGTATGTCACTAGTAACGATTTATCGGGTGTCACCATAGGAGTAAAACACATGGCACACAAGAAGGTTCTCACAAAATAAGTGGGCCCTAGGCCTCCCCACAAAAACAAAACAATGTCACATTTTATATATAGGATGTCCTGTGGTACCTAAGATAACGAACGATATTTTGAGATTTACAAAAATTTAAAATGGTAGTATATGCATAAAATCTCATTTTGACACGATTATTGTAGGAAGAGGATGGGATGATAACTCTTTAAGGTATATTAATAATAAATAAAGGGTAATTTGGAAAGAAAAGCAAAAGTAACACTTTTTAAAAGAGCCATGAGGAGGTAGCGTAAATGGCCTTTCTTCATGATTGGAATTGGAGATATGGCTATGTATATGGCCTAGTGGCAATTAGCATGCATCTCCTACCATAACTATTGTAAGGTGCAATAAATTGTTAAAGTAGTTAGATTTTGAGATATTATTTATTTCTTTAATTTTAATAAGTCTTTGTAATTGCTGCATTGTGCAGCCCCTATAGAGGTTTAATTTTTTATTTTTTTACTGATGCTATAGAGTATTTTGTTTAATGAAAATTACCAATGTATTGTGTTCGTTAGTTTTAATAATTTTGACAGTGCAATTTTATTATTTCACAATAATAAAACAATGGAGTGAACAGTAAAAGGAGGGAGGGAACATGTAGAATCTAGCTATGAAATGACATTTTGTAAACACTCTGGAAATTATTGTCGTTTGATGATTTCTTGACCATAAATGTGTTTTAGTTTCACTTTTTGAGTTGTGATAATATCATACTTTCGACATGATTTTCAAGTAACGGGACCAGAGTCACTTTCCATAGTTTAGTCAATATAAATAAATATTCTTCAAAGTCTTTAAGCAGTTGATTAGCCAAATAATCAATTACTTAATTACGAAGAGGATTAGCATGGGAATTTTTTTTTCTAACAATAGTATGGACGAAAAAGGATTTTATCTTTCCTATTCTATCGAATTAATCGGAGAAAATTTACACTTTTTTATATTTCCATTCACTCACTCATATATATATATATATATTAAAAAATAATAAAATTAAAAATATTTTTATAAAGATAAAAATATAATTTTTAATATTTAAAAAAAATATTAAATATATTTAATATATATATATATATATAATTTAAAATTTATAATAATGTTACTCGCAGGGTGCTTTCGGGTGAACATTAATCATGCATATCATATATCAATATATGGTAATGGTGGACCGTTTGAGTGCTTTAATTTTGGGCCATTTTGCCAATATTTGGACCCTTGTAGTGAGTAGTTAGCTTCAGATAGCACTTATAGCAAAGCTGTTTAAAAAATTAAATAATTAAATAAAATGTGTTTTTTTTGTCCAAATCATTGTGACTAGGCAAGTATTTTTCTTATTATTGAGTACCCCATAACTTTGTGGTTTCTTTCTCAATTTTTATTTACTTGTTTTTGCTCATAATTAAACCTTTAAGACTCTCAATTTATTCAAATTGTATAAAAGGGTAAAAAATATATATATATATATATATATATATATATATATATATATATTTTAACTTTTAACTTAAATATAATTTTGTTGATTTATTTTTAGTTCATCTCAATTTAATTTTTTATTTTTATTTAATTTATTTTAGTCTTTTATCTTTTATAAGTGATATATTTTAATTCTTGTCACAATTACAACATATTATAACAATATTTGATAATTAAAATATTTTTTTAATAATTATTAATATAGACTTCTACTTGAAAAAAAATATTTTTTATATATTTTGAAACATATATAAATTCTTTGAAAGAAATGATAATATATTTTCACATCATCCTTATTAAGTTTGTACATTTAACTTTTAAAAACGTTTCTAATTATACTAGTTGTTATTTAATATGAGTCAAATAATTAATAATATAAATATAATGTAACTTAAATAATTAAATCAAATAAATAAAAAATTTAAACAGAAAGTAAACTAAATTCAAATATATGTGTTAAAAAGAAGACATAAAAGATCACCCTTGTTTTCATGAAACATCAAAAAACACTGCAATGTATTTTATCTAAAACAGACAAGGGAGAATGACCATATAAGCTAAGTATTTATGTGTTGTCAAAACAGAAGCAAAGGTAAACAAACTTCAAATATGGTTGTTGAGAAGGACAAGCAATGAAAAGGGGGACTCATTTGCTTAGTACTTCAGATAACTTTTGGCACTCTTTGAGTGTATGTATTCGAGAATTCGTATTATTCGCTTTTTCTAAGGGAATCTCGCATTTACATATCAAATGCCATTTATATCGTTTGATTGAGACCAAACTGTATAAAAAATGTATTTTATAATTTAAAATATCAAAATTAAATTTAAATTATTCGATCTGAATCAAGCAATAACTAATATCAAACATCGAAATAGTTGATTCAATATTTGGCTAGTTGCATTGGTCCATTTCTAAAGTGTACGTATTCTGTCTAATTTCTTCTCAAATTTTATCCACAAACTTAAAAAGGGCAGCAATTCTTGAACGTGAGATTGAGTCCATACTTTTCAATTACGCAATTCAAAACTTCAGGGGATAATAATGAGGAAAAAATAAATGCTTTTTATCACCTAGCTTTTCTTATAGCAGAACTCTCTATACAAGTACAAGTATGCGAAATGTGAATTAATTCAATCCACCAAACTTTTAGATTTTTTTATTGGATTCTAAATTCTGATGGTATAAAATATATTATTAGATTTTAGTTTTCAATAGATGAATATTAATCTATATGAAAATATACTAGTCCAGTTAGCTCACATTTTTAATTTGGATGGACACGTAAAAAAAACTAACCTAAAAAATACTTGAATTTTTATTTCTTTTTCTGATTGTTCGTTCCACCCCTTATTTTAACTCTCAATAGGTAAAATAATATGAGAATTGTGCTAAACACCCCTTCAAATTTTCCTCCACCCCCATTTTTTTTCTAAACACCATTTTATCATTTTTTTTTATTTTGTATAAAATCATAAATATTCGAAAATTATAAACTTTCGAAATAATAAAAAATTATTCTTTTTATATTTTCGAAAATTTTATTAAATTTGAAACTTTCGAAATTTAATTTTTCAGAAAATTTAACCAATTTTAAAATTTTTGATAAATGTTAAAGTTTCAAAATGTTATTTTCTATGATCTTTTGAACTTTCGTAATTTGAATAAATTTGAAAGTTCCGAAATGTGATTTCTCAGAAAAAAATTAAAACGTTGAAAAGTTTTGATAAATTTGAAACTTTCGAAATTAAATATCAAATTTATTATTATTAATTTACTACTCTAAATATATTACTATTTATTATTATAAATTTATTACTATTTATTATTAATAAAAACGTATTTGAGAACTTTTCATGAATACCAAAGTTTTGAAATTGAAAAGTTTGAATTTTATATTTCGAAACTTTCAGATTGTTAGAAAATTTTAAAGTTTTCTGTATTTTGAAAGTTTCATGTTCATGGAAACTTTCAAAATTTTGAGAAAAAATAATCTTCGAAAGTTTCATGTTCATGAAAACTTTCGAAGATTTAGAAAATTAATATTTCGAAAATTTCAAAATTTCGAAGTTTATCTTATTTGCAAGTGTGATTTGGATAATTCAAATTTTTAAATAAAATAAATGGAAAAAAAAATTTGAGTGTTTTAATAATAATATTAAGAGCAACCCGGTATTTCCTTTAAAGATGGGGTGAAAAGTACAAGTGGGGTACCCGGTACAAAACCCAAATAATATACCATGATCTCGATAATGTATTTCACTCAAAACTTGTTGAACAGCTGCCTTTTTTTGGTTCAGTCCGATTAACTCATATTGAAAATTAAGTTTAGGCCAAGCTGACCCAATGGATCAGCCCAATTTCAACATCTAGTGCTTTTTTCTAAAAATAATATCAGTAAAAGCTTTAACAAATATTTTACAATTTAAAAATTATTTATGAAATTAGATTTAAATATATTAACTTCATAAAAACAGATACAGTTAGCTTAAACTTTTAAGGTTTATATATTATAAATCATTAATTTTATTTAACTAGATAAATAAAACTTCAAGAATCAGTGATATTTGGTGTCAATATAAAATAAAATACACATACATGTTAATACCTTAATATGAATTCATTTTTTTATCGAATAAGAGTGTCAGGTCGAACTAGCAGCCTTCTCTAAAAGTACGATAAAAAGTAATTGTCCAATCCAATGTTGTGGAATTGCCTAATCTTCATGATGAGATGATCGTAAGGGTGAAGAGGAGAAGTGTCATTAGCAACCAAACCAATTGCAATTGTAGACAAAAAAAATAAAATGAAAATACTATGTATGCCAAAAATAACTCTTAATAGGTTGGTGTCACGAAGGAAAAAGAATGATAATGATATGGTACTGTATAGAAAACTCTAACATTACATGATTAATCAATGGGTCCTAGTAAGTAAACAATTCCTTCAAAAAATCAAACAATGAGACACGAAGGTCTCTATAAAACTGTATAAAATTACAACAGTATACCAGGTTGTTATTAAATATACATCAGGACCTAGAGAAAATGCAAAAGAGAAAAATGGTTTTAGAAAGCATATACAGATCAAGTGATACTTGTGGTATTTAAGGAGTCAAGAAAACAAAATTTTGAAGCAACTAATGCCAACAAAGTATGCTATCCTCTCCACTGAGTCACATATCTACTAACGATCAGTATTCATTTCCATCTTTTTCTGCAGCAATAGATTCAGGATTCACTTGTCGAACGAATTGTCCTTTCACTCTAGGACGCTGTTCTGCCAGTTTCTTCCGGCTCTCATATCGAACCTATTAATTAAAAAGTATAATAAGTTAGTATAGTTTGAAAACAATGTTGCTACAACTTCAAGATTATATTGACATTGATATTGATATTGATATTGATATTGATATACCTTTTTCTCATAACATCTCTCTTTTCGTTTCAACCGGAACTTGTTTAGTGCTGCTTCTCTTAGGATAGATCGATGAGAATATCCGCTGTTTGTGAGTTCTTCATTCTTACCCTCCGAAACTGTTGCTGTTCTGAAAGTAACAACTTGTTCAACATTGCTATTACTTCCACAATTACTTCCATAACCAATGCTGTTAAGATGGCTTGCATTTCCATTACAGAAACTACTCGATACGCTTTGATCAGTTGTAGGGGAGATAAGTCTTTGATCCTCTGCATGTTCTGACTTGTGTTCCTGTGTGTAGACAATTTGGTTCTGGGCGCTGTTTCCATTTGAATGACGAGGTTCATAAGGCTGTTCTGCATTATTTTCTTTACCATTTGACTGATAAAATGCTTCTGCTTGAAAGTTTGGTTCAAGAATGGTAACTGAACCTGGTGTTGATGGTGGACCGGACTGCGTACGAAACCCTGGAGGAAGCGCAGAACCATAGGCCATGCATAGGTCATTGAACCTTACACCTTTTACGGGAATTGGGAGAGAATTCCCTTGTTGGGAATGTGAAGTTGCGAGTTCGGATTCTTTTGATTGGGCTGTGGCTGGAGATACAATACATTTTTGCTTACTTGGTATTGAACTATCTGAGTTGCACCCAGCTGCAATATGGTTCTCGTTATTTATTTTTTGTTCTCTTTGTTGATCAGGGAAGTTTAATACTACTGCAGGTGACGCTTGCAATTGTCGGTTAGTATACCTGCATGGAACACCATTTCAGTGACAGGCATGCAGAATTCAACAGGGCTGGAAAGTTGTAGAAGCCACATGACAAAATTTACACACTTGATCCCTATCCTAAAGAAGGAGTCAAAAAGGTAAAACTGTGCTATTTGAGTTATTAAAACTTTGTTTTTATATTTCAAAGTATTATATCATCTTTTGAAATTCCTCAAACTCATCAAACATACAACAATCTTTAATATGTTTTACTTTGACCTGGTATCATTGACAAAACTCAAAATCCTGCAGTTCATAATTTAGATCGATGATTTGATATTTCCGCACTTGTTAAAGTAATTGCATCCATTGAACTCATTCCTTTATGGTAAACTAATTAAAGAGATGCAAAAACTTACAAGTAGCTGGACGAAACTTTAAAATCACAAAAAGGAAAAAATGAGAATAAAAAGGGATTTTAGCAATTACCGCTTGAAAGCTGAAGCATTAGAATGCATAAGCGTGTGTCTTTCTTCGGTGAGTTCCTTCTCAAAGTTGCTGTGATGAGAGCTTCTCAGAGAAAGATCAAGCTGTGGAGAATATTCAAACTTTCCTGTGCAATCAGTTGATGAATTATTGAGACCACAATTTGGACGACTACGAAATGCTCCAATCAAATCAATAGCTTCCTTAGAAGAGTCAGTTTGATCATAATGATTGTCATGAACCTCACCACTGATGCTAGGATCATCACCATCCTTGCCATTATTTGTGTTTGTCTCACCATTTTTGCAGTTAGCCACACTTAATCCTAAAAATAAAAAATTTGCTTTATATAGTTCTTCTGTGCAAGTAGTAGAACAATATGTTATTGCAGTTAAAGACAGAAATTTACCTCTATCATGATTGTCCTGCGCGAGCGATGCTTGGCCTAATTGAATGTCAACTTCATGTGTCTGTATTCCACTTGGATATGCTTCAGCACATTTCATTGGAGAAAATTCCTGTGCGATATCGACCAGGCCGCCACTCTCAGCTTCCATGTTGGGCTTTGTACAAGAGCTCTGCCACAGAAAACAATATCTTTTAACTACGACAGGCTTATGAAAATAGTTAAATATACATGTGTCCAGCATCTTTACTTCATCTTTTGAACATAAATATCTTCACACAACAGCAACAACATAGAAAATAATGATTTATAGATCTGGAAAGCTAACCTGTGCATCACTTCCTTTCTCAATTAATTCCTTATTTCTTTGAATGCAAGCAGCACCGCCACCAGAATGATTACTAGCAGCGTTGTTTTCAGCGGTGGCTTCAACCTTTTGTTGTGCATCACTTTCATCTTGAGGTCCATTTACGCCGGTGTTTGACTGCTGAAATAGTAAATAATATAATAAGTTTAAGTTCAACCATTTTTGTCATTCAAATCTGGGTATTTAAGAGAAAAAGCAAAAACAAACCGAAAAATAAGAGAGCAGAAATCTTACTGAATGTCTTCTCCAAACATGCTGCCACAAATTCCTCAGTTCATTTATTCTAATAGGCTTAACGAGATAGTCAGCTGCACCTCTCAACATGCATTTGTATACTGTGCTAACCGAATCTTGCGAGGACATCACTGGAAAACCGCAAAAAAGTGCAGAACAATTAATTAAAGTACTAATAAGGAGAGAAAATTGATAACCAAGTACAAGATTTATATTTGATATCATACTTATGACAGGGATGCTTTTGCAACTATCATGCTCCATAATTAATGTGAGAAGTGCATAGCCAGATATGGATGGCAAATCGACTTCTGTAAGTATTAGATCGATACTGCCAGGTCTTCCCTTTAGTATTTCCCATGCCTTCAAGCCATCAGCAACAGCAGCAACTGCTCAAAAAACAGATCAAAGTTATTTTCATGTTCAAGATCACACATATAAAACTTCCAGTGCTAATTTTTTTTCCCTTTCAAATTACAATACTCAACAAAGATGAAAAAGTCGAAATATAAATCTTTATGACAGATAAATGTTGAAAATAAATTGAATAATTGTACCAAGATTATATAGCTTAAACCCAGTAGTTTTTGCTAAGACTCTTACAAGATAAAGTAAATTTAAAGATACCATCAATTCTTAAAACTTTCAATTAACCAAATCTCCATCACTTACTTGTAAGAAAATATATAGTTTTTTCCATTTTTTTCTCATGAGTTAAAATTTATCAAACAATATTAAAAACAAAATGCCTTTAACTAATTTGTGCACACAATTTTTTTTTCCATCCCCTTAATTTTTTTTCTTAAATCCTAAAAATCTATGATATTAGCAATCCGAAGACTTCTATTTACTGGTAAAAAAAATTTTCCTTTTTATATTCAGTTAAATTTACCCATAATTAACAACTCAACCTCAAGATAAACCAATACTTACAACCAATTAAATTATTTAACTGAAAATCAGATCAAAATAGAAAGGAACGAAAAAAGAATAATCAGAGCAACATGCTGATAAGACAGTAATCAACTGAGCACATAAAAATGAAATTAAGAAAAGGGAAAAAAAGGAGAATGTAAATAGTACCTTTATAGTTACATTTTCTGAGAAGTGCTGTTATAATCTGTCTTGTGGAATCATCAGCTTCCACCAAAAGCACCCTCAAAACCATCCTCGGCAAGAATTTCTCCCACCTCATAAGCCCTTTCATTTCACCACCTCTACTCTCAGCTCCACTCTCTTCCTCTTCCCTCAACTTCTCATCTTCCTTCTCTCTTCTCCTTACTACCTCACCCATGTTTTTCAATTTAATAATAATAATAATAATAATAATAATAATAATCGATCCACTATAGCATCAGAATCTTTGTTCGTGAAACCAAAACCTCAGCACACAAACACAAATATCCCAATTTGGATTGTGAAAAATAAAAAGACACCAAAAAGAAAAAAAGCAATATAAATGGATTATTAAAAAATAGATACTGTTAAGATAATAGAGTGATAGAATTAATCCAACGGTGTAGAATGTGACACAGATGTTAACTGTCTCTTGATCCAACAGTTGAAGAAAATATCATTCGAGCATAAAAATATCTAGAACCATTGTGCGTTGGCCCACATGGTCCACGTCATCAAGTAGATCTTATTTTCGACCCAAGATCTAAAGGTGAATAGCCATTGGGTTCCCGTGGTTGGTGCAATGTTAGTGGTGGATATCAATTCATTTACACTCTTTTTTTTTTTTTATTAATAATTGCTTTTTTTTGTTTGGTCATTTCTTTTTGTTGAATACCGGTTTCGTCCAAATATGAAAATATCAGGGGGATATTTTTTGTGAGGGACAATCGGCATAGCATGTGGCCCATTTGAGAAAAGTTTTTTTTATTTTTTTAAAGAGAAAACCCAAGATATTTTTTAGTGCTTTGAAGCTGCCCACGAATTACATGGACAACACTCGAACACGTGGCACCTTCTTTGAGGATGTCTTGTTTTCTAGCTTTGTGGCTTTGAAGTCGTCGAACTCTATCTACGGGAGAGGAAGACATCACACGCTCTACAGGGATGTTAGTTACACGCTCTTTTCATTTTTATTTTTATTTTCGTAAGTTTCCTCGACTAAATGTAATAATATTTCAAGATGTGTGGAGTATTAAATGTTGATGCATTTTTTAGCCGAGGTTGAGTTCAAACTTGAGTTTACCATGTGACAAATTAGTGTCTATAATCAGCTCTGGTTAGTGGTTACATAAGTCAATATTCTTATTTCAAGTTTAATTTTAATGGACATAAAAAAGTTTTAATACATCTTTAATTTGGCGATGAGATGAATAATATTAAAGTTAATTAAATTGATGTTAACAATTTCAAAAAAAAACTTAAGCATATAATTGTTTATATCTAAAATTATTGTTCAATGTTATACCAAGTTACGTGTAATTCAAGTTTCAACATGAAAATAATATCTATCAAGTGAAGCTAGTCAAAGTGCTTTAAGAATTCACCCACCACAAAATATACCACTACTCACAACCAATTATATTGAGTAAACCACTAATTTAACATTTGAA
This sequence comes from Cicer judaicum, assembly GCA_037974835.1. Classification (NCBI taxonomy): domain Eukaryota; kingdom Viridiplantae; phylum Streptophyta; class Magnoliopsida; order Fabales; family Fabaceae; genus Cicer; species Cicer judaicum. The sequence continues at coordinate 10,698,128 of JBBPBS010000276.1, forward strand.
ATTATATATTAAATCATATTAAATAATTTACATTTTTTATTAAATAATTCTAATTATATTAAGTGTATTGTGGTGTCACATCAAGTGACGTTGTAACTTATCCACATTACATGGAAACTTATTTATGTCACATGGAGTATTTTGCTTATAATTTTCAAGTCTTCTATATATCTCATCTTCTAAATTCAAAATATGAAAAATCTCAAATTTGAGAATAATATTTTTTCTTCTCAAAATCTTTATTCTTTAATTCGTAAATATGAAATATATATGATTGATAGTTGAAGTTGATGAACCAGATTTACTTAATGACAATAAAGTAGACAAAATTAATAGATTCAATAAGCATTTCGTTGAATGATGTGATAGTTAAATTATTAGTTCAGACTGGTCGTCCCTAAAAGCTTTAGTGTAATTCATACCTTATTAAAAGTTGTTTATACAATGCAATGTTTTAAGAGGTTGTGATTAGAGTTATTTTAAAAGTTGTTTTTGTTTGTGCTCTTGGTGCTTTAAATGTTGTTAAAATTAGAAATAGATAATAGATTAATTAATTGTAATGATTATAATCAATTTCAATCAAATGTATTTTACACCATCTCAACTAAAGTCACACAATGGTAACCAAAATAAAAGGCTAAATAGATTATAATTAAGATGAAAATTTTAGATAAAATTGTTTATTGAAATTACTATCTATAGGTCAAGATGTTTTTTTATGTCGTGGACAAGTCACAGTAACATTTAACATGACACTTTAATACACTTAGCAAAGTTACTTGATAAATGGAGTAAATTGTTTGGTGTGATTCAACTTGAAGAAACATTTTATAAATATGTAAATTTGGAGTTTCAAATTGTTCTACGCTCATAATTTTGAATAACAACTTGTGAAAATATGATGTAATTTCCTTTGTAGAATCTAGCACTTGAAATGATTATTTAGATGGTTCGCAGTCTCTTCATTTGATTTCTATAAATGTAATATTAATGCAAACTTCTTCCCGCATTTGAAAAACCAGTTTTGATATCGACATTTGTTATCACTGTGAAACAAAATTTGTGTTGAAGTTAAAACTGTTTGAGTTTTTTATTTTGTTTATATTCTCTTGAATAAAAATTTATGAGTATTCTTTTAGCTCTCTCATGGGTGATATATTTGGATCTCCAAAATGTATTTGTGGAGTAAGATGTTTAAGGAATCCTTTTTAATTAAATTGTTAGTTTTATTAGGCAGTAGGTATATGGTGTAGTTTACTCGTTTGCACAAACAACATTTACAACTAATTTTCAAAAAATTCATTAGCTTCCATTTTGTATTTTTAGTTGATTTTGAATGAAACGAATTGAATTAGTACTCTAAAAAATGAGGAGAAAAAATTGTACATAATTGTAAAAAACAAAATGGTACATACATTATTTTTTATTTAAAAGATGATATTTTTGAATATTTTTGAATATTCATAAATATTTAAGAATCCGCTACATATTTGTTTGACGGATATTTATGCAAATATGGATAAGTCACAAGTGTCATCTATATAAGACTAAAGCGATTTTTAAAACACTATTTTTATTTAAATTTTACTTTTCTTACTTTTTGAAATGCATAATATTTTTATTGAGTAGTCAATTAGTGTATTTTTTACATTTGTGAGATACTTTATTTATTGTAATTAAATATTTATATTATTTGAAGCTTAAACCTACGTGAAATAATATTTATTTTGAGAGATTTAAAACTCTCATTTTACCGTTTTAGACTTTAGTATATGTGGATACATGGCCATATAGGAGAGAACTTTTGAGACACGAGACAAATTTTATAAAGGTTTAATAATATCTAATGTTAACAATGAAAAGAGGAAGAAGAGAGACAACCAAGAGACGACCACTTTAGGGTTTCATAACATAGAATGAACCAAATTTCTGTTAATAGGGTTAGGGTTACAATAAGTATATATATATATAAAACAAATAGAAATATCTAAAATACCATTACTACTAATATATAATAATATTATCTAACATCTCCCCTCAAACTCACGATGCATTAACATGGAGCATCGAGAGTTTGTCAACTAAAAACAAAACAACACTCCTGAAACAACTGAAGTGCCTATGCCAAACAACACCCTTGAAACAACTGAAGTGCCTTCGCCAAACAAAACCCTTGAAACACTAAACAACACCCCTGAAACAACAAACAACACCCTTGAAACAGCTGAAGTGTCTCCGCCAAACAACACCCCTGAAACACCAAACAACACTCCTGAAACAGCTGAAGTGCCTCCGCCAAACAACACCCCTGAAACACCAAATAACACCCAAACAGCTGAAGTGCCTCCGCCAAACAACACTCCTTAAGCACCAAACAACACCCCTAAAACAGCAGAAAGTGCCTCCGCCAAACAGGATCAAGAATAACCTCTTTATAGGAAGAGAGTTCAGACAAAGTTGACGAGAGGGGTAACGAAGAGGATCAACAATCGCAGGAGGTGGTTGGACAGCCAGGGGGACAAGAGAGATGTCACCAAAGAAGAAGCAACGATCAAAGAGAAGAACCAACAAAGAGAGAAACAGAAGCCAAAGGGAGGATCATTAGCTATACCAAACAATCACAATAAAGAGAGAAACCAAACCAACATGAAATCATATCAAATAGTCACAATCAAGAGAAGAACCAAGCCAACAAAAAATCAAACCGAAACCAAATCAAATCAAACAAAACTAAATCAAACCAAACTAAACAACATCAAACCAAACTAACCAAAGAGAGAAGCAACCAATAACAAAAGAGTGTTGATTTAGAGAGAAACAACCAAAGAGAACAATCAATATGGAGAGAAGCAACAAAGCAAATCACTAGAGAGATGAACAATCGAACAGAAGAAGCAACAGAGAGAGGAGCAATCAAACAGAAGAAGCAATAGAGAGAGCGACAACACAGAAGAAAGCAACCAAAGATATATGAGAGAAGAACAATTAAATTACCAACCAAATCAGCAAAGAACCATAACAATTGAAATCATGTGAACCAAACCAAAATCAGAACTAGAGTAAATGGTAGGAGGAACAGAAGCAACAACATTGGACGATGGTCCCCTAAAATTCTTCTTATGTGCTCTCCTCAATTTCGGACAATGTGTTTTCCAATGTGCTTGAAGAGAATCATCCTTAGCACCAGTCATAACAAATAATGACAGGAAAATACGACAAATACAATCGCTGAGACAAAATAAATTAGGGATAACCTACTGCTGTGCGAGCATGATTTCTTCCCCTCCAGACTTCGTTTTGCCGATCCAACCGTTGAAGACGAAGACCTGAATGTTGCGAATCTACTGTCCAAAAATTAGCCTGATCCAACGGTTAACGAATGCGCAATTGATATTTTTATGACACTGATTTAACAAAATCGGGAATAAGGTTACTCTTCTCTTTTCTTTACAATAGATCCCAAACTGTTGGGAACTCGGCAGCGGAATAGAGGCGGAATCGTTCAAGGAGGATCGAAATAGGCTCTAGATACCATGTTAACAATGAAAAGAGGAAGAAGAGAGACAACTAAGAGACGACCACTTTAGGGTTTCATAACATAGAATGAACCAAATTTCTGTTAATAGGGTTACAATGAGTATATATATAAAACAAATAGAAATATCTAAAATACCCTTACTACTAATATATAATAATATTATCTAACATCTAACTTATTATTTATGTATAACAAGCACATTCTTAAAATATCTAACTTATTAGTGTTTATATAAAAACTTTTTATTAAAAGTACAATGAAAATTTTGTTTTTAAAATTTGAAAATTCAAAATTTTATTTTCTTAAAAATAAAATTACCACTTTTGATTTTTCAATAAATACCCTAAAGATACTTGGTGTCTAAGGCAAATGACTCACCCACCTTATCTTGTAAATTGTCATCTACTTTATCCACTTGTTAGTGTGTGTTCGGTGAATTGCCAAGTGCAGAGCGCGTGGGGCTGATTAAAATGAACTTATAGAACACATTTCGATATCCCATTTGCAACCATTTCTGAGGTGACTAATCCGATGATTAATTAACTTGACAATTAATTTTTAAATTCTCCTACTCCAATCTCTCAATTTCGCAACTACCCTACAAAAAGCATATGCTTTCGCACGTGTCCCATCTAAAGTTATTTTATTACGAGTGGTTCTCAATTTTTTAAATACTTTTTAGTTGCTATTATTAACCTCCCACTGTCAATATTCTAAAGAAGCATTTTAATAAATAACTAGCAAGAAATATGTGATGAAGTAGTTGATATTTTATACATTAGTAATAAATATTTTTATATTTATTATTGATAAATATTTTATGTTTTTTTATATATTATTTATAAATATTTATTTCATAATGTATCTCATATTTTTATATATATCAATAATAATTGTGTATTCTGTAATTATTGTAATTTATTATTGGAAAAAATCAACCAGTGTTATTATATATATGAATTATAAATATTTATCTTGTATTTTTAATAATTATTAATAATACTCATATTTTTTATTTTTTAAATATTGAGTTAATAATTAATTTGAAAAGGGTATTTCTTTTTCTAAGTGTTATGTAATCTTGTATCATAGTAAATTATTTTTTGTTTCTTCTTCATAAAATCAAACGAAACTGACTCATTACCTTTCATCGATTAAAACTAATAAATAATTTAAATATTTTAATTAATTACCCTTCTA
>JBBPBS010000276.1:10703419-10726081 GCA_037974835.1 Cicer judaicum
TTCATGTCATTATTTTGATTAGTACACAACCCGATATCACAAAATTCTAAGTATAGTGAGTTCAATGAATATATATCTTTCATAATGTTTTCATGTTAATTTTTTTCATATCAGTTTATTGAGTCCTTAAAAATTCTATAAGAATTTAATATTTTTGTATTTGTGAAAAATTACACAAATATATTGTTTAGATCTATTATATAGTTCTTGAAAAACTTTAAGAAAATAAATATTTATTATCTGTAAATTTTAGAAGAATTCAATATTCATGCATTTCTGAAGGATTGCACAAAAATACTTTAGATCTATTGTATAGTTCTTGAAGAACTTTAAAAAAATAAATATTTATTCTCTATAAATTTCAAAATAATTTAATATTCATACATCTTTTGAAATATTGCAGCATAAATAATTGTATATATTGTCTAAATCTATTAAATAGTTCTTGAATAACTAAAAAAAAGTCAATATTTATTCTCAATAAATTCCAAAAAAATTAAATATTCATGCATTCTTAAAGTATTACTTTATTGAACATGTTTTGAGGGTTTCGGCATTGTGCAATATTCATATTTTTTAAATTATCAGTGAATTTGGTCGAACTAATTTTACCATTATTTTATAAATCAAAGCTATAATTTAATATCAATTGAGTAAATTTCTATTTGCTTTTGTTAGTGACTATTACTTTGACTTTAATTTGATAATAATGGTATAACTAACACCAAATAAAATTTATAATTAAATTTAAAGACATTCAAGATTTTGGTTTAAATTGATTTTCCATTAGTTAATTTATAATTATTTTTTGAATAAAAAATTACAATTAATTAAATTTTCTTTCTATTTCATATACATTATAATATGAAATGTTATCATTATAATTTTCTTTCTATTTCATATACACTAACTAAATCATTATTACTACATTTTTTTTCATAATTTTATTTCTTTTCTTTTATGTCAATATTTTATATTTCACATTAATATTATATATTTCACATTAATATTATATATTTCTTTCATGTTTTTACAACTTTTATTTTAATATGTTAATCTTACATATTTCTTATACAATAAGTTTGTTGAAATTTTTTATTTGGTTTGTATAATTATGAAATATATGATAAATTTTCTATTTGGTTTGTATAACTACCTGAGTGCGATTTTCTTGAATCACTCCATGTGAAGATTTTTATATAATTTTTTAAAAACTAAAAATTTAATATTAAAGTTGTTGAATTGTTCAATATGATTTTCTTTGTCGTCATTTAGTGCTTGGGTTCTTGAAAAAATAAGTTTTTATAGCCATTATTAGAATATATAAGATATGTTTGATCTTAGTATGATTTGGAACAAAGAAAATTACTAGAAAATTATTCCTTTCCCTTGGATATGAAGTAGCAAAATATTAATCAAATACAAAAAAAAAATTATTGTTGAGCTTTTATATAACTAGACATTTAGACCATGATTGAAATATTGAAATATGTAAGATTTATTTTATCTTAATATTGATTTAAAAATAAGAAAAGTAACATTAAAAATATATATTTTTGTGTCACTCAAATATGTTTTTAAAGTAACAAAACTGAAAAAATATTTTTAAGATTAATCACACATTATCTTTGAAAAGAAGAGAAATTGTTGATTAAAAATGTGAAAGATCACATGATAGATTGAACTATATTCCTTGAATTAATTGATTCATGCTATTTTTGTATAACCATTGTTGTGATTATGGTAATTGATATAGTAAAAAGTATGATTTACGTGGTATTGACGAGTTACAATGTGAAGGTGATAAATTTTTTTGATGAGTGATTATAATCTTTATTACTTCTAATAGTGATATAGTAATTTTTTATGAATACAATGATGTGGTATAATATCTTTTTCATATATGATTGGAATTTTAATATAATGTTTGGTTGGGAGATGTCACTTTAATATTATATTCGTGTTATGCATGCATGAATTTTTTTGTATGTAATTTATAAATATTATGTGCTAATTAAATTTGAAAATTGTACATATTTTTAAAGGATATATTTTCAATATTTGAGTCTAAAAATAATTGTAAATTTGTTGTAGTAGCACTTTAAAATATATTTTTTACTTGTTGAATTTGAAATTATTTTATAAAATCTATAAATATTTGGTTGTATTAATGAGAATCATTTACTATTTTAAATCAAATACTCTAATATTTGAGCCTAAAATATTCTACGTAAAATTCTATTTTATAATAGTAGAAAATATATGTAAAATATTTTTTCTGTTAAAGTGTTATGATTGTAGATTTTTTTTTTAGGATTAGTTTTCTATAGTTAACTGTATGACTGATATTTATGAAGTTATGACTTAAAAATTATACTTTGATAACATGCAATCATGTATATTGAGATATTAATTTACATAAAGCCAACAAGTTACTATATGTAACTCATCCCCTTAAATTTTAGGTTAAAATCATAATATTTATCATTTTAGTAAGTTGTTAGATGTGTTGTGTATATTTCAATTGATATAATATAATACGCTAAGATACGTTCTAAAAAAATATTAGATAAATATATTTGATATAAATCTCCGTCTAATATAAAGTATCGTGACCAAATAATTGGAAACATGTTTATAGTCTATTAAGTGATTTTCAATTGATGAACTAATTTTCTCACCATTAGGGGGAGACAATAAGTAGTTGAAAATATGAACCAAAAGTTCAAATGAATTACTTAAAATAGATTATTATCTTATATATGATACAACAATGTGAATTAGAAGTTCAAAACATAATTTATTTACAAAGTTAAGCAAGACTAATATCAGTTGTTAGTGCTAATATCAAAATAGACATTTGTGTTGGATAATATAATATTGCAAATAAGTCTCAATTGAGCCAGAAGCATGAAAGATTATTTGGTTTAAAATATAAAAAGTAAGTTTGACATAATTGATTTTGATACTTGTAAAAAATAAAAAGATCCCAATAATTATATCATGAATGGAATATGATGAAACTAAAAGAAAATCAACAATAACAATTGTTGCATATAATATAGTGTTATATGTGATCAATGATAGTGGGAATTATGAACTAAAGTGTATTATAGATTATAGACAAAATAATATTTTGAAAATATAAAGAAGCAATTGAAGTTAAATTGATCTCATTTCATAGAAAATAAGACTTTTGAACTTGTAGTTCGCCCATCTAAATATGTGAAGCTAATTAACTATGGTTGAACTTTTTGCACCATAAGAACATGAGAATGAAATCGTTTATGTGACCATATTTAATACTTTGTCACAAATTCATAGTCGAGTAAATTTTTTCACGACTACAACAAAATATTGATTTTCATCATTTCAAAGATCATTGTCTACATGAAGAGGAAAAATAAATATATTTTATACAGTTTTTTTTCTTCACCAAAATTTTGTTCTGTTGAATTTTATTGATAAAGTTTTCAATAAGGCAATCTCCACATAAAGAATGTTACACTATTTCCTTCACTAGAGTTGTTCTTCTCCATTGTTTTTATTTTCTAGTAAGATTTTAATGAGACATATCTATAAACATTCAACGAATTATATTAAGAATATTATATTCACTAATTCCATTATTGAATGTCTATTTACTTGTAATTTATAAATACAATTAACATTATAATAGAAACTACACAATAAAAGAATAATGCATTCACTCTCTTTCACTCTCTTTATTTCTCTTTTTGCATTTATCTTTATCATCTTATATCATGCCCTTGTTATTTTCGATTAGTTCACAACAAACCTAACAAATTGTTATTTTTATCCTTTAAATTATAGTAATAATTAAAAATGAGGAAGACACTCTAATCATTTGTCACTAATCTTCTTCCTTATTTAATTGAATAGTTATTAAATGTTTTTTATTTTTATTTTATATAATTATTATAGTGTAAATATTTTTATACTATTAATTAATAATAATATCATTAAAGGTATAAAAAAAATATCTCTACCTTTGCTTTATAAAATTATTTGAGTTTAATATAAATTTCACCTTAACCGGATGAATGATGACTATGATTCTTTACACCGATCTACCTAGAGACATATCAACTTTATTTTTTTTTGGATCGTAAATAGAATAGTAAAGAAATTTACTCGAATTCGAGATATAGTATTTAACTCAATAATTTAACATATACATTAGTGAAAGATTCTTCTTAGTAATATTTTTGTTTTTGAAAATTTCGTATGGAGAATTTGGTATTGGACCAGCCCGATGACGAATGGGCCAGCTAGTTAAAGTTTTATTCGGGCTAATCAGACTGGACCATAAAGATCCGATAAATTTTAGCTTGCTTTGTTAAGAGAATAAAAAAAAGCTACATAATATAAAAATCTGACTTTTGTTTGATAAGTACTTTTTCCTTCACTTCAGTCCTAACAGTAGTAAATTCACCCAGTCAAAAAAATAATAATCGTTTCAATGTTAAAAACAAAAAGTAATTCCAATTCAATGTTTCAATTACACTAATTTTATTTGTAAAAAAATGTTAAACTGTTAATGAGTATATTATTAAATGTTTAAAAATAAAAATAATATAATTTGTTTAATCTTTTGTAAAATTCAAACATTTTTATTTTAATTTCTAATATCTCACATCATTAATTATTTAACGGTTGAATAATTATTTCTTTAACATTTAAATATATAATTAAATCTACAAAATACAAAAACTATTTATGTTAAATATTTTTTTCTCTTTAGTTAAATCAAATAGTGACATCAAATCAATCAATAAAAATATACGTTTTCTACTCCACATTAATGATATATTAATTAATTGAAATAAATTTGGTTACCGATTAAAAGTTGTTTCATTACAAGTAATAAGTTTCATTATATATTTTTGAATTATAATTATTTCTAAATTCAATTAAATATTAGGTTTTTTCATTATTATTATTAAGAAAAATGTAAATGATGTAATCTTTTAATTATATATTTTGAAAAATATACACAATTTATTATAGTTAAATTTTTATATCTTAATAAAAAATTTATAAACTTTTTAATATAAAATACTTTTATTTGAAATGAATAAAGAGTTTAAAATAAATACATTTAGAGATGCAAATATTATTTTCTCACTCTAATTTTTTTTTTCAAATAAATAAGTAAAAAATTTAATTGTCATATATTATTCATATAAATTTTTTATACAATCAATATATCAAAATTATTTATAGATATGACACTAGATATAATTGTATTAAAAATCAAATATAAATAATGATGCAGGTCATGATTGAGTTGATTTGTGTATATGAGTTAAATTTATAAATATTATTGAGTTATGGATAAAGTAGTAGTGGGCTGGAGAATGGCCCGCGTATGAGACGATTGAATATTCATCATCATCCAAAACAAGAAAGAGACAACCGTTATTTAACGCTTTCACCCACACTCTCACCGTTATCTTCTTCTTCATTATACCTTTCTCCTTTCCCTTTCTTTTCTTCACACATTACTACAAACCACTAATACAGAGACACCTACAAAGATTCTTCATTCAAAATAATATAGCATATTTCCGTTTCATTACAATTATTATTCTGACTACTCAAATCAAATCAAATCAAATGGCAACGGCCACTAACTTCAACTTCCACACAACCTTTCCTCCCTCTTCTTCATATCCCACGCGCTGTCTTTGTGTACTCGCTCCGCCTCACTTGTCAAAGACCAATATACCCTCCACAACTTTCTTCGGAGGTGGTACCCTCAAATTCAAATATGCCGCCGCATTCGCAACTACAACAACCAAACGCGGCGGTGGTTCACTCTCCGTTCGGATGTCGTGGGACGGTCCACTCTCTTCCGTAAAATTAATCATCCAGGGTAAAAATATGGAGGTATCTAACTAACTATTCCATTTATGATAACTTTTTATTTTATCTTCAGTTTAGAAAAAAGAAGATAAAATTCCGATTCGAAGTTAAGTTACGTAATAGGAATGAATAAATGTAATATGTGTTGGTGTGAATGAAATGAATTCAGCTGAGTGATGCGGTGAAGCAGCACGTGGAGGAGAAAGTAGGGAGGGCAATTGAGAAGCATAGCTACATAGTGAGAGAGGTTGATGTCAGACTATCCACTCGTGGCGGAGGAGAATTTGGACGTGGACCTAGAACACGTAGATGCGAGGTTTGTCGATCGCTTTCATTTTCAAATTTCTTTTTAGGTGAATGTTAGTAGTTGCTATATATATTAGGGGAGAGATAAATGTTAATAACTCTTTTAGTATCTCTATCCCTAACCAAACCACTGATAACCTAGCATTCAAGATCTTAAAAAAGTAGTAGCAATAAGTGAAATTAACGTTTTTTCTGTCTGTGAAATCGTAATTGAGATCTCATTGGTTGCAATTTTTTATATTGTCACGATGTAATAGAGTAGATATAGTAGATATCAAGTTAGTGCAACTGCAAGCACAATTTAAAAGGTGATAGGAATGACAAAAAGGAAAAATGAGGACACAATGTGTGTTCAAGTTGAATGAATAACTAGTTGTTTTGGATTTGCATTAGGTGACTTTGTTTACAAAGAGACATGGGGTGGTGCGGGCTGAGGAACACTCAGAAACTACTTATGGAAGTATAGATTTAGTGTCCTCAATCATTCAGAGAAAGTTGAGAAAGATCAAGGAAAAAGAGACAGATCATGGTCGCCACATGAAGGGATCCAATAGATTGAAGTTTAGGGAGGCCGTATTGCCACTACCCACAGAGGAGGAGGATGAAATTGAAATGTCGCCACAGAAAAAGGAGGAGGAACAAGAATTTATTGAAGAGGTTGGTACTTAGTACTTCGTACTTTTCAACCTTGTTTTGTTTCTCTTCTTTAATTTTGTTTCCTTTTCATGAATTTATTGAAATATTAGCCTTAGGCTGTGTGATATATTCTAGAAATTGAACTGAAAATTGTTCTGTAAACTGAATAGAAAAAACTTCGATGTCAAGTTTGGAAGTAGATTTGCTATTGTGCTATAAGTTGATTGATATATCATTACTTAACACGTGATGCTGTTGTTTTTTTGTTACTTACAGGTCGTTCGGACCAAATACTTTGATATGCCTCCTTTAACCGTGTCCGAAGCAATTGACCAGCTGGAAAATGTTCATCATGACTTCTATGCTTTTCGAAATGAAGAAACTGGTAAGTAAATACTATATTTAGCTATCTTTCGTTTGACCTTGTTTCTCACACCATTTTCTTGTTCCTCCTCTGTTTTATTGCTATCTTGTGTGGGAACTAAATGTACTTCGTTTGTTTCAGGGGAGATTAATATTGTATATAAAAGAAAAGAAGGAGGTTATGGACTCATTATACCCAAAGGAGACAGTGAAGCAGATCCATTGGAGTCTATAGTGGTTGAACCAGCAAAAGAACCCACTCTGAAAGAATGAAAGTCATTCCACGTCAAACTCATTTTGTAACAACACAAGAGCTTGTACATGATTAGCGGATAATAATTGCACTTTCTTTGGAGCCAAAAGTTGCATAGGAAATTCCAACGGATGGCTAGTGATTGTAAAAGAAAGATTACGAGATACACAAATAGACTGTGCTGCTGAAAACTTCGATAATACATATTTTTCTCTAATTAGTAGTCTTGTTGAAGTGCAGTGAATTTTGAATACTTCTAGCAACACACTCTTTAACCCATATTTTTCATTATACTTTCTTTTATTGGTTAAAATTCATGTGAGTCCCTCCAAATTTAAATGGAAGTCACATAATTTGGTAGGATTATGTGAAATTTCAACCAATAGAAAAGAGTGTATTAAAATGTGTATTAAAGACTGTGTTGCTAACACTTTTCTTGAATCTATCTGGTTTTACTACTTTAACATTTGGTCTTAAATGTACTAGTAGAGTTGAATGCTTATTATAATAAAGTGGAGGATCTACAGCAGCCTTCCAAAATGAGTGGACTGGTTTTGTGACAGTTCCAATTATGCTTGCCGAGTCTCTTCGGGGTGGATTGGTTGTGGAAGGTAGGTAAAATGTTGTTCCTTGAGGCAAAGCATAGGGTATTTGTTCCATAATCCACAAGATGTGCAGAGCAGCAAGAGCATTTTAAAAAGTACAATAAGGATGTCCGTTTATCAGAATACTGCAAATCCATTGGGTCATAGTCATATTGGTCAGCATCTTACATAGACGCCTGAAGCTGCTATATATGTCTGTTATATTTTATGTCATTGGTCACTCTATTTTTTGACGTATTTCTCTGGGTGTCACTTGTCAAACTAAATTTGATTGTATCCACCAATAGCACAACGGCAATCAGAACATTTTAAAATGGAAATATGTAGGCCCATCTTAATGTTTTTTGGTCTTCCGTTTTTCTTCTTTACTTGAGAATATTCACCCACCCCCTAACCAAAATAAACACGATATATATATATATATATATATATATAAGGCTAGGTGTTTAACTAGACAATTCCATTAATTCAGTTACTTGTGCAGGCAGCAATATTGCATCCTATAAATAAAGAAAACAAAAATATCTTCGCAACTTCAAGGAAATCAATTTGTGGTTGAGTAAATAAGCAAGAAGGTCAGTCAATTATAGTCCCTCAATTTAGCACCACAATTTTAATGGTTTTATGTTTGCACTAGAAAATTGCTACTTCAAAAACACTATTGTCTTGATGGCCACGTAACGATTGCAAGTTTGAGCAGTTAATTGTAACTAGTCTCACTTCGTTTTTTTTATTATTCAAAATACACTCTGTTTTTGCTGCCTATGTGGACTTTGTAGTCCTCTAATAGATGCAAGAAGCACCATGTTCCAGCCAAATATGACCAATAATTGGGACGACCAAATAGATAAGAATGGTATCCAAATTAATGATGACCAAGTACCTTTCTTCTGCAAAGTCACAAACTCAATTCTATTGATTCGGTTAATTGTGCAGGTAACATTGCATGCAATGGACAGAGAAAAGAACAAACCCAATTTCTTCACTGCTTTAAGGAAATCCATTTGTGATTGACTAAATTAATATTTTGGTAATTCAAATTGTAAGCGTCAAACAATTCAGCCCCTTAAAATAATGAATGTCAGACAATTATAGTCCCACCACCAAAACACTGATTTAGAAAGCATCTACTAAACTAATGAAAGACCTATGCATTGTCTAAGATAGTATCTTGTTGCATCAAGACAGACATAGAACCTTTAAATTGTAGTGCTTAATTCGGGAAAAAAAACTAAGTTGACTTATATTATTTTTCTAATTTGAGGGATTAAATTGTCCAAACCCTTGTAATTTATAGGATGAAAATGTTAATTCACTCGCTTGTGGTTGGTATACCACAGCACAAAAGCAGCAAATATTGCAGCAATTGTTAGTGAAAAATAAGGTAGTTTGCACTAGAACTATGCTACTTGTAAAACACTGTTGTCTATTGTCTTGATTGTCAGGTTTGCAAGTTTTAGCAGTTGATTGTAGCTAGTCTCACTTCATTTTTTTATTCTTCTGTCAACACCTTAGTAGTGGGGATATTTATCAAAAGTAATGCTCTTTCTACATATTGTTCTTGGTAAAGGCCAATCATAAGGAATAAAACAAAATTACCTAGGGGCAGCAAAACTCATGCACAAGGAAATAGGAATAAGATTAACATGATCACCTTTATTTCAATTCAGATTTTACAGAAGAAGCCTTTTTTTGTTTGCCAGTAAACATCTCACTTGAAACAGTTAAAAGCTTATTGAGAGACATCTGTTCACCCCTTAAACCCTTCTTTATTTCATACCTAAGCTTAATTCTGTCATCAAACTTGTATCCAAGAAATGCAGGAAAATCCAGCAACTCCTGAATGTCACGATTCATCTCCTCTATCAAGTACTTCATCTTCTTCTCTAGAGAGGCATGATTATACTGCAGTATCTGTGGATGCTTCTTGCTCATAGCAAAAATGTCTTCAGATGAAAACCCATAATTCAAGAAAAGACCCATCACCTTCTGCATATTCTCACAACTTATTCTAGTAGAAGACCCGATTGCCACCGCCAACTCTTTCGTCCTATATTTATACCCAATCTTGAGCAAAAACACAAGCTTATACGCAAGGTTCTTGCGGAACGAAATGCTCAAAAACACGGGTGCTTTGATCAAGAACTTGAAGATATCGCCCGAGTCTAACCCGCATTCCTTGAGAAACTGTATCCTAGGGCGCAGTTTCCTCTCTCTGCTACTAGTAAAAATTGCCGGAAACACCGATACTATCCTAAATATTTGTTGATCATCAAGGTCTGCAAAAGACCTCAAGAACTGTATATGTTCCTCGATGTGTTCCACACTATAATTCAAAATAATGGGAAACCTATTCAGCACTTTCCCAGTACCACCCTCATCTCCTCCACTAAGCTCAGTAAGGACTTTAATTCTCGGAATCAACTGATAATCCAAATCATAATTGAGAATTGCAGGGTATTTCACAATCAAATCAATACCACCAAAGGGTTCTAAAAAACCTATAATTCTATCAATTTCATCCATTGACCTATGACAAAGTGCCTTTGATAAATTCACTTTGTTAAGCACACGTACAATCTTATCAACAGGAATCCCGCGTTCAACAAGCAATTGAACCTTTTGAGGAAAATCAGCCAAGAATTTAGGTTCATTATCCGATAAAAGACGCTTAAGCTTAGTTAGTTCAAGTTGTCCTTGTAATTCATTTATCAAAAAGCTTAACAAGTGTTCAATTTCATTATCCGTTAAAACAGTGAAGCGTTCAATAACTAAGTAATGAATTGAAACACAATCTAACCCGAGAGAGTGCAAAGAATGAAGGCGAGCACGTAATGAATCCACTGGTATTGATGTGAGTTCCGGTGCATTAAGCAAGAGCAATTTGGCTTCTTCAAAGCTAATACCGATTTCTTCAAACAAAGAGACGAGTGTTCCTGAAAATGAAAGAAAAAAAATGAGAGATTGCATTTAAGGTGTTTGAGAAATGGAGTGTGAGGACTGAGAAGTGAATTACCGAATTGGACGTCGGCATTGGCGGTGTAGGTACTGCAGCAGCAATGGAAGAAAGTGTGGATGGAGGGTTGAAATCGGAAACGGGAAGAGTCGTTGATTTGATGTTGTGATTTGGTAAGGGGGGAGAAGGAGGGTTGAGAATGAAGAAAAGGAGATAAGGTTGAGGGTGAACGGAGTGAGGGTTGAAGAAAGTGTGAAGGGTTTGAAGAAGAAGAAGAAGAAGGACGATTAGAGAAAAGAGTAAGTGCTAGCGCCATTTCTCTAATCAAATATTAACGAGAAGGGATGTCAGCATGTCATGTTTTTGTAGATTGTGGGCGGGACTGGGAGGTGCAAATTGGCAGTTAAGTCAAACTGCAAAGTGCTGCGCAATCCTGTCCAAGAAGCATATGAAAGGAAAATCATCATAAAAATTACAAGCTTCTTTGTTTTCTAATTTTTTTAAATTAATTTAATTTATACACTTTTTATAAAATCAATCGTGTTACATGTTACATTATTAGTAATGATTTGAGTAAAAAAAATCATTAATAATGATTCACTTTTTTTTTCTTACATAATAATTCATTGTTATTTTATTCATAAACTTATTTATATAATAGTTGATTATAATTTGTTCACTGTATATATTTTTGTATACCGTGCATATAAATTAATTATTTTATATTTTATCTATTTTATAATTAGTGTTATTTTAATAAATAAATATAAATTATCTAAAAATAATAATCATTCATAAATTTTAATATAATTTTAATTATTTTTTTTATATTCAATTATTATTACACATACAACTTTCAAAGAATTATTATACTCAATAATAAAAAAAAATTAATAATTAAGGTAAATAATTTCGTAAAATAATTCATTTGATAAATAATAATAATAATAATAATAATAATAATAATAATAATAATATAAACAAAAATGCATACTTGATAGTTTCACACTTTTTAAAGAGAATAATTAAAGTACATTCACTTTTTAATTTATATAAAAAAAATACAATAACTAACTTATCTATATTTATTATTATCAGTTTTTAAAATATTAAAGAATTAAAGCAAATATATTTCTGGAACATTATTATTAAATATGGATAAATAATTGACTTTTACTTGTACATATACATATACATATATTTTTATACCAAATACATATTTAAACCATAATATATAATATATGTTTGAAAAAATTAGCGTGAACACAAATGTGATTTTTTCATTAAGTTAAAATGTTACATATTAAATTGACAAGGTATAAAAAACAATTATAATTATACTATATATTACATGTATTATATATTATATTATTTTTATATCTTACAATTAAAATTAAATAACTGTAAAAAAAATACAGAATTAAAAATTGTAAAACTACTCGTTGTACGTACCATCGTTCAAATGGTTTTATGTTTTATTCAAAACAAACTCTGGTCTTATTATTTGGTTTAACATGAGTAATGTCGCAAAAAGTTTTCTCAAATAAAAATTTGTACTCCAGCTATTTGACTCTACAATTGCGTCAATATATTCATTGTCATCATTTAGCCAACCTCTATAAAAACGTGTCTTTATAAAATACAATATTTATTGTTAATATTTTCATAACTTTCATGTCTTTTGACATAATTCAACAATATTATCATGTCTTCTGACATATTTCAACAATATCTTTAAATAAAATCTCTCCCTTAATCTTGGTGGTGCAAAATGAACCTTTCCAATTGTAAATCTCATTTTTTGAGGGCACCACTCCTTCCAAACAAACTTTGGTGGAAATTGAGTGTAAGTAACATTTTAAAACTTTAGACAACCAAAATCTGATTTTGCTATAGGGGTTGGAATAACTCATGTCAAAAGTTATTGCTCAAGTTATTTCATTAAACTATTTTGCATTAAGATTGAGACTACCAATATTCATTAACATTACCAATATTATACTCTATATGTTAAGATTGAGTAATTTGATATAAGATATCTATGATGCATTCTCATGTATATACACTTTAAGTTCCCATGAGTTATTAAAGCATTTTTCTTAAGGAGTTTTACTTAAAAAATTTGATCCTTCATTTAATGGATACAACAACTCTGCACATTCTAGTTAGATATGCATCCTACATCTTTGCATTTATGTCTATAAGATAAGATAAGATTACAAATTCACATGACTTTTAATAACAATGATAGTGACAACTTAATCATTTATATTATTCATTACTTACGGTGATTTTTTTAGTAGGAATAATTTGTCCAACAGATTGACATAATGATAGGACACATAAGACAGGTATGCTGATTTTGTACTAATTAAACACATAAGGCGTGCTAACTCAATAATTTAATGAGATTTTGAAATTCAAAACTATGAATCATGTATATCTTATTAATTCCTAAAAACTTGATTATTTTTTATTTAACTGACAACTATATGTGCATATGTTAAACATAGAGATATGAGGCCAACTTGAGGGCTTGTTAGATTTTATCATACTGTCATATTAATCATGATAATATTTAATCAAAATGCACAACTCATCATTCTTAACTCATGTAATGTGTTGATAATAATGACATTTGTGATCATAATGTACATCTTCAATATCATATCAAGGAAAGTTGTTAATAATTTGAAAAACCAATTTGTTAGTGAGGCTGCATTAGTTAGCATTAAATTTATTAATTTGTCTTATTAGTTTTCCTGAATTAATTTTTATGAGCTTAATGGTTAAAGTAGAAGACTAACTATGAACTATGACAATATATAAAAATAACTTATATATTTGAAGCTTCCCAATTTAAATGTAAGTCGAAGGCTACAATAGATTTAGAGTTGCATTTACAAAAACTTAATCACAAAACAATAGTCTTAAAAATTAAGCTTTATTTACACTAAGCTTTGAAGTTCAAGCACTGATGTAAGAAAACACTATACTAAAGCATTCACTCAAGTTGTGACTAAGACTAAGCAGAGTAATCTTAAAAAATAAGCAGAGTACTCTTAAATATAGGTTTGACTAAAGTCGTTTGCAATCCTAAACTATGATTCGCTCAAATATAAATGACTTTGTTTTCAATGGCGTTAGTAACACTAAGCTTGACTGTAACCCCTTCAATGAAATTTTTTGCTTTGCAAAAATTTCTCTAGCCTCCAAAAATGAAACAAAATTCTGGAGATGTTTCTTCAAAATTAAATTTCACTTCCAGGCATTTGACCATTGATCCATGAGCACAAATTCAATATATGTCTTGTTAAAAACAACACTACAAAAGTCAACCCATTGCAACTTCTGTTATAGAGAAAATGAATGTAATTAAATAGTTTTTTAGCAAATATTTAATTTAGGCATTTATAATCATTTTATTACATATGTAATACATACCAATACACTAGATTTAATATCTTCAACAAATGTCTTAACGTATGCATTATAAAAATAACCATTGAAAATTTGTGCCTCATCGTGCCACCATCATTGTGAGTAAATCCATTGATAAGATTGTAATTGAAAATAGGACTGTTCAAGGTGAACCTTTTGGGAGGATTGCTCTTAGGAGAGTTGATCTCATTCTCAAGCCTATTCCTGACCCTTACAATGACAAACATTTAGGTGTTGTATGACACAATGTAATCCAACCACTAAACTTTAGACCAGAAAAATCATTCAAGTGTAACCACTTATCTATGAAGAAAATGTCTCCTTCCTCTGTGTACTCTTACTTCAAATTCATTTCTACTTAGATCAGTTAAAAAACAATAGTTTGTAACTGACAATCCAAATTCTCTTTTAAACAAACATTGTAGCTTACCCTTCTCTAGTTAAATGGTGACATTTTTTAGATTAGAAACTGAATTATACAACACTATCATAAAAAAAATAGTATACACCAAATGGAAAATTTCAGTTAAAGTACTTACACTATAAGGATCATACTTCTTCTCATAAGTTCTCATTGGCATTAGATTATTGGCAAAATTGACCTATTCGTGTGAAACTGCGAATAAAACCATACAAAAACAAAATTCAATAAATGAAACTATGATAGTGTGAAACTACAATTTTTGGTTCATATCCCAAATTCATATGAGAACATGTGTAAA
This sequence comes from Cicer judaicum, assembly GCA_037974835.1. Classification (NCBI taxonomy): domain Eukaryota; kingdom Viridiplantae; phylum Streptophyta; class Magnoliopsida; order Fabales; family Fabaceae; genus Cicer; species Cicer judaicum. The sequence goes on from JBBPBS010000276.1 coordinate 10,718,591, forward strand.
TATTTAAAAATGTCAAATTGAATAATTATGTAATGAACATTTAAAAAGGAATAGAAACATAGCAATACAAACCCTTAAGATTGAGTAATGACAGGCAGCATAATGGTTGTTGAAGGTCATGTTCAAATAGATACATTTACTGAATTGTGATTTTTATGTTTTTGACATAGACTCCAAGTGAAAAAAAAAAGTGATCTGGCTTAAGCTTATAAAGTGGCCAAAACATGTGTTGTAGATTGTTGTGTGTAGTTATTGGTCGCATGACAATTCTAGATAACTTTAAGAAATATTAAATGTTGTTATATAGATGAATGCATGCTACACAAAACCATTATTGCATATATAGGCTTTAGGTATATATGTAGGTAGACCCAAGAGTTATTATAAATTGTATAGATGCGTCTTATTTAGACAATTGGAAAGTTGTTTTCAATTATGTCATGTGTCATTATTAATGTCACATTTGGTTTAGTCGGGAAATAACTTACATATAGAATTAGATTTAGGTAGTAATAGATGTTGACTTTGAACCACGAGATATTGGAATGGCAAGAGCCAAGATGAAGATGATTAGGAAAAAGTCAATATTGAAACACTTCTTTTGAACTGCATTGCAACTCACAACGTTTGTTAGGTGGAGTACCAACAAGTAGGGCACAATTAATTTTTTACCACCAAACTTTAATTGAATTATTTGAGAGAAAGTTCGCAATCTATCATTATATTGTGCATTATCCACTGACACAAAATTTAGTTTTCAATGCCCCATTTTTTTTTAAAACATTTGAAGATTTGCATTAACAATATCAACACCATACCATGTCAAGGAGGAGGAACATGCATAGAACTAAGAACGCGTTTCTGCAAAACTCAGTCAGCGTCCACGAAATGACTTATCAGAACCATGTATTCCATCTTATGAATTTTTGACTTCCACAAATACCAATGCAATTAATCTTATATAATGATGGATCTACGTTCAAAATAGAGGGAGAAATACTTTAACCAAAAAATTAGAGAAAAATAAACTATTAGTCACTAATTTGATATTGAAAACATCGCTTATAAATTTCTAACAATTGAAAGGGCCAACTAAATAAATTAAACAAATCAAATAAGTTTATAACTTGGTCCCTTTAGTTTCAAAATTCTGAAATAGGCTCCAATTGTAAAAACAACCATTATTAATTTATATTTGTATTTCTTGAAAACTTCTTTTCTCCCTCCAATTTTTCCAAAAAAAACCCTAATTTTGTATGGATTGGTCAATTCGGAGGTAAATTTTACATGTCTAGATCAGTCAATTGGAACATGTATTTGGATCAGTCAATTCGGAGGTAAAAACAACCATTACTCTAATGTATTTGGATCAGTCAATTGGAACATGTATTTGATAAATCCTTCACAATTATTTTTTACACTCTAAAAACAAATTACACAATTTTAAAATATGAAACCAGATTAAAATTTTCAAAACAGTATAGGATCTAATATTTTACCTTTATTTTAATGCATGCAAATCTTAGTACTCTATCACAAATTTAACATTAACAAATACTACAAATCCCTCCAATTCTGATCCTTCATGTTTATGGAAAGTTCATGGTTCATCATTCATGCATGCAGAAATAGTCAGTTGACTGGATTAGCCTTAGACTTAGACAAATACTACAAATCCCTCCTTGCATTAACCCGTCTTTTTGGCCATGTGATAAACAAATTAAGTTGTGAAGGATTTATCAAATTGTAATAGTCAGTTGACTGGATTAGCCTTAGACGAGTCTTAGAAATGTTTGTCCTAGGGGTACTCCGCAACGGGTTAAAAAATCTGGCAGGACTCCCGAACTATCTAAAAACTCTTGCCACTGAGCCATTCTTAATAGCTAAGCTGAACATGAACTAATTTACTTTCAACAAAAGTTATCCCAAAATATGATCCTCCACCTGACACGAGAATAGATCCTAATAACAAATGACCAAAAAAAAGCAACAGCTGCAAATATATTAGGGAAAGAAAGTTTCAAATTATGGAAAATGGAAGAGACATTTACAGAGGTAAGTTTTTTGACACTACAATTGCATGTTTAGAACTCTAGTTTTTTGTATGATTGGTGTTCAATGGAAGACAAGTAGAGCCACCATCAAATAGTACCAGTGCGAAGCCTGCATCATTGCTTGCTGCAGCCAACTTAAAATTTCAACTAAAATGACCTGTGAAGACTTGAATTATTGTCTGGTTCTCTTTGCTTTTGTTACACTTTGTTCTTGTTCCTATGCTCATTTAGTATGCCACTGCTTTTATTAAAATGACAGATGTGTTTTCCTTTCTTGATTTGTAACCCCTGGAAAAAGGGAAGCAGCAAAGTGTTATGATATTTTTCTAGTCAACAAAAACGGTGAAGTATTTCAAGAGGAGAAATGAAAGGAAGAAGATCAGTCCATCTAGACTACCTTGTAGTCTAGTTAAATCAATCTCCTTCCATTCCTTACACATCAAATATTCTCAACCAATACAGCCTGATTAAAGCATCAAATGGAGAGTCAGTTGCCACAAGCAGCTCGAAGTTAAATGCACTTGCCTCTTTTTGGGATAAGGCATTAGATAACCTTCAGTTTCTTTACAGGCTTCTCTCCTCCTACATTGACTACATTATCCCTGAATATGGCAGCACAAGAAATATAAAAATTATTTGTAGTGCATAATCATATGTATTTGAAGCATGCCACATCCAGGAATGTGGATAGCAATTACATGTAATGACCATAAAATAAAAGAAGTTTATCAATTGGTTTATCGCAACTTATTTCAAAGGTGAGAGAGTATTGCATACTTGCTTCACAACTTAAAAAACACGATTCAGCATATGATATTTTTATCAACATATCATCTGCATGATAGGGGGAAAGAGGAACAAATGCAAACATTGTAGTTCTTTAAATGCCTACTCTAGCAGAACCAAAATCAAATATGTATTGCCAAAGCGGTTTCCTAACTCCGCAAAGCACAAATCAACATCATTAGGAAGAAAACTAGTTTGCTTTCAAACTATCGTAAAGAATAGAGTGAAAATTTCCTGAAAAGCTTTAGGGAAATTGAGACAGAGGTGTAGAATGGTAATATTAAAACAAGCTGACTACCAATAACAGAGATATGTATAATGATGTTAGAGTAAGCAGATTGAAATAACTCTTGAAGGATGTGGGAATTCTATGTTGAATTGAAACTGAGTTAAAACATATTTAAAAACTACAAAGTATAAAGAGAATAATTTCCTGAAACTTAATGCAACGATGAACAAATAAGGATAAAATTATGAATGATGATCAATTTCCTCATTATGGTTGTGTGGATAATTTGAGCCAATTAGAAGAGTGTAAGAGGGGCTGGTCGGATATACAATGGCTACTGGCTAGTAGAGAAAAAGTGAGAGACGGGTGAGAGTATCATCACTTTAAAATTATTATGAACAGCTTAAAGTAAAAGGAAAAAAGAAAACTGGGCTGCATTTAGGGGGGGTTTCTTCAAAACACTGAGAAGCAACATAGCACTATAACTATAACAGAGTCTCCTAGCAGAAAAATCAATAATTATGATGTTGCGTGTCTTCCATTCCTTCTTGTTAAGGTACTTCTGGCTGTCAGATGGTGCTTAACCAACAGCAGTAGTATATAGTTAAAGGAATTTATCATCATACTTTTTATTCAACAAGAGGAAAGTATCAGTAATAACGGTAACATATCTCCCAGTTAATCCCAACAAAAGAGAATTAGAATCATCTCAGTAAAAGGGAATTGGAGACCAAAAGCACCACAAACACAATAACCTCCACCCATAGTCCAGTTAGATGTGTTCTTGCTTGTATTTTCTTGTGCTACTAGCAGAAGGAGGATGAAAGCTAGTATAAAGAGTATCGAAACATACTTATGGCTAAACATTTTATGCAACACCACATGCCTCAACATACAGAAAGCTATTGAAACATACCACGAGGTTTGGTTGGCACCCCATTTGATGTAATAAATATACACAATTGACCCATGTCAACACAGAAGCTTCTAAGCATCAGACAAAATTGAAGCTTGAAATTTCTTTTATGGAGCCCATGTAAACTAATCATAACTAATATGATATATTAGACTCGAATAACTTTAAAATGTTACATTTGTACACACAAAGTGCTATAAAGCAAATATTTATTAAATTATAATATCTATAATGAATATGAGAACAAGGGAAAGGAATCAGATATAAATCTGTAATGAAACATAAAAATTGTCATTTTCCAGCAACAGTTAAATTAATTTATAAAGTTTAAGATTATAAATAAGAACAGAAAAGTTGACGGTTTATCCGAAACAAGCCTAAAAAAAGAATGTTAAAGCATTAACCCTTATGAGTGATATAGTTAGCCATCGGTTGAGAGAGTTGTGAAGTGGTGAGTGAGATTCCAATCCCATGAAACTGATATAATAAACGGCAAGACTAAAGATTTTCCCATATTGCACTAACAGTTTCAAATCTAATTTTAGACCTTTCAAATGTGAGACTGGGAAACAATCAGAAATTAACAGCTAAAGGAACTATGTTTATTTTTTGTTTTGATGAACTAAGTAAGACTGATAATAATCATTATAAACTCCAACCAACACAAATCTTGAATAGGAAAGGGAGCAATCTACCAAAACCAACATAAAATATTAAGGCAACTCAAATTTCCCAGCATGAAATAACGATGAAAACAACACACAACATTCCATAACAGCAACACCCAATTTAGAAACACCAAAAATGAAGTCAGTAGCATATATGGTATGAACGTATGAGTAACAACAAAGTTCAAAAAATTATACTAACAAGTTTATGAAAACTGAAAAAACAACAACGCTCTTACTTGGTGGTTCCAATTTCATGGATGTCGATTTCATGACTCGTTTTGCTCTTCTTCTTCGCGAAAAACTTGTTCTTCGGCTTTCTCTCTCTAATTTTCCAAACACTGTTTTTTCTGAACACGAATTTATCAACCTTCCACGCTGGACAACTCGTATCAATCACTGTAACCTCACTTCTAGTGAAACCCTTCAAATCTTCCTCACCTTCGTCCCCTTCCTCGCCTCGATCTTCAACCACCACCGCCGCATCGGAGTCTCCGCCGGCGGGAGCATGACTACTAGTGGTTGCCGAAGATGCGAGAAAGATTTTAGGGTTTGTTTGCTTCCGGGGACACTTCTTGGAAATTAGGGTGAGGTTGGTGCCTGGATTGAAGAGTTCGGCGAGGACAGCACTTAATGGTGGGTCGTGAGTTACGGTTGGACATTTTTGGACCGGGTTATTTGTTGGGTGGATGGGGCGGGTCTGTGGAGAATGAGAATGGGCGGCGATTCTGAGGAGAAAAGAATCGAGGTCAAGATCATCGCCGGTTGGAATGCCTTTATTGAACCTGAGACGGTCGAGCCAGTTCGAACCGGATTTAGTGGAGCAGATCATGATGAGATGGACGGTGGACGGAGAAAGAAAATGGACGGAAGCGAAGAAATTGAAACTTGTGTGAATGTGAACTAACGAAACATTGGCAAAGTGGAAAAGGAAGTCGTTGGTGAGTGCCACGTGATTGAGAAGTGAGTGGGTAATACTTTGTTTTTGAAATTCAACCTCTAACCGTACATTTACCGATGGAGAAGTTGATTGCACAACAATACAGATACTCCCCCACTAAACCATCATAGACCAAGAGTGGATGTTGACACCAAACTCCCACATAAATTTAATTCTCCGTCCATATTTTTAGAAAATTACTGTCCTAAATGTACATACTTCTGTACTTCGGCTCCATAAAACTAAGCTACTATTATAAGTTACTTGGTTAAAAAAACTTGTTATTGTATCATTTGTTATTATTTTTTGAAATTTTATTATTTTAAAATAATTAACAAATAGATAAAACATTTAAAAAATATTTTAAATCAATTACTTAAATCAATTTTTTATTTAGAACTTTATTTTTAAAATGTTATAACAACAAGATAAAATATTATAAAAATTTTAAACAAACTCAATAACTTATAGTTCAAAAGTTAGTTAATTAAAATTAAAGTAAATGATAAACTTTATTTTATAAATTAATTTTTGTATCGAGTTAGATTTGTTGTGGATCAATTTATGTTTATTTTATAAAAACAAAAAACTGATTTATGTTTAAATAGCTTTACTTAATAGTTTAATTTAAAACAATATAAATTTATCCATAAAAACTGAACAAGTAGAATAGATTAAACTCGTGGAACGTAACAAATTAATGTCTGAATTGGAACTGACAAAGATACATATATTTAATATTTAATATGTTTTCAGTATAAATTATATTAAAAACAGAAGAACAAATTAATGTAAGTTTATCCATTTGAACATAATGTTACTCTTCATTACTTATAGGCAAATTGAAGAGTTCCCTACATCCTCAACCACTGGCCTGTGCTCTCCTAAATATAACTAAGACAAACTTTGTAATTACAACTTGATATTAATGGATGAAATGAAAATCCGTTGTTAGCTAGTAAGTACAAGGTTTAAAACAAATAAACACAGCACGCATAATGAAATGCCAAACCAAACTGCAAATTGCATAATATTCATAGTGACATAATTTACAAGCAAATGAATATCTAAAACATGGTCAATAGATTTTGGACCAATAGATGAAAACATTTATGAAACAACCTCTCTAATCAACATTTATATATATTTCAAGGAGTTAGTCTCTAGTCTCTACTCTCCGGGAAGGGGTGCTCTAGCTGGACTATGACCATCCTCAATTTTTTTAACTGTTAATTGTATTGTTTATGTAAAAATATTATTTTGTGGCACATTTACTGAATATCTTAAGTCATTATTCTATGTGCTCTTAAATTTCCTTTAATAATTTTTTTTTTGTTTATGTAAAAATATTATTTTGTAGCACATTTATTGAAAGTCTTCTGTCATTATCCTATGTGCTCGTAAATTGGCACCCTTTGAATAAATTGTTTCCCTTGGTCGGTGCTGGATAAGGAATACTTGTGTTAGCTAAAGTTTATCTATTGAAAAGTTAATCTATTGATAAGAAATTGACTATTTTTAAAAAATGTGCTTTAATTTCATTTTCGATAAAAAAAAAAACGTTGTTGATAATAATTTGTAATTATTTTTTTCGATATTAACTAAACTTTGATATATATTTTAATTTAAGTGACTTTTAAATTTGACTAATTAATTAAAATTTATATGGGCATTTCAACGTGTGTGTTGTTAGGACACATGTTAAAGATATTACAAGAATAAATTTTGTATTATAAAATTAATAACTGAACTCTCAAGAGTACATGTTAACATTTTTAGGATTTAATTTTATAAATAAATAAAAAACTTAAATGTATTTTTAATTTCATTATTTCATCCAAAATAAATTTTTAGTCTTTTTTTTTGGTTTTATAGTCTTCTTATTTTTTAAATATATT
>JBBPBS010000276.1:10729514-10740530 GCA_037974835.1 Cicer judaicum
TTCTTCAAGAATAAACTAATAAAACTAATTTAAATTACAAATAAATTTAATATTACAATCAACTTTATTAATTTTCGTAATTTACTCAATAAAGTTTTATATATAAAGACAAAAATATTATATATTAAATAATTATAAATAAATAAACAATAAATAACTTTACCATAAAAAATGGGCTAAATCATTCCTAAAATATAAAATGTTAACACTTTAGTGTTTGATTTAGAAGAAAAAAAATTAAATATGTCATTGAATGATCATAACATTTATTATTTTAGTTTATAACGATTATAAATTATTTTAACAATAAATTATAATTTTTATAAACTTTTTAATTATACTTTTTAAAGATTATTTTAATAATTAATTTAAATTTTTATTTAATCAAAAACCAAAGTGGTGATGACTCATTGATCCTACATTTCCAATTATTGAAATTGTGGTTAACTAAAAAAAAATGATAAATAATGATTATGAGTAGTGTCGCGTGAAACATACTGAAAAATGAAAGAAAAAGGAGCTTTCAGAACGTGAAAAACAAGGCCTTAGAAAAACGAGGTTTTCAAACTTTTTGCTTAGAATGGAGCCACTATAAACTCAATTTCCTTCACTCCCATTTTCCGTATTACCTAGCAACAAACAAACACCGTCAAATTGACGAAACTTAGACTTCAACAACGGAAATTCCAAGTTCCAAAAGAGTTGAAAACCCTCCTCGGTTTCATTTTCAACATCACTACAAATTCACACGCTTCTCTTCCTCCCACCACATCACTCATTTCCCACCGTTCTTTATATTTGGCCTCTCATTCCCCAAACTGCTCATTGGCTCCTCAATATCTCTTTTCTTATTATCATATCCACAAAAACAAAATGCTCCAACATAAACACAACACCTAACATAAACCACCCTCATTGGTTCCTTCAAACTTCTTTAACCACCGTGTCTCTTTCTCTCTCTCCTCTTTCAATCAAACCCAAACCAAAAACCCTTTTCTTATCCTCTTTCTACCCATCGTGTCTTAATCAATCTATCTGCCTTCTTAAACCACCCCATATCTTTTTTTTTTTGTCTCCCTCTGATTTTTCGCCAAATTTGTCTCCTTTTAATTTATTCTTTTTTTTCTTCTCCTCAAATATTCTGCAGTTACTTCTTCCACAAACCCCTTTTATCTTTTTCTTCTTAGTTTCTGCCGAACGCATTTCATCAATAAAAAATTATAGATTTTGGGGGTGCCCTTTACTTTATTTACCCCCACAAACTTTTCTTTCTGCGTTTTTGAATCTCTTTTTCTTCCCTTCTCTTTTTCTTGTATGGTTGAAAACCCTGAAATTTAAGGTTTGTGTTCAACGATGAGTTTGTTATTGAGTCCTATGTGGGTAGTGTTTCTCTTGGGGGTTGTTGTTGGATGGTGCTGGAAACCCAAATGGGCTAGCTTGGGGACAGAGAAATTGACTACTTCTTTGGCTAAGTCTTTTGATTTTGCCTCACCATCTTCAGGTTCTCCTGGATTTTCGCCTATCAAATCCTATTCGTCTTCTCCTTTCGTTAATTCTTCTATTACAATGCAAACTCCAAACCCTGAATCTTTGGTTATTAGTAATAAAGAGACGAATAAAAAAGCTTCATCTTCTTCTTCATCTCCCACGAAATTTGTTAGTTCCACAAGGTATATACTTAGAGTTTATGTTTTTATTATTAATTTATTTTTAATAAATTAGGGATATGTTTCTTTGATTTGTTACCCAAAAATTAAAATTAAATTCATCCAAAAATTGGTATATGATGGTTATTTACACTTGTTTATTTTTTCTTCCTTTAACTAGTAATGAAATTGAGAATGGAAGATTGAAGGATACATATAATTTGGATATGTTGTCATTTATTTTGGATAAGATTGACTATGTTAGTTGATTGAATGGTTTCATTGGTTTGTACACTGTCATGCAATTACTTTGGCAATGAAATGAAAGTGTGGATTGAATGTTTATTTGGGCATGGTATGTTATTGACTTATATCTGACTTTGTTTAACCGTGCAGCTCACCGAAATCCAGTGAAGATAATTCTAATTATGTTACAGTGGATGATTTCCATCATTTATACAAGCTTGTGGAGGAGAAAGATGGAGGTCTCCCTTGGATACAGGTGATGGATCGTTCTACTCCAACTATGAGTTACCAGGCATGGCGTAGAGAACCAAAGGTATGATATATTTTGGTATTGTTTCTGCTAGTTCTTAGATTTAATTACTTAAATGAATTTCTATTGAGTATTTGCAAAATACAATAGAAGTTTGCTGTCAATATTATCTGTAAAATCTCTTGGTTGATTCAAGTTACTGATTTTTGTCTTGTTGATTTGATAGGATGGCCCTCCAGAATATCGAAGCAGTACTATTTTTGAGGATGCGACCCCTGAGATAGTGAGGGATTTATTCTGGGACGATCAATTCCGACCTAATTGGGATGATATGCTTATAAAGTCGACAACCTTAGAAGAGTGTCCTACTACCGGAACCATGAAAATGCTATGGATTCGAAAGGTGCAAAACCTTGCTACTTGATTTATTTATTTATTTATTTGAAGTGTAAATCTTTAATGTCTTGGTATCTGTTTTCATGTGCTAATCATGGCTGCTATTTATCTGTGTTACAGTTCCCCTTCTTCTGCAAAGACAGAGAATATATTATTGGTCGAAGAATATGGGAATGTGGGAGGACCTACTATTGTGTCACAAAGGTACTTGAAGAAAGTTCTCATTTTTTCCTGGAATATTTGAAGACATCAATGATGGTTAAATTTTGCACTGCATTATTTGTGTTGTTCTTATATTTTTTTCTTCTCTCTTTTAGGGTTTAGATTGTCCTGAGATCCCAAGACAAGACAAACCTAGACGTGTTGATGTGTACTACTCTAGCTGGTGCATTCGAGCAGGTTTGTTTTGATAACTTATTGAATTAAGGTGTAATTTGTGTAATAGGTCACCTATTTGGAGTTGTCTAAGCCTATGCTTGGTTCCACGTCTGGTGCTATCAAAATTGATTTTGGAGGTGTAAACTAATTTTGACATGTTGATTGCTCTTAAGTAGAATTGATTTTGCCTCCATAATTAATTCTGACTTGAAGCTATGATTTGTACCATATTTTAAGTTTAAATGTAATTTTTACAGTTGAATTTTATTGCTGAACTCACTTTTACATAAATGTATCCAAACATAAATCATTTTACATTCAACTCACTTTTAAGCAAAATCAATTTTACAAAATCAATTCTTCCAAAATCAACTTTTATCACCACAAAATCAAACATGCACTAACTCACAATTTGAACTAGTCATTCATTCACCACTAGACTTGTTTGCTGATCAAAGATAATATGCTGTTTTTTGTTGACAGTTGAATCAAAGAGAAATAAAGGTCAACTGACTGCATGTGAAATTTTACTCTTCCATCATGAAGAAATGGGAATTCCATGGGAAATTGCAAAGCTCGGAGTACGAAAAGGCATGTGGGGAACAGTACAAAAGATTGAGCCTGGTCTGCGTGCTTATCAAGAAGTAAAGGCTTCTGGAGCTCCACTCTCCCGTGCAGCTTTCATGGCCGGTATCAACACAAAAGTAAGTCCTGAGTACTTGCAATCCATCGGATCCTCCAATGAATTGTTGCAAACCGAAAGTGCGACCACTTCTGACAAACCACAGGGCGTTAACGTACCGAAGATGCTAGTCATTGGCGGTGCTATCGCTCTTGCTTGTAGTCTTGATAGAGGATTGGTGACCAAGTATGTTCTATTTGGTGTTGCTAGAAGATTTGCTAATATGGGTAAATGATAGTAAGAACAAGAGGTGAAAGCAATCTCTTGAAGCCATTTATTTTGGATGATCCACGTTATTATCCATTATAGTTTCCTTGTTATTATTACTACTTGAAAATTTGGAGGCTCTTTTTTTGGATAAAAAGGATGTATAATTAGAAAAACCAAATCAAAGGGAATGAGATAGTCTCGGCTTGTTGGTTTGGGAGTGAGGGTAGTTGATGATTTTTTTAAACTTTTTTTGTTTCCTTAGATCATGAGTTGGTGAAAAAAGACAAAATAATTTCTAATAAACTGTCTGGATGTACAAACTCCGTAGCAATAAAGTTAATCTATTTTTATCAGCTAAATTGTATTTATAATTATCCATCTGCTAATGTTGGCAATAAATTTTACTACTCTGTTTCATCTAGTATCTACTTCTCTACTTCTACTGATTTTATCGTGCAACAACGTAGTAAGTTCAAACTGAGAAACCTACTGTTGATTGTTTGACTGTGAAAACACTCTCTTGGTTTTGTCATTTATTTTATGTAAGACGCATCGTTTTGGGATACTTAGTGTTCACGTATTCAACGTGACATATTTATGATACGTGTTTAAAATGAGTTAGTTCTTTCTTGAGTAAAAGATAATTGTTGTACAATATGGCTTGAATATAGACTCGTTCTAAAAATGGAATATAGACTCGATGAAGCTACTTTAACACTGACGGCTTCTAAGAATTCATTATTTTGCAGTTATTTTTAATTTGTCAAACGAACCTATGCAGTAATAATATCATGAGATTTTGTAAAATTATTTTACACTAATATTGCATCTCTGTTAAACTTTGAATAAACACAAAATTGATTTATATCAAACTTTAAAGCAATTTTTTAAGGATAATTGGAATCTCTCCCAGCATTTTTCAATTCAATCTACAGTGGATTCATGTGAATATTTTGAGTACAGATAAACTACTTTTCTCAGCCACACATTCTTTGTAAGATCTACAAAAGGGACACCTCGCAGACTCATCAATTATGTGGTATAGAAGAACTCCATGTTTTCTCCAAGTGCGTGATAAGAATGGGGACACATATATATAATTTTTCTTCTTTTTGATTGCTTCCTATATAATATAAAAAAATTAGGATGAAGTTCCAGTGACTTCGTCCAAAGTAAAGAAGACTACAATAAATTTTTTTGGTTCATTTTGTCAAAATGGAAGATCATAGTTTTTATAAATATTTTCTTTAATTGTCTCATAATCAACTCTTTTAGGAAACAATCAAGAGAGATGTTTGAATAAGAACTATGATCTTTCGTTTGATCTATTTCTAAAAATAAAAAATAAAAATAAAAACAATATTTAAAAAGTTGATTTAGTTTAAATATATTAATTTCTTTTATATATTTTATTTTGGAGGAAATATTAGATTACAAGCAAGACAATAGTCAAACAAATATGAAATGACTTCAGTTTTGTCTTCTAATGGACTAATTTAATATTATTTTTATTTTTGCTTCTCTATTTTTTTTCTTTTAACAATTTTTAAAAATATTTAAAGCTTACTTTATTCGGGAGCTCAAGTTTATCATACAAGAGTAAATTGTGAAACGTAAATAAATAAATATATAAAATAAGGCAGCCGAGGATATGATATGAAATAAATTGAGGGAATACATTAATTCGTCTTTAAAATTGTAAGTTCATGTCAAATTAATCTTCTTCGTAAAATGACAAATATAATAATTTAAATTGTTAAACATCAATTAAAATAGTCACCGAAATTTTTAAGTTCATCTCATTTCAAAATCATCATTATAAAGACAAATTTATCAGATAAAATTTTATTATTTTAAATATAAATTTATAAGTAATTATGTATAGATAATTATAGATAAATTAATCATGAAAGATTTAAATTTCATCAAAAATTTATTCAGGTTGTTATGACATTAATATAAAATTAATATAACCAGATTAAATATTTAATTAATATATTATATTATACTCTCAATGAAAATTTAAATATTAATTATTTTGATTAATATTTTATAATTAAGAAAATATATTTATTAATTTGCAAAATTTTAAAATTAAATTGACGAATGCTTACTATTTTAATTTGGAGAATCAATATGTTTATTTTCACGAAATAAATTAGAGAGAGAAAAAAATGTTGCAGTGAGAGAGAATATAAGAGATAGTCTACCATACTCATCATTCTGCTCAATTTAGCAACATACAAATCAATTAACTGGGCTCTAGCGAATTTAATTCATCACAAAGGTTTCAAAACAATACAAACCATCTAGCTGTGGTGCGAATTTTGGCTTTTGAATTATCTTCCCTTGATCTTTCACTTGTGGTCTCAAATTTTTATTGGCTTTTTCGATTTCCTACATATGAAACATCTTGAAATTCAGGTATGTAAAGCACTGCATAAACAATTTATTTTCTAGATATACCATGTTATAATGTTGTTCAACGCGTGACATAGGAAACATTTCATACCTTAACATGGTTTCTGTCTAACAAGTAAAATCCAACAGAAGTAGCAAGAGCAGGCACAGCTGGATAAATACTTCTCGTAGCCATTGCTCCCCTTAAAATTTTAATAAACATTTTGCCATTTAACGATATTGTATATATTAATGGGAAGGGTGAACATAGAATATGCCTTGGCAATGAAGAGAAGCAATCACGAAAAAAAAAAGGTTTATAAAGTGCGGAATGGGATTACAATTTCTTGAACTATGTGAAAGGGAAACTTTAAAATGCAAGGAATATGCCAAAGAAAGCCTTCTTTTATTCTAGATGTATTACTGCTGTACCAAGCCACTGGTTTTTCCAAGCTTTAAGAAATCACATTATCACTTCTTATTTCATATGAATTTGAGTCCACCCATCCTTGTTCAAAATTGGTTCAAAATTTAACATTTAATATTCATGAGTGATTTTTTTATCCGTCCAACAAAGACAGTTCAACAATTATTTTAATCTCATCATTTCTCTCATTTTTTCTATAAGGTTTAAAAGAATCTAATATATTCAAACATAGCGATTTCTAACCATAGAATTAAAATTTTCCCACTCTAGACACAAAATTTCATTTTTGTTTAATTGAAAGTCTCACACATTAATTATAAAAGATAAATAACAAAAATGAATTAAAAAAATCAAAATAAAATATTAGGTAAATGATAGTGAAGGAAAATGTATATTTAATCCAGTTTCTTATTTGACATTACCAATAATTACATGTTATCGGTAAACATAATTTGAACTCACTAAAAATAACAGCTTAATAGTTCTAGACTATTGATGAGATACTATACAGCAAAAAAATAAATAAAATGGAATTGTTGCACATAGCGAATTGAGATTGGATTTGATTTGAATCCACGACTCAATAGGGTATGATGCATTCAAAGCAGTGTAGGCCATCCAACTCTGGAGCAAACCTTGGTGTCAAACGGGTCGGGTTTTGCTTGTCTCCGCCGGGTATAATTGTTTTCAGATCTTTGGCGGTGGCGACGGATGAGGAAGTGGCTTCCGTATTGGGCTTTAGATTGACATTATTTGATGGGCCCATACCGAATGAAAAGCACCATTTCTGGGCCTGCGAGATCTCAAAGTGGCTGAAGATAGACATAAACATGTTTGTTAGTAGGAACTAGGAAGAGGTAATGAATTGTATTTGTGGTATGATAGGTGGATGAATGATGATGTGAGTATTTATATTTGTTGAATTGGATGAAGATGGGAAAGTGGAGGAGTCGTGGAAGGAAGATTAATTTGGAATTTTCATGAAGTTTCTAAGCGGTGTTCTTGTTTTGACTCTCGAAGTTTCTTCTTCTTCCATTGACGCGTACTTGGACTACTTACGCGCGTTATACTTTTCCTCATTTTTACATCGTAATTCACTTACGCTAACTTTCATTCAATTCAATACTCAACAACTTTCTTTTTTAACTCTATACCATTTTTCAATATGTTCCTAATTATAAACATTGACAAAAAACCGATGCTCCCTCAATATAATCCATTTTTCGATTTAACATTTATTTATTTTATAAACATAATTTTAATTGATACTTCTACATTTTTATTGTTTTTCTATGCAAAATAAATATAATTACATTACCAAATTGTTTTAATAAAAGTCAAATTTGTTATATAGGCTTATATTTAATAACAAAAAATAGTAAAAAAATGGAAATGGCTATATGTTTTACAAGATTTTTTTTTAAAACACAAACTTAAATAATAAACATAGATAATAATTGGTATTTCAAGTTTGAATATGTGTACGGTACATCAAATATATTTTTGCAGGTATGGTAAAATATATTTATAAGATATTTTTATGGATTTCTTTTATCAGATAGTATAAAAATTCAGCTTGATTAATCGGAATATAATCATCTTTCTCATTTATGTCTTGATGCATTTTCATGTTTTGATAGATTTTCAATTCTCTACCTCTTTCATCGATTATCCTTCTCTCTTATATGTCTTTAATTATTTTTCTCTTAATCTTTTATTTACTTTTTATTGAAGATGATCTGTTTGATTATTTTACTTGATTAACAAATTTATACGATATTCAAAGATTATGTATGGCACCATGACTTTATCCATTATTTTTTTTATGCCATCAAAGTAATAGATGGTAGTTATTACTTTATTTTTTAAAAGGAAGCTGCTATCTTATGCTGGGCTGTATTTTTTTGAAACTGACACTAAAAGTGAATTGATATGTATAATTAAAAATAGCTTAAATATTATGTTTTTGTTATATTTTTTATCAATATTTTTATTGATGGTAATTTTTTTATGAAAATCAAAGATTATCGCCTTCTCTGGAAAAATATTCACAGTTTATTATGGAAGCAGAAAAAATAAAAAATAAAATAATAAAAATAGTCATCAACTTTTTAAAGTAAAATATATCAAATAGTCATTTAAATTATACAAAAATATCATATTAATCATTTAAAAATTACAATGAGACTGTATTTAATACTAATCTCATTTCAATCATTTCATTATAATGAGAATAGTTTCTTTCATTGTTTTCCTCATTGCTTTAGTCTCATTAATTATTTTTAGGTATATTAGAAATCCTAAAACTTTATATTTTCATATAATATATCTTTAGTTTTTTAGTGATGTTATATGTCCCAGAAATATTTGTTCACGAATCCGGTTTTAAATTTGTTTATAATTCTCGGATGTCATTGTAAAATAAAAAATATAGAGCCACTGATTGAACCATTTTATCATCTTTACTCTTATGCTTATTGTATGTGAATTGTCAAGTTTAAAAAAATAAATAGTCAAGCTATGTCATATGAGTTTATTTAACCCTCTTAGGCTATGCTCCATGATTTTCAAGTTCTAAACCACTCGCATGATGTATAATACCACATATATATATGATTGCATTTAAATTACGAACGGCAATAGGGCAATCAACAGAAGTCTATGGTCTAATTTACTTAGACTCAAACTATATTCATATTTTTTTTTTATATAGATAAAGTCAAGACTTATAAAAAAAATCTATTTAATTAAAAATATTAGACTACATGTCACATAATAAGTATTTTAAGCCTATTAGGTCGGCCTATTTAAATAAAATAATTTTTTTATTAAATTTTGATCATTTTGTTATATATTCAACTTTTAGTATATTATATATATTAATTTCTGATAGATTTAATTGTATTATTATAAAATATAATTTAAATATAATGTATATGAGGTCATATTCTTTAAAATGTGATTTTAAATATCAAAATAAGACTTAATTTTATTGACATATTAACTCGCTAATCTATTTAAATGTATGTTTAGATTATTTATTCAAAAATATTGAATTGAAATACATTTTTAAGTATGGTAACACATCATATAAGACTTATATCAAATTCAAGACTCATGCTTAAAAAATAATTATATATATGTCAGGGCATAGACTAGATTTAGGCCTTAAATTTATTGACAAAAACCGACTCATACCTAACAAAACTTAATCCAAACTATTATGACCTCTATTTCAACTCCAATATAAATACATAACTGTAATTAAAAATTGCTACAAAAATAATGTAGAAGGTGAAGTAGCGGATACGATAGAAGTCGAGAGATAAAACAAAATGAAGAGAACAAAATATCATATGGATAGTTGCTCACTTTGAAGAGATGGCATTGCAGATAATTGAAGTCTAATTTATTATACCTATCAAAAATACAAATTTATTTTTATTTAACTTTTTGTCACATCTTTATTTGACGTAAATAAGTAAATATAAGAGAGAGAAAAAATAACTATAAAAAAAATATATATAACTACATTTATTTTACAAAAGAAATATAATTACCTTAGAAAAAAATAACTACAAAAAAAATATTATTGCTCTCTTTATTTTTAATCGATGTCAAATCAATTATAAATAAATATAAAATAAAAATTTATAACGGCTTTTTTGTTATTTAATAGAAAAATATTTAATAATATCCTCCTCATTTTTAGCTATTGGTAAATCAATTATCAATATAAAAAAAATAACTATTAAAATATAAATTTATTTTCATTTAATTTATTTTCACATTATTATTTTACGATAAACAAATATATAAGAAAAGAAAAAAAGTAATAACTTCCACAAAAAAACCTTATATTGTCCTCCTCATTTTTAAACATCCTCAAATTCTAAGGATAAAAATGATATTTTATTTCATATAAGTTTTTTTGCACAACCAAAAACTACTTTCTAATTTTATTACATATGCAAATCAAAATCACTCGACCATACTTTTTTTCCAACTATACATTCTCTTTGGTCTTTCAACTACCAACATAAGATACGATAACACTAAAAAAAAATATCAATATTAAAAAAATTAAAATTGACCTCTTCAATTTTAAGCATTAAAAAAAAATATGAATCAAATATTTCTCATTAATAAATAAAAAAATCAAAATCACAAAATCATATAATTTTTTCTATCTATACATCCTTTTTTATCTTTCAACTATTAATATATATGAGGACACTAGCAAAAAATTAATATTGAAAAAGTCGAAATTGTCCTCTTCAATTTTAAGCATAGAAAAAACACAAAAAAATAAATATATAGAATAAATATTTATTTTTTATAAATATTAAAAATATACATAATACGTATTTATAACTAATAC
>JBBPBS010000276.1:10750459-10774807 GCA_037974835.1 Cicer judaicum
ATAATTAAGTAGTTCATAAAATAAATAAAATAAAATATACTATATAATCTTTTAAGTTATACGAAAATATTAAATTAATTTTTAATCTTTTTATTAAATTACTATTTTATGTTTATAGAAATTATAATGTCGAACTATTTTTAGTTATAACCTCATTTCAATCATTTATAGTTAAAAAAATTTAAAATTGTATTATGAGTTTTATCATCAATCACATAAATAACAAGATGACAATTTTTTACTTAATTTTATGATATAGATTAAGAGCGTTTAAATTTAAAAATCTTATTTTTTATCTTCGTCGACTTATCTCATGTTCAATTATTTTTTTAAAATCTAATTGAAAATTTATGTCTCATGATTATTGCAATTAAATTTTCTTGAGAATTACCTGAATTTATTAAAAAAAGTAAATAAAAAAAAACTTTTGTTTTTAATTGTGCTAATTTAAAATTAGAACAATTGATATAAATATTTATAAAGATAAAAGACAAATTTAATACTAAAAGAAAAATAAATAAATAAAAACCAATTTGTTATTAAAAATTATAAATAACTAATATAATATTTCGTATAATTTAATAGATTGTGATATATATTTTATCATAAATAAAATTAATTTTCACCACTATGATTGCTGATTGGTCTTGCATCTAATACTAGGTTGTTTTTAATGACGATGACAATGTGTTGTAAGTTTTGGATTGGGACCTTTGGAGGCTTCATATGGCATTATAGTGAGAATTGTGAAAGAAATGCATTGATCAAGCCAACTAACCTTTTATTACAAAATTTAGTACTAAACAAATCATAATATTTGTTAGATTAATGATTTAAGAATAGCTTTATGTGTGTATTACATTATAATTTTAAAAAGTAATTTTGCATAAAGAAAAGTATTGTGAATTCTAAAAGATTTGTAAAATTTCAACGATTTTTAAGATTTTAAAAGACTACTAAAATTTATAATTTAGATTTTAAATTATTTTTATCGTAAGAATTCATAAGTTTTCAATTTTTGATGGATTTATAAGATTTCAAATGATTCAATAAATTTATAGAGCTAAACATATTGTAAAAAAATTGATTTTGATGACTACATATGTGGATAATAGATCAATGGATTTATGGAGAGATTTAGTATATATGAAAAGTTTTGTGCCTCTCATTTATTGTTATAGCTACTTCTTAATATTACATAGCTTTGAGAATTGAGTTTATCCCTATTGGCTTGGAGGGGATTTCAACAATATCCTATTTGGACATGAAAAAGTTAGAGGTGCTCCTATTAATAGAAATATGTGTATTGTGTTTGCTGAGTGTATTAGAGAGAATATGGTCTTATGTGGTTCGCTGGCAACCCTTTTTCGTGAATAAAGGGGTGAACTTAAATAATTGTTAAATAGAGTTCATTGTAAGACAAGTTGGCCGTGCTTGTTTCCTTCCAACCCAGTTACTCATGTTCTTATTCAAACATCGTACCATTGTGGTTTATGGTTGAGATCGAATGAGAAGCACATGGTCCAACGAGATATAAACTATTTCAAGTTATTTGGATGTGGCTTGGTCATCTTGACTTTGAATTTCAAGTCTATAACTTTTAGATCTCTTCCATAGGTTGAAATAGAAACATCAATAGACTTTCGTTTAGTATGAAGTAGGGGAATATTTATGTTTTTTACAATATTTTTCAAAGAAAAAAAATGTCTCCTCATATTTTCCAACCCAATTACTCATGTTCTTATTCAAACATCATGCCATTGTGGTTTATGGTTGAGAACGAATGAGAAGCACATGGTCCAACGAGATATAAACTATTTCAAGTTATTTGGAGCGTGGTTTGGTCATTCTGACTTTGAATTTCAAGTCCAAAACTTTTGGATCTCTTCCATATGTTGAAATGGAAACATCAATAGATTTTCGTTTAATATGAAGTAGGGGAATATTTATGTTTTTTACAATATTTTTCAAAGAAAAAAAATGTCTCCTCATAAGAGTTGAAGGCATTAGTAAAGTCTTTATGAATGGGTATAACAAATGATTAACCCATATTCTATACGAGTTGTGGGAATAATATAATATGGTAGTAGCTTAAAAGGAGTGTTATTGGTATCAACAAGTTAAAAGTAAATGGATAATACTTTGAGATAAGAATGCTAAAAATTTCCATTTGTCCACTATTCGACGTAGAAAGAAGACGAAAATATTAGCTATTAGATGAGAATAATGTTTGGATCCATAATGAAGATGGGTTACAAACAATGGTTACTCATTTTTATTCAAATTTATACAAATATGTTACAGGATGCTTGTTACAACTAGTTGTTTTCGTCTATTATGGACATTGGTAAGTCCATGTTAGATATTGCATTTACTCTAGAGAAAACAAGAAGCATGGAAAATTACAAATCACATATTCTAATAGTTACCCTAGAGTTTTCTTCAAATGTTAATGGTACACGTTTGGTTAATCTATTTAAAGGATGATAATAGAGTATTTTAAACATCCGCACAAAATTAAAGAGTTAAACCAAACTCTACTAACCTTAATTTTAAATGTGATGACATTTAGAATAATATAAAAACTTTTAAACCTCATATGTGTCTTTCCAAAACCAAAAGAGTTTAATATCTTAATATTGCATAGAATGAATCACTCTTTGAATCATTGTGGGGTTAAAAGAATTTAATGATTTTGAAGTTGGACCTCAAGAAAACTTATAATCACATTGAATGGAGTTTTATTATGGAGGCGTTGAAAATTTTGTACATTCCATTAATATATCTAATGTCATAAAAAATTGCCTTTCTACCACGTTCATAAATATCAATGGAATGGTGGTTCTACTAATTCATTTAATGTTAATATATAATGATGTAAATTAATTACTACTTATCTTAGATTTATATTTTATCGAAGGTTTTCGTTAACCAAAAATATAAACTGATTCATATAAACTTTATAATTTTTTTTCTCTTCTCAAATTATAATTTTGCGTTTATATTAATTAATTGTTATCAATTAATCAAAGTTTAATTTTTTTGTTACAAGTAATAAAAAGTTTATTGAAAAGGGATTTTATTTATCTAAAAAATAAACATTTCTGGCAAATAAATAAATTCCTAAATTTGTAAACATGTTTGCTGCTGGCATTAGATGCGGTTCATTCATCCATTGACAATTCATTCACAATACAGTAGTGGCGAGTGTTTTTTTATTTTATTTTTTGAATGTTAAAAAGTTGATTGATGAGGAAAGAAGAGTGTGGTTGAGTAAAGAAGATCCATCCACGTGATTCTCAGTTGCAGCGTAAAGCAAAGGTAGCCGCGACCGTGAAACGTGATATTTGGAATTTGGATCCAAGCAAGAACCCACACGCTTTCAAAATCATAGTTATTATTTTCCACAATCCAAACACTCCTTTGCCCCATTTCTGGGACTAGGAGGAGCAACAGTGAATAACCGAATCTTGTTGACGCAGAGATCCAATCCAAATCGCGCAATTGATTCAACATCCAGCTGAGACGCCAAACGCTACTTACTGGCTGGGTGCTTTTACCCTTAAAACTGCACCCTTCCAGAGGAACCCTAGGTATTCTCATACCAAATCAAATCCCTACTTTTCTTATGACTCTATACCGATAACACTGCGTTCATGAATAATCGAAACTCGAATTACGCTTAATTCTGTCTCAAACTTTATTTATTTTAATTTTTCCACCATTTACTCTGTTTGCATGTTTCACTCTGTTTGTATAATGTATGTTGCTTTCGTTCTCAAAGCCACGATGTTGCATATTCTTCATGATCCGACTAATTTATCTGTTTCTCTTTTCAGTAACATCATTTTTTTTTTTTTTTTTAATTTTTTTGTTAACAGCCACCGCAGTACATGCGGCAGTGGTGCTGCATATGTAATTTATGGTTTAACCCCTAATGGGAGGTTGATTAGGATTACTGTGAAAATATCGTCATTTAAGGATGAAATTATGTTACTAACTATAGTATGTGATGTGAGGAATGAGGTAACTGGGTTGAGGTACCTGATGTGGCATATTTGATTTGGATGTTGCAATTATTTTTATAACTCGTAGCAGTAAGCTTTATGCTTCTTTGATGAACCTGCTTCTTTGTAAATTTTTGTGTAGATGCTGCAGTTAAATTCAAAGTCGGCCGTTCGGCATTGGTGATGTAGAGTCGCGGAGCCAATATGGCATTTGTAACTAAGATAAAATGGGTTGTTCTTTCTGTAATCTCTTTATCTGTGGCATCTATCATCATTCATCTGTCTCTGGCAAAGTTGTGGACTGTTAACATAGTGCCGTATAGAGCAATTGGTAGTCTTCCTGAAGATTTTTCTTCTGTGTTGGGAGGGCAGGTTGGTTCTTAATATGCATGTATATTTTTCTTGTATATGGTCAAATGTTTTGCCTTTCACTTAAGCACATATTTGGATGGAGGAAAAGGAAAGAAAAGGAAAAGAGGGTGAAATTTTTCACTTTGGAATTAAGAGAATTATATGGAAGTTTATATAAATGATGAATAAGGGCTTAGGACATTAAGTTTTATGATAATATGTCATTTTTCTTTTCATTCTAAAAGTTATTAAACTAGAGAATATTTGTTCAAAATAAAAGCTCCCTTCCTTTCCCTCCATCCAAACACACCCTAATAAATTGAGTTTATTTGCTTGAAATGCTACAGGGTGTAAAGAATAAGAAACTATGGGGTTCCATAAAGTCTTTAGAAGCATTGCAGCCTAGTTCCAACGCTAGAAGCAATTATACTGGTATTATATTTTGGCTTAAATTTCTTAGCTTTCTATTAGGAAGACATGTGTGGAGCGGAAGTGTGTACTTTAGGCTTGTAATTTTAGAGGGTATGACTTAAAACTTTGTCGAAGTGTTAATATTTTACATCTTGGTGATCAGCCTTTTGTTTTTGTTTGCATTTTTATGTTATATATTGTTTTCATTCATGAAGGAATTTATATTATTCATTCTTATTTAAATGGGAATAATAAACAAGAGATACTTTTTCTGGAAACATAGACGATTTGGAAGTTTTTTCCTCCATTGAAATTAGATTACTTTCATATTTAAATTGATTTTTAAAATGAAACTTTGATTATTATCTAATTTTGGAACATTTTTTGTTGATTAGTGTAACTGAAGTGGCAAATTGAAGATTTGTGTCATATCCTTAGGTTGGCTATGACTGTTGAATTTTCACCTAAGAATATATACATAATTGAGCTACAGCTGCTATTATTTGGTGATCTTGATGTTCAGAAAATTTTAACAATGTGTAAACTGTATTAAATGTTATGTGTATTTTTTCATCGTGCCATTTACATCTGCTACATCTTCCACTTCAAGTTGTGTTTCTTTCCTTCCCAGTTCCAAAGGAGCAGAGCAATGTTTTCATCTATGCAAAAATTTTCGGTGGATTTTCAAAGATAAGATCATCGGTATGATCCACCAGATGTGCAGAAGCATTGTTTTGTAAAGCCATTCCTATTACTTTTGCAATTTAACAACAGTTTTCTTGATTTTATAGATCTGTGATCTGGTCGCCATATCTAGACTTTTAAATGCTACTCTTGTCATTCCAGACATTCAAGAGAGTATTCGCTCAAAAGGAATTAGGTATGTGCTGCATGCTTTGTGCTTTATGCTATTAATATTTTCCTTCTGTGATGCATTTATATAATTTATTCATATTTTTTTTATTCAGCTCAAAGTTCAAGAGTTTTTCCTATCTTTATAATGAGGACCAGTTCATAACATATCTAAATCACGATGATGTAATCATTGCAAAGACACTGCCTGCAAGTTTGTTAGAAAGGAGAAAAAGAAATGAATTTCCTACATTTAGGCCCAAAAGTTCAGCTTCTCCAAACTTTTACATCAAAGAAATTTTGCCGAAGCTAAAGAAATCCAAGGTTATTGGATTAATTATTGCAAATGGCGGAGCACTGCAGGTATTTCAGTATCTTGAAATTGTCAATAAATGTTTTTTTTTTTTGCAATTTGCTATCTTGTAGGTGTTGTTTGCTTCAAGAAGCATTGATATTCTGTTTTTTGTGGATATAAAATTTTATTGATATAGAAGAAAGATAGTAAAATATTTCATCTCTAGATGTCATCAAAAGTATTTCACGCTTAGAACTTTGAAGATTTGTGATAGGCTCTGGTTAAGGTTTTATTGTGGCCTGCCTTCAGACTTCCATGTACATACTTGATCAGCATAGCTTCACTCTTAGGCAAAAAGTCAATGTTTGAATATGTTACCATTTACCAAATACACATAGTAAGTGGAAGGCTTAAACTAGATCAAGTGCTTCATGCTAAAAAATTAGTTTCTTACATTCGCACATCATATTTTTTATTTTGCATGTTGATTGTAAGTCAATTATCATTTTGTTTCTTGCATTTTGATAATTTAAAAATTAAACATGGATTGCCATCACCTAAACCTTCCCAAGCATTTTCCCTCAGTTCAAATGCTTCCTTACACCACTTTTTTGTTGCAAGGGAGTTGCTTCTTCTTTTTTGGTATCATTATTTTTTTGTTCATATCTTTGAAAACAGGCTCTAGAATTTCCAATCTTACACATTTTGTTTCTGCAGTCTGTACTCCCACCTACCATGGCAGAGATTCAGAGGCTAAGATGCAGGGTTGCTTTCCATGCTCTTCAATTTCGTCCAGAAATTCTAATGCTTGGCCGTCGTATGGTTAAAAAGTATGAAATACTTTAATGTAAACTAACTGCTATGCATGTGCTTTACTATCACATAGATCACTCCCACTTTTTTTCCGGAACTGATGTTTTTGTCTTGGGTCTTTAAAATGCATAATTTAGTGTATTTATGCTATCCGATCCGATATAAAAAAATGAAAATGTAGTTTGTTAGAAGTTATTTGGGGAGAAAATAAAATTAATGAGAAAAGGTCAGAGCAGTTAGCTAGAGGGAATTAGTTACATAATAAATACAGTCATGGCCGTCTTAAGGGGAGATCCTTGGAGGAGAGATCAATCTCTTTGGTCTACTCATTTATCAGCCAAGCAATAAAATAATTCCTTTTTTTGTCTATTTCTACTGTGGGTTCCTAACAATTTAGGTTTTGGGTAGAACTTTATATGGATTTTCTCTATTGCTTCCCGGAGTTGATGTATAAGACATTTCTGCTGTCTTTCAGGTTGAGATCACTGGGGCAACCCTTCTTAGCCTACCATCCTGGCCTATTGAGAGAAACCTTGGCATACAATGGTTGTGCTGAACTTTTTCAGGTTTGCTGTTTTTCTCTTCTTTACCATTGTTATAACTAATAGAGATATTGTTCCTACTTTTATAGTATATAAATAACTCTTTCTGGGGTTCATCGCTTCTGATTTCTTTTAAGTAGTATCGGTATTGGGTACATTAGAAACTTATAATATTTGAGCTGGCTGACAATGTTTGTCCATATCCTTGCCTTGCTTTTTTTTTCTTTTTATGTTTCTCTCTTTGGTTATTCTGTTAAGGTTTTGTTTTGTTAGGATGTACACACTGAACTCATACAACACCGACGAGCTCAAATGATAAAGGATAAAATTCTAAATGAGGATTTGAATGTGAATTCACACTTGCGAAGAGATAAAGGTCTATGTCCCCTCATGCCTGAAGAGGTATGCTAAATTTTCTAGTAGTGTTTCCTGGTAGAATTACTTGGTTCTTGTCCAACTTTTAGTTATAATTGCTGTCAGTTCTAATCTTTTTCTTAAAAATAGCCTTTTGTACTTGGAAACAATGACCAATATAATCCTGATTTCATTCTACACTGTTCTTGGATTGTATGCCAAGTGTTACCGTCTGGATATAATATTTTGTATTTTATTAACATATAATCAAAATAGTTCCTCCACCCCACGAAATTATTTGTCGTAGACGCCAACAGTGACAGGAGAGGGAGGTTCATTTCTTTACAATTATATATACCTTTCTTAGAAGTAGACTGGTAAAGTCCCTTCTGAATATATTATGAATTGCATGTTATTCTATAAAAATGCTTAAATTTATTTTTAAAACAAATTTTAAAAGAATGATAGCATTTGCTTAGCTGGTTTTAAATTTTAGCTGTATGTACGAAAATATATGAGAAAAGTTGAATTGTCCTTATCAGTTGTTGCCTTTTGTTGCTAGGCTACAAGTGATATACTATGATTAGACTAAAAGATTTGATTAACAAATTCATTATTGATAAAGATTGAATTACATTATTGGAGCAGAGAGAAAAGAGAGGGGATGTGATTCGTGATGAAGGTTTCAGGGGTAGTAGTGCTAAATCAACCATAATGTAATGGAAATTCTTAGGATTTTATTCACTATACCCAAGATGACCTTAATCATAATAATAATAATAGGAAGATGAAACCCAGAGGAGCACAAGAGCCAAAGTTAAACATGTTAGTTGTCAGAAGTTAGAACCATAATAATGGCCACCTTGGGCTATTGAAAGCTCACACTATGCACAAAGTCTAATGAAGGGTGGACCCGCTGTGTGGGTATGTACTCTGTAGTAGCTAGTGATATCTTGCATTTGCAAGATACTGTTTCCGCAACTTGAACGCTTGACCTCAAATCACATGGTATGAAATCCAATGGTTGTGCCATGGCTTTTCGTTGCCTAACTTTGTGGTTGGACGATGCAAATTAAGAAGTCAACACTAAAAGGGCAAATTGGTGCTATCATGCTCTCGCAATGGCAAGATCTAGGGAAGGATTGAATCCATTGCAGATATATTTTAGGCATCCTTGTCTTGTATTTTGCAAGAAGCTGATTCCATGACTCAAACTTGTGACCTCCTAGTTACAAACTTTTTCCTGTAAAATTTGGAAATAGAGTTAATGAAATCAAGAACATCGAAACTGAAAATAATAAATTCATTTTGCTCCCAAAATACCTCTAGAGCAATTCTAAGATGCTAATGGCTACCAATTGTGCGTGCAGGGTCTCAGCCTCTGAGCACAACCAGGTTCACAATTAAAATTTTAGTAATGTGGCCTTTTGGGAACATTACTTCCAGTTTTGTGCATATATAAGGATTGTCTTTAGAATTAAAAAAATTTACTATACAGAGGTTAGATTTGTTATTGTATTTCAACTTTTGCAGGTTGGCATTCTCCTTCGTGTAATGGGTTATCCTTCCAAAACAGTAATCTACCTTGCTGGCTCTGAAACATTTGGAGGTCAACGTGTTTTAATTCCTCTGCGGTCCATGTTTATCAATACATTGGATCGCACTTCCTTGTGCAGTGAGAAAGAATTGTCTGACTTGGTTGGATCTGAAACACCTCTTTCACAAAGTATTTTTCGACCACCTCCTGCAAAAAGTGATGAAGAACTTAAAGAAGAATGGAAGAGGGCTGGTCCTCGGCCTCGGCCTCTTCCTCCACCTCCAGATAGACCAATTTACCAGCACGAGAAAGAAGGCTGGTATGGTTGGATCACTGAGACTCCTACAGAACCCGATCCTTCACCTATGGATCTGAGGATGAAAGCACATAGGTTACTTTGGGACGCCCTTGATTACATTGTTTCTTTGGAAGCTGATGCCTTCTTTCCTGGATTTAACAATGATGGAAGTGGATGGCCAGATTTTTCAAGCCTTGTCATGGGACATCGGCTGTACGTGTCTGCTTCTGTTAGAACATACCGACCAGACAGGTAAATGCTCTTTGCTGTTGGTCTAAATTTTCTTATATTCATTATGGAAGTATGATATAATAAAGTTTCATAAAAATCATCAAATTTCTTGATTTTATTAGGGAACTAGAGTTGCAAGATACCTAGTTAAATGAGCAGTAAAAGATATCATTATTTTGGGACCCCTTTATTTTGGGCTGGAGCTAGGTGGGAGAAGGGGTGTAAATACAGGGAAGACGAGCCATTTTATACCTTTTATTCCACTTCAATAACCAACAATGGCCCCCGCATAGATGGCATGTTGTATCTTGACTCTTGAGTATTTATCTAACACTATTACAACTTTCTTGGGGCCTGTTTCAGCCATCCATACATGTCAGATTGAAAACAAATGCTAGACAAGACAATTATCTTGTAGCAGATCACAGACAAGCCTAGGGCGTGTCTTTGGTACTTTCTGGACAAATTTTATTCATATTTGTTGTTCTGTGCATAAATTGTATGCATGATATGCCCTCCTTTCCACATATGCTTTTTGAATTCGATTATTTTTTTATTGATTCCCTTGATGCCTTGAGAATTGCATCCGTAGCAATATCTGAAGTGATGAGTATGATGAACTTCTGTTTCTGCACTTTAACCTTCTCAGCATTCTAATTCTTTCAAAATCATGTAGTTGTTGGTGGTTTTAGTGGAAAATTTTCAATTGAAATTTCCCTAAGTTTTACGTTTTATTGTGACACTAATTCATCTTGTTTCTTACAGGAAAGCTGTTGTGGAACTTTTCAACATGACCCGAGAGAATTTGTACCATCCAAAACATAATTGGACAATTTTAGTGCAAGAACATCTTAACAAAAGTATGACTGAAGAAGGCCTCATAAGGCAATCTCTCTTGTCAAAACCAGCAATGTTCCTTTCACATCCACTTCCAGAATGCTCTTGTAGAGTAGCTTCTGCTACCGTTGCTAATCGTGTCAGAGGAGAGGATGGTCAATTTCTATATGGAGGCGAAGAACTTTGCCCCAAATGGATGCAGCATGCTAATAAGGCAGGTTCATCTGGGAAAGAAGGGGTCAAATCCGAAGATGATGGCCTGCCAGATTATGAGAGTAATGATTTTGTCAATGAATCCGAGTCTGATAAAAATGGCGGGAAAACGGATGAGACTCAAGTCTGGGATCAAGATGAAGAAATGGATCCAAATGACTAAAAGTGGAAGTGCATATCATAACTACAGTCTATATACAGCATCCAATTTTTCCGTACTTTAAGAGGTATAGGTTATAAGTATAACATGCTCCAGCGAAGTGCATGTCTACTCTTCAATGCTATCTTTGCTGAGCATGTGAATATTCAAATATATTCTTTCATTGATTTTGGGTTATTTTCCATAGACAAAGATATCATTTTTTCCTTTTATTTTTCACTTTCCACTTTCAACCGAATTTTTGTTGTAACATACACATTACAAAAAGAAGGGAAAAAAAGATCAGCTGTCTGCTTAATTGGAGAACGACAGATGAAGTTAGAAGCAGATTTTGTGTTTAGAGTTTATTCTATATATGGCTGTTGTCCAATTTTTTTGTTTTTGTTTTGTACAATGTCACTTTTCTCCTCTTTTTCAGTTATGTGGATGTACATTGTAGTGGTCAGCTTAATTGGGATATCTCTTTTAAACGTTCTTAGTGTGATAGATACAAAGCAAAAGTGTAGACATTTTATAAATTATTACCCAACATGACTTCCAACGAACTAGGAAATAAATAAAATCAATAAAGACAAGAAAATTCCAATTCATATGAAATCTTGCAATAAAAAACTAAGTCTAAAAAAAAAGAGCTTAATTGTGAAACACTCTTAGTTTTGGTAAAAGTTGAATAGTTAATTATCTGTGCAAAAATTCTTTAAATTGATAATATATAAAAATTAAATATAAAATAAAAGAAATGATTTAAGAAATTGCTCAATGTTCATATGTGCTTTAATTTTATTACAAATATTGAATTTTTCTGATTTCGATTTGGTGGTAAAAAAATGGAATTTTTCTGATTACGATTTGGTGTTAAAAAAAATGTTATGAGCTATTGTAACAACAAATAATTGTAAACAAAAATAACATAAAGTTATATTCTTCAATCAGAAATTTGATTTTCGTTTCACTGAAATAACATTAATTATATGCTTCTTATTTAAGATTTTAAGAAGTAAATATATATTACAATTTAGTCAATTTCAATATGAATATAATAAAAACTTCATTCATTCAAAAGATATGTATTATCAAGTTTCATGAGTTATAATAGTTTTATTGTTTGAGGGAAGAATATGGATTGAAGTGATAAAGATATCACATATTGAACATCTTTTATTAACAAAAGTAGCAATAACTAATATTGCAATTTTAAAAGTTAATACTTAATAGTAAAACTTCATTTTTAATTTATTTTTACACTCTAAAAAGAATTGATCAATTGAGCCGGATTTCTACAAAATATAATAAATTAAAATCTCACAATAAGTAGAGTATAAATTAAAAGTGCAAATCAGCTAAATAAAATATAATTAAATAACAATGCAAAAATGGCTCCAATATAAACAAAACAATGTTTTAAAATAGATTTCACCCAATGAGCTATCATAACGTGGACCGACCTTAGCTCAGTTGGTAGAGCGGAGGACTGTAGTTGGAAAAATCATGCTGTCATCCTTAGGTCGCTGGTTCGAATCCGGCAGGTCGGATTTTTTAGTTTAATTAGTTTTGTTTTTTCAGATTGTGTATTTTAACAGCACACATCTTTCAAATACATTTAACTATTGTTACTTATGTAATCTTTGTTCACCAAAAATAACTACAAAGGCTGGTAACGTACTCTTTATAAAAAAAACTGCTAAGGCACTCTTAAGAGTTGTTAGCATATCTTGTCAAGAAAAAAAATGTTTATTTTACTAATCTTTAGTTACATTATGCTAACCAGTTGCTATAAGATTTGTTAATTTGCTTGCATCTACTAATTTTTAAATTTGCATAAATTAACAACTTTAAAGTATATTTAAAAAATTTGTATTATATACTGTCAACAAACTGTAGGGTCAACCCTCATTTTGATCGTGTTGAAAAATAATAAAATTTTAGTGACGCTGTTTATTTGATCAAATTTAAAAATGGGTCGACTCATTTTAAGAAAAAATAAATTAAAATATGTATTTTTTTAAAAATAAATTAAATTTCTTTAGTTTCTTGCTTTCTTTGCTGTCAATAAAATTAATCCATCTTAGTTTTTCGATCCAACCCAATTCACTTAAAAAAAAATTAAAAAAGACTAAAATAATTTAATAAGAACTTGTATAGTTAAACTTGTTTTAAATAGTGTTGTCTTGTCTTCAGTTGTAATCTTATGTGTTATATACCTTTGCAGTTTTGAAAATACACTTATTTTGTTTTATTAATTTTAAATATAGAAATACATATTTATTTAGATAAAAAAGTGTAACAACCTGTTTTTTTTTAAAAAAAAAACAAAATAAAAATCAAATTTTAAAAATTAAGAAAGAAATAATTTTGAATAAAATATTTAAATCGTAGCATAATGATAAAAGTCAACAAATATTTACAAGTAGCGGAATTAGTTTTTGAAATTAAAAAAAAAATTCAAAATATTTAAATAGCAAAATACATCGGGGCTATAAAACATATCCGACATAACTCATGCCCTAGGGTATTCCTGACAAACACTTGCAAAAAAACACTGCCCCCAAAATATTAACTTCCCCACGTCGCATCAAAAAGTGGTACAAGGATTCATCAAAATAAAGGTCAAGACAATATGAGGTATATGTACAGTCTTCCAAATTGAAATAAATACATCCACAGAAGAAAGACATATAGCCAATATACAACTATCTAAACTGATCATGCTACAAAAAACTATACAACCCGCGTGATCTCCACGCTCCCTGCAAAATCCTCCTGACACAACTTCGGTCAGGTATGTCTAACTACCTTTCCATCTCCAGGGTATTAGCCGGTAGGATGATCCTAGTTCTCATATGAGGGCAAAGCCTAGATTTGCACAATAATTATAAAAGGTCACCAACCGAAATTAACAAATATCATATATCATTTAAATTTCAAATGCACAAAATAACGTTTCAACTTAGCATACTCCTTGAAAGAGTTTTCATATGTCAAACATGCATAATCAAAGTTGAAAATTGAGGTTTTTAACAAAATTGTACTATCGTATTCGAATACAGCATCCTTGTATTCAAATACAGTGCTAATTCATAAGTCAGTAGCAAAAACAACACAATTGTAATCGAATACGAGACAAGATGTAGTTGGATACGAGACAGGACAAGTCAATAGCCAAAAACAACACACTTGTATTCGACTACATCATCCTTGTAGCTGAATACAAGTGCGAAATTAGTCAAAAAACCTGCACAACTGAATTCAACTACCATGAGGCGTAGCCGAATACAAGTGATAAGTCAGTAGTAAAACTCACTTAAATGTATTCGAATACAAGCACATCGCATTGGAATACAACTGCGAAATAATGTAGATTTCAGTTTAGAAAAGGTTTTACGATCAATCAACACTTACACGCAAATCTAAATAATCACCCTTAGCAATTACGACACAAAATCACAACAACCGAGTATGTATGTACAATCATCACAATATATCAAACATGACTCACGTGTCAAACACCTTAATGCAATGCGTATATGCCAAAATGCATAATTTCGGAAATTCCAAATCAAATGTCTCATCCAGAGGCGTAAATCGTAATTGTACAGTCTCTCACAAATCAATACTAATTACCAAGGTGCGCACGATTTATTAAACGGTAGTCTATCATAAGTTTTACACCATAATTCCAAACAAATACCCTCCGTGAGGGGCATAAATCCTAAACGTACAGTTCCTCGCGAACAAACACGAGTGCAGTCTCTCACGGACAAATAAGAGTACAGTCTCTCACGGACAAACATAAGTGCAGTCTCTCACGAACAAACACGAGTGCAGTCTCTGACGGACAAACACGATTTACTAGGGTGTAGTCTCTCACGGACAAACACGAGTGCAGTCTCTCACAGACAAACACGATTTACTGGAGTGTAGTCTCTCATAGACAAACACCAATGCAGTCTCTCGCGGACAAACACCATAGTTAAATCATCATAAGAATAAGACGAACTAGTAAACTTATGGAACCATCTCGTGGCCCATCGCGGTTACCACTTAACATCGTGACCCATCACGGTCACCACTTAAACACCGTGGCCCACCACAATCACCATTTAATTGCACCTCAACGCACTTTAAACATACATATAGCAGTTTTGAACACATAATCACATCAAAACTTAATCACCACAACATCACACATAATCACACCACAATCATTCATAATATCAATTATGAGCACATAATCACATCCAAATTAATATCCACAAATTCACTCATTAATCATCTCAAATTTAATTCAACAATTCACCCGTCAATTTCAATTTTCTCAATTCCCACCAAATTTAATTCGCAAATCACCCATACTACAACTCCACATATTTCAACCATAAATTCACCCATTAATTTCAACAATTTCAAATATAATATTACACCAAATTAATTTCTACAAACCACCCCTCAAACACATCAAAGCAATTTCTTCAACCACACTTAAATCACTTTAAATTCATTTTTTCACAAATCCACACAGAAAACACATATCAAAAGTTCATAGTATTAATTATGAATACATCAATCCCACCAAACATGAATCATCACAAACCACACTTCGAACACACCAAATTCAAATTCCACTAATCCACTCATTCATTTTTCCACAAATATATCTCAAACACATCAAATTTATTTTCCACAAAATCACATATAAGGTCCTAAATGCAAAATAAAAGTTTTGAAGGAGCCCTTACCTTAATGGTAGCTTTAACAGTCGATTACGGCACCACGATTAATTCTGGTAAATTTTTCGCTCGCATCGTCGTTTCGAAAACTAGCTCACTAGCATTACAGCACGGCAAAGGACACATATATGAAATAAGAGAAGAAAGTGGATGACAGCTAATATGAAGAAGAAAAATAATAAAATCCTATTGAGCTGCCAAACAAAATTAAAAAAATAAATTATAATTGGATATCGATTCGGGTCGACGTATTCAAATTGTTGAACCCACTATCCAAACAAAATATAAGCGAGATTTAACGAGTTGAGTTGGATTAGATTCAAAACTTATTAAATACATATAAAAATCGAGTTGAGTTGAATGATCGAATTAACATATCGACCCACACTCATGTGCACATCTACTCAAATTAGTCTTCGAGACTTACGACCTATTACATAATGGACAAAACTATATTATTGGTCCATGTATGTACTTTGGCTGATTTGGACCAATATGAACTGGGCTGAGCCACCCTATTTTACAACCCTATAAAATAACATACTCAACAGTCGACAAAAATATATTATTACAATGGAATTTAACGATCAATGGATTTTATAATGCAGAAAAATAGCAACGAAAAAAAAAAGTTTAAATGTAACACATCTCATTAATAATTTAAATTTAAATAATTATTATAAATATTTAAAATTTAATTGTTATACATTGTCTGTACAAATAAATTTATATTATCGACTCATTATAATCATTCATAATTCTAATAACATTAATTAAAATTATGATAAAAGTTAAATATATATAATAATTTAGTGGTTGTAATTGACTGAAGATGTAAAAACTCTTTATCTTAATGATATATATGAATTAAATTAAATACAAATATATTTAATAAAAATATTCATGCCTCAAATTTTATGCTTAATTTATTACCCGGACAGTGAGTAGGGAAAAAATTACTTAGACAGCTCGTAAAAAAAAAAAAACTTTTACAAGAGATGGGTCGATTCTGTTAATTGAGGCCCAAACCCGTTTTGGATCCATAAATTTCAACCCTAATCCCTTACCTTACACTCTTCGTTCTTTCGAATTCGTAAGGGTCGTGTTTTCCAGCTTCGCGAAGGGTCAATTGGGTACTCAAAGCTTTTAACTTTCTGGTATGACGTACATCGAATCGTTCCTTACTTCTCGAATTTTAATTTCATTGCACGCCTATATTCAATACTGAATGGTCCCGTATTCGATTTAGGGTTTTGAGGTAAATTTGATCTCAATTCCATCGGTGAGCTCGAATTTTAAATTCTCTATAGTTCGTAACATGGGGTTTGTTTTTGGCCCACTTTGTTAGTTATTGGTTGCATTATTCCAAAGGCTCTGCTTAGAAATGACGTTTGAATCTTGAATTTTATTTTTTCCGTATATTTGAGTTATTATAGGAACCTAATATCCAAATTAGGCGTTATAGTTGTCTTTTAGGGTTGTATTTCACAGGGGTGAACTCTTTATAGGAGGTCGAAGAAGCTGTTAATCAGCTATTCGTTCTAGTTCAGATAGGGAGGTTAGAGAAATGTAGTGCCAGTACCTAAAGTGGCTAAAACAAGTGTATACA
Source organism: Cicer judaicum (assembly GCA_037974835.1). Taxonomy (NCBI): domain Eukaryota; kingdom Viridiplantae; phylum Streptophyta; class Magnoliopsida; order Fabales; family Fabaceae; genus Cicer; species Cicer judaicum. Next base: position 10,767,697 of record JBBPBS010000276.1, read on the forward strand.
GATACAATAAGGGGTAATGTTGCGAATTTTTGCCAGGGTTAATTATTCGGTGCCGATAAAAGAGAGCTGAGTGAGGTAAATGCTTAAGTATATGTTGATCATAATTTGATCTCATGACACCGATGCTTTCTTTATGATAGATGACAAGCGCTTGGAACAATATGAGCTTTGCAATCAAACATAGGGATATAGAGTGGGAGTGGGAGAATCGGGGTGGAGTTGTGATTATTTTTTAAAAAATATTTGGAGATTCTTGCTCACTCTCAGAAGGTGTATGCTTGCTAATATTCTGGAAAGGATGAGGAGATCAAATTTATTTTCAATATTGTAATAGCTTTGGAGCATATTGGAGCAAATGAGCAATGGAGCTTGTGGAGCATGGCTCACCTCATGGATTGCTCTCTTGGTTTGCTTCATAGTTTTGGTTTTATTTAATTTTGTCTGTGTAATAATTAGAGTAATGATGATAGTTAGACGTTTCAGGTTTAGGCATGGCTTCAGAATGTTAGAGATTTCTACTTTGCTGACGAGTTCCATTTTTGTTTGTAGCGGGATTGTATAACTTCTCCAATCAGATATGAGTAGTCGCTTTTCTCGCACAATCTATGTTGGCAACCTGCCTTCGGATATCAGAGAGTCAGAAATTGAAGATCTATTTTACAAGGTTAGATTAGTGTACTGTTCTCGTGTTATGTGTTTTTGTGCTTCTAGTTCTGAATTTTTCTATTTTCACATATTGTCTGAACCTATCTTCATGCCATTGTAAATTTAGAATTTCTTTACTAACACCTGCGTCTTCACTTCACTATTTTTGTTTGTTTATAACTGGAAATCAATTATCATTATGTTAACTTATGAGTAACGCCATTAAACATGATTCACGACGGGACATTATGTTGTTGATTGATCAATGTAGATGACAACACATAATGGAAAAGGTTTTGGTGTTTGTGGTTTATTAACCGACAACACTTTTTGAATTATTCATAGCCCATACCCATGTATCTTCTCTGCGGACCTCCTTTTTTCACCCTTTATCATATCAATTTCTTAATGTGTATCTTATTTGTAGTTCCAAGGATCAATGAGTGGGGTTGATTATTGTGTACTAACATAGTCATGTTACTATGGTTTTTGTATTATTCCCTCAACAGTATGGCCGTATAATGGAAATTGAATTGAAGGTTCCTCCCCGACCTCCGTGTTATTGTTTTGTTGAGGTATTTATCAATTCTCTTCTGTATTTATTTCTGGGAAATGCTGTGTACCTTTTTTTTCCCACCACTAGATTACTTCTTGTATTTTTGGCTTGCTAGTTTGACAATGCTCGAGACGCAGAAGATGCAATTCGGGGTCGGGATGGTTACAACTTTGACGGTTGCCGATTAAGGGTAAGGAGCTGTTCCGACTTTTGTCTTGTGAGGTGAATGCTTTCTTCAGTTTGCCTCATCTGTTCCTTGTTGTAGGTGGAGCTTGCCCATGGAGGTAGAGGGCAATCGTCAAGTGATCGACGTGGATATGGCGGCGGCGGCGGCGGAGGTGGTGGTGGTGCTGGTGGTGGCCGATTTGGTGTCTCACGTCATTCTGAATTTCGAGGTGTGCCTATTAGGAGATTCCGTTTTCTATAAAAAAGGAAAGGGAACATAGTCGCATACTCTGAATGGTTTTTTTCTGTTCACCCATTTAGTTATAACTGATATTATGTTTATCATTCTTTAAGTAGGAATTTAATTTTTCTTTCAGTTAAAAGAAAATAATTCAATTTTTTGCATTCATGGCATTGTAAGAGTTCCTACGCAACATTCTGATACCCTTGGAATCATTGTCCATTACTTGTCTTGTATGTGTTTGTTTGCTTTTGCTTTTACGTACTTGATTAGTTACAACAGATATTCATTTTATGTGTACTATTACAAATCAGCTATAGTTCTTACAGATATTTTAGTTTTCATATTTTTTATGTTTCTGTATACACCCCAATGGTTTGTCTTTATGGATAACTACAGTTATTGTTCGTGGGCTCCCATCTTCTGCATCCTGGCAAGATTTGAAGGTATCAAATTTTTTATACTGAAAATAATTGCGCATAACAAATGCTCTAATCATCATCAGATTCATCACCTTATTACTTATAATTTGAATATTTGGTTTCAGGATCATATGCGAAAAGCTGGTGATGTTTGTTTTGCTGAAGTTTCCCGTGATAGTGAAGGTACACATTAATTTCGGTTTGTGCTATATTTATGCTGTTGTATGGTCCATATTTTGTATTTTCTGCTCCATCTTAGTATTAAATTAAGGCCTACTGGGTAGAAGGGCCTGCCTCTGTTCTGTTCCATCTTAGTATTAAATTAAACTAATAACTCGGGTTGAAGCTCCCCTTTGTTTTGTGTAAAATGCATTATATTTTTATGGGTTGAATTGAAGCTCCCCTCAGAGTTAGAGGATAACCACAATTGATCCGTACTAGGTAGAAGGGCCTGCCTCATATCTGATGAGTTTGGCATCAGTGACCACGGTAGGTTGGGAGTAGACATTCCTCCTTGTCTTTCTGACAATGGGATCTGTTCAGCAGATCGTTACTATATTTAGACTGAGAATTGTTAGATGCTGAACCTGAGAATATAGTTTAGTGTTCCCAAATGTTTTAGTGAAAATTCTGAATTTAATTTAGAGACTAAGTGCTGAATGAGAGGTTGACCGTCAGTGCATCACCAGTAACTATAATATCTCTACGCCTTTGTGATATCAGATAGCTACTTCTGACTCTAGTTTTGAGAGTATATTTCTTATCCAGTAGATTTATGTGCTTGGAATATAGTTTTCATCCTTATCACTCATACTGCTGTTTTCTGTTCAGGGACTTTTGGCCTTGTCGATTACACTAATTATGATGACATGAAATATGCCGTAAGTTTTTTATTTTGATGAATTATATCATGATTGCTATAATAGATTATTAGATTTCCCTTCCATCTGTTTACAAGCATTTTTTTTGTTTTCACAGATTCGGAAACTGGATGACACGGAGTTTAGAAACCCTTGGGCGAGATCTTATATTCGGGTATCCAGATTTGTACTGACATTTATACAGTTTAATGTCTCTGAAAGGATTAAATCTACACTAATATTTTAGATGTGATCGTTAGAGATCTTACAAACTTTTACATGTTAATAGATCTTGTACCCTTGTATGAACTTGCTTGTGTACTTGATTCTTGACAGTTAAGGATTTTGGTTGAGGAATATTATCTGGAGAATTAAACAAATATAATTGTGGATACTATCTGTGCAGGTGAGGAAGTACGAGAGCAGTCGTTCAAGGAGTCGCAGCAGAAGCCCCAGCAGGAGCAGAAGTCCGAAAAGGGCTAGAAGGTGCCGTCACTTTCTGTTGTTGACTTGTGGTACATCGTTTATGCCTTATTACATACTTATGGAAAATTGTGTGATTTCATTCTGCAGTAGATCTTTGGAGCGATCTGTCTCTAGGTCGCGATCTATTTCCAGATCCAGATCAGCATCACCAATCAAATCTTCCAGGTACAAAAAGCGTACTGTTATTAGATACGATTATATTTTTTATGTTGGTGCAAAACCACCATTTTTATACACTTAAATTGTTTATCCAATTACAGGCCAAGATCCCGATCCCGTTCAGCATCTCCGCGATCTCCACGCCAGGTATTTTAAATGACTCAATTTTCAAGAGGTTCTTGTAGCAAAGTAAGAGATGTCATAAAATTGGAATTGTTTCCATTAATCAATATTTAAAGGATTTAATTTATATTATACATTTCCCTTCTCAATTGCGTGCCCACTTGTTGTTTACTTCTATTTTGAGCCAATATTCCAGAATGTTGGAACAATTGAAATTTTGGATGTTAAATTTCCTTGTTAGGATGAACTTCTGGGTGATAAATTAATTTCCTTGTTTTTTTAGCAGAACAGAGAAGTAATTCACACAAGTTTTAGTTAACGCATGACTATTTCTTTTGCATTCTTTGTTGTAGAAATTTGCTATGCCTCTAAAGTAGCATGAACTATTTTTGCAGGTTCTATCAGGCAGCGGTTGATATCTTGACGAATGCAGGTGGATCTCCAAAGCTTCTCCACCATTCTGGGCAATATTGAAATTATGTTTGAATTAATTTAAATTGTTTAATGGATAATTATTGTACCAGAATTCTCTTGGTTTGTATCAGTTTGGTTATTCTGTGCGGCTTAAACTAGACTTGACTTGCTGCTACCATTTTGGTCTTGTTTCTTTTAAACAAGAATGTCGGATATTAACCTGGATCTGTCTGTACTTTTCAACTAGTTACTATTAAAATTATTAGCATTTTCTTGTATTTTTATGTTTTACTAGTGGTGGTTAAGTATTTGAAGTTTCAGGTATTGAAAGTATTTGAAGCTAAACATATTTCACTTTTGTTAATCACACCATTTTTTCTCCAATTGTAAATTAAGGAAGAAAAAGATAATATAACCAAATAAAGTGAATATCTTTATGTTAAAAGATTGAAAATAAGATGCGTATTTATTCAAGCTATCTTGTAGTGACTTAAGAATGCAGGCACATTTTGTGTTGCTATCTTTAGAAGTCTGCTTTTGATTTTTGAACTACTCAATTTGAATGCTTAGATTTGTACATTCAAGATAAACTTGGGGATGGATAAAGGTTCTAGTATGTTTAGTGTAACAGGACTGTGTTGAATTTTTACTAACTGCAACGATTATATTTGCTTGTTAGTTTCTAGTGTATCATCTAACCATACAATAATTTTTCATCAAGAACAACGATAGGATTGGTTTATTCTATATTTATGAATCAAGGGATAATTCCTCACGTTTTAAATATGATTATTTTTGGTAGAAGCAATCTATGAGAAATTAGAAGAAAAAAAATACCATATTAGACTATTCATACAATAATTATTGTTTGATGATCAAGATGACATGAAGATAAAATAATATAATTTTTTTTTTAAATTAAGATAATCATCATTTTATCATATGTTTGATGTGCTTACTACAACATATGAGTAATATTATATTTTTTCTATGTTAATTTTAGTACACATTTCTTAATAACGTGATATGATATATATCATATTTAATAAAAATAATGTTTATTACATAATTACTTAAATATATTTTATTTCAAATTAATTTGTAATATTCAATTTTTATAAATGATCAAGAAAAATACTAAAAAGTTTAAAAGTAAACAATTTTAAATTTAAATAAATATTAGCTGATAAACTCATACTTTATAGGATTTTAATAGTGTATTTATCATTTATTTGAATGATTGGACCCTATTTTATAATTTTGATTTCTGCTTATCTTTGTTCATTTTTCTATTTTTACATAATTAATTTTGAGAAAAAATAATAATAGAAAATAATGCAAATACAATATGTGAAATACTTATAAATGAAATACTATTATATATATATATATATATATAATTTATAATTAGTTAAAGTATTTGACACATGAGGAATCAAATATTGAGCTGAGATAGAGAAACTAAATTGGAATGTTTGTTGTTTGTTTCACCAAAATAGCCTTTTATAATATTCATAAAATAAAGTTATTTTAAGTGTGTTTTTAACGCAGCATTAACAGTTCCAGAGGCAAAGGTATGTGACCCACTCTTGTTTGATAATTGAAAACACTACGACAAATCATAGGTCAAATTTAAACAAACACTTACCACGTGCTACAGAAGTGGCTTGCATTGCGTTTGGTTTCTCAAATACTATATACGTTTGCAAAATTTGATCACCCCGTCTTCCCAACAAAACCACCATCACTTTTGGATATTTTGTAACTTCGGGATACATAAAGTAGTTAGATGAAAAAATATATTGATTAGAGTGATAGGAAATTTTTTTAACTTATTACTCTAACAAAAATTAACAATTAAATACTAATTTTTTTAAATATAATTAATGAACAACTTCAAAAATTAAAAAATTAAAAAATTAAAAATCTAAATTTTCACTAAAATTAAAAGTACGATCGTAGACAATTAGTATTAATATTCTGTTTCAAACATGCACCATTTAATTGCGTATTCTTTCCATATATAAGTCATCTCAAAATTCAGTTGTTCAAAATAACATGCACCATTTAATTGCGTATTCTTTCCATATATAAGTCATCTCAAAATTCAGTTGTTCAAAAAAAACATAGTTTATTTTAAGTATTGTTAGAATATTGTTGTTTTTGGCTAACTTTAACTCTCAAAAATTGAGAAAAAAGTGAACATGTGCAAATTTTCTACGGGAAATCGAGGGAAGGGGGGTGTGGAAGGTAAAACATGCCCCATTAGCATTCCTACATATGAGTTGGAGTAAAGACGTAACTAAAAAAACTTGATTCCTAGGAACAAAAACATATACAAATAAATATTTATTTAAAATAATCATTTATATCACTATTACAAAGAATTTGCATTAGAGACATATTCATACTATTATAAACAAATATATTTGATTTGATTATAGTATAAAGAAAGATAGATAAAATAATAAAATTGAGTGGATGTAATGTAATATTAAATAAATATAATAAAAAGTAAAAAGGAAATGTAAAGTATATAGTATGGGGGAATAAGAGAAGAGATGCGTGACGTAGTAAGAAGTGTGGTGAGAAGCGTGACAAAATGGGGCAGTTAAGGAAATAAAAAATAGAGAAGAAGGAGATAGCCATAGGTGTTCATTTTATGGTTTGATACGTACTTCTTCCTCCATCCTCATCATACATCAAACCCGCGACCTTATTCTCACCAAGCTCCAAAAAGTCAGTGCAGCGTTAAAAGAACCATCTTATCAAATACCCTTTTCACCCTTTCTCTCTCTCTCCATTTTTTATATTATATCATCACCATCGTCATTTTCTTATATTCTTCTTTCTTTTATAAGATAAACATCTTTCTCTATTTTCAACAATTTCTCTCTCTCTCTCTCTCTCTTTTATTTTTTTAATTTTTTTTAACTAATTTTGTCTATAAATCTTCAGGATCAGTTTGATCTTATATCAATGGTGAATTTTTAGATATAACCCAGGTATGTTTTTTTTTTTTTTTTTTTTTTTTTTTTTT
>JBBPBS010000276.1:10774860-10788519 GCA_037974835.1 Cicer judaicum
TTTTTTGGGGTAATTTTGTTTAATTTTTTTTTTTTAACTAGTTTAATTTCTTGACATACAGATTCACTGAAAATTGTGAAAGCTGATAGAAAAATAAAATAACAAAGATTAGAACTTTAATCTTTTTGATAAGTGATTATGGCGGTTGCTGAGAATGTTGGAACCAAAATCGGTTCTTCGAGTGAGAATTTGGAGAACAGTGTAGTTTCATCGGCCTCAACTGAGGTTGAGAAATCGAAACCTAAGACCGATCAGAATCTGAACAATAACAACGGTGTGTACAATCATCAACAACAAGATAGTGTTCCTAATGGTAATCATGGTTTCAAAGGGCATCAAATGGGTCAGATGCATGGTAATGGGGTTCAGAACCACCACATGGTTGTGAACAATGATGGCTATGTGATGAATGGTGTTAGAGATGGAGAGAATGGGGGTGAGAGTTTCAAACGTGAGATGAGGGATTTGGAAGAGTTGTTGTCAAAGTTGAATCCTATGGCGGAGGAATTTGTGCCACCATCACTTGTAACCAATTATCATGGTTACTTAGCTGGACCTAATGTTGGTGGATTTGGTTATGCTAACAATATTATGCTTCAGAATAATTTTGGCAATGCTAATGGCCAGATTAATAGAAGGGTATGGATGTTTTGTTTTATCTCTTTTTATTCATACAATTTAATTATTGTTCAACACTGTGTTGTGCTTTTTTTTATTTTATTTTAATATTTTCATTATTGATGATATGTTGCAGAGGAAGAATGGCTATAATAATGCGAAGCGAAGACTAAATCATAAAATGGATATGGAGAAAAGAGAAGAGATGATTCGGAAGACTGTTTATGTGTCTGACATTGATCAACTGGTACAAATTTTATCTCTGTTGTTGAACTCTCATTTCAGCTTGTTTGCAATATTTTCCATGTGTATTCATTTGAAAGATAATTGTTTTTTTATGTTGGAATCTAGGTCACTGAAGAGCAGCTGGCATCTCTCTTTCTCAACTGCGGCCAGGTAGAAACGGTTATGTTTTTAATGATATGTTGTGCAAAAACTATAATACGAAAATGTATTGTAATGTAACAAATCTGTTTTGAACCGATCACGACAAATTTATACTTTTCAACTAATGAACTGTGCATGGAGCCTCAAACAATAGTAAGACACGGCCTCAGATACACGTGTTCTGTTACATTGTCATGTTTCCTTTTCTTAATTAATGGTGGTGGACCATGTTACTGAGTCAACTAGTTTGTCGTGGACATAGGTTGTTGATTGCCGTGTATGTGGGGATCCCAATTCAATTCTTCGGTTTGCATTTGTTGAGTTTACAGATGAAGGTGACGTCACATGTGCCGTTACATTGTCGTTTGTGTTGTAATAATTATTGGCATTTCACTTTATTAACATGTTATGTGTACAGTTGGTGCTAGGACTGCTTTGAACCTGTCTGGAACCATGCTCGGATATTATCCGTTGAGAGTGCTACCTTCAAAGACTGCAATTGCACCTGTTAATCCAACATTTTTGCCCAGGGTAATGTATCTTCTTAGAAAGCCTATTGCATGTTCTATAAAAAGATTGATCAGAGTGACCTAATGACTATTCTCTTTTATGTTCTACCTTTGTGACAATGCCATATTTCTCAGTCTGAAGACGAGCGAGAGATGTGCACAAGAACAATTTATTGCACAAATATCGACAAGAAGGTAGTTTAAGATTTGAACTTTATTAGAATTTTACTTGGAGGAACTCCTTGCTTTTTTTTCCATATATATTTTGCAGCAACCGAGTCTCATAATTCTTATTCTTTCCTTGTTAATGCTGCAGCTTACTCAAGCAGATGTCAAACACTTCTTTGAATCTATTTGTGGAGAGGTTTGTGGCTGTTCATTGAACAAGGCTTCCACTTTTTATTGCTTGTTAAATTTATGGATCGTATGAGATATTATCCTTTGTTTTGGTGTACTTATCGAGGTTCAGTGCTGGACTGTTTGTTTTTGGTTGAATTTTGGTGTAAAATACTTGCCATTATTTTTGGTTTATTCATCTAGGTTCAACGCCTGAGGCTTCTTGGGGATTACCATCATTCAACTCGAATTGCTTTTGTGGAGTTCACTGTGGTAATTACTCGCTAACTTTTCAATCATCTTATTTTTACCCGAGTCTAGTCGGGTATACTTTACATGGCTATTTTGTACACTCTGTATCTATGTGCGAAGTTATAATTGACAAGTTGAGTTGTACTGCTGCTTTTGCAGTAATTTACGTAAGTACGCTGTTGAGCGTTGTATTGCTCGTGGGACTTAGGCACCCCATAATACCTAAGTCCCTATCATAGCACCACGCCTGATAGCCAGTTTCACTCTACAACGACTCACTCGTCTTTTTGTTTTTCTAGTCAGCCCATCTGTTCTTGGCCCTTTCATAGACACTGATAATTTCTAGCCATTTACATTGAAGACTTTGGTAGAAATTGTCAGGTTCTCTAAGATCATTTTCATCATTTGATTTGATGAAATTTTGGTCTGTTCTCGATTCTTTAGGAGCATACACTGCAAGTGAAAATTCTCTAAGATTCTCTGTCTCTAGTGAAAATTTGGTCTCATACACTGCAAGTGATTACACTGGTCATGTTCTTCCTTATCATTTTTACCAGCAATCTGATGCTGTTTCCATATAGGAGTCGTGTTTTAAGTTGATTCCGATTTCCGAGTTAAAAATCAAGCTCTCAGTTTGTGATGTCATTGCATAGGAAAGTGGTAAGGGAGAAGACAATCAAACCAACTTATTTTTACTTATAACAGAAAATTAAACTACAAACATATGCATAAATGTAAGTTATATAGCTTTAAAGAATTGCTTATTATGACTGAATGGAGGAAACATTAATCAGGTATTTGAGAAACCCAAACTCTCCACTCTATAATATTCTCTACTCATATCCTTAATCCATTGTCTCCCTTCCCTCACATGCTCCCCTAACTAACTAATTGTAGTCCGTCGACAGTTACAATGACCTGTATGTTTATTCAATAATTCATCAAATGTCTCAAATATTTTCTTCGCTCATATTTCTTCCTACCTTCACTCTCCTAATAGGAGAATTGGAGGTCGTTGTCTATCAACAATTTTGGCGGCTCCATACGCAGAGTCAGAGAATGTTAGCGGCTCCATAATATATTTATATGGAATGTTGCTTTATTATGCTTGATGTTTCCTTTGAGCAATTATTAGCAATAATTAGCAAAATGCATGTTTATTTCCTTGTTTATACTTTGTGGTATTCAAAAAAGAAGAAAAATTGTATTAGGAAGTATGCTAATGAAGGAAATACTTTTTGCAAAAATGGAGCCAATTTGTGACCATAATGTGGTGAAAATAGGCTGTGATGGTAAATTTATTTGTTAAAGTAAAAGAAGCTAATCAAATCTTTTGCATTCAAGACTGTTACATAATGATTACAAGTAATTATTAGCAATTGTCTCGATAGGCCTCTATTTGTTTTGTCCATGTGTTTTCTTCTGGCTATTTGAATTTTTTTGCCTCATTTTTCCAGGCTGAGAGTGCAATTGCAGCACTGAGCTGTAGCGGTGTGATTTTGGGGTCAATGCCGATAAGGTTGGACTGACAAATTTTCCTTTCATTTCAACTGCCAAAAAAACATAATGTTTCGTTAATCATTCATTTTTTTGTTTTGGTATGCAGGGTAAGTCCGTCAAAGACACCCGTCCGAGCTCGTGCAACTCGTAGTCCCATGCACTGAATCATCCTTCATGTTTGTGGAATGAATGCTGCTCAAAGATATATATTTACATATATACATACATAGAAACAGATATGTTTTAAGGTACCCGTGGCGTTTAGTTGAGACTTTTGTCGCCAAAACTTGCAGTATGGTATCTTTGTTTCTCTCGTTGGGGCTATATGAGTTATGTGTTTAGCTTGTAGAGTTGGACTTGGATGGCGTTTTGAGGATCGTTAAGGCTTAACTTATGCCGCTTGGTCTTGCAACGAGAGAATTTCATGGTTGGATGTTTCTAAACATCCGGAATTTACAGTTTATTTAAAGAAACATGTTTCAAAACCTTTGTTAGTATAGTTTCTGTCTGTCTAGTACTCTTCTGTTTGGATACTTTTGATCTTTCGCAATATGCTTGTCATATGAAGAGTCGCGGAATCCCTGTTAGGGGGCCTTTCGGTGAAATTATCATTGTCTTCTAAATTGCATGCACCAAGTTGTTATGTTTTCCCTGATCACATTTTTTGCACCAAACTTTTTTTTTTTGAAGGTCAAACACAAACACTTGGTTGGTTTGATATAAACAAATTGAATAGTTTGTTTTTGTAATAATTTGAATCCTCTAATTACATTATATATTTCAATATCTGCCAAATATATTCCTAATGTCTCTCTTTCCACCCTGGAGTTCATCTACCTACCATACACTTTTTTTTATATACATATAAGTAAAAGCAAAGTTCTTGGTTTAATTTATGTTGGGGTTCTCTCCACCTAAATGTTTGTGCCGAGTCTGTTAGTTTTGGCATCTTTGCTATCCCAATGTTTAGTATGTTTGTATTTGAATTTGATGATGTGCCTAGAAATTAAAAATAGTTCGAATTGTCGGGTCTAGTTGAGGTTACATAAAACTTAGACTATGATAGTAAATTTGTTATTCAAGAAATTAGATCATTTTTTTTTTAAATGTCTGACTTATAGGTCAAATTTTAGGTTTATTTCAACAAAAAAAAAAGTTTTCTATATATTTTTTTTATTTTGTAGAAAAAAAACCTATAATTGATATCATGAACATATCCATTAGAAAGCCAAATGTCTTAAAATTCATACTAGTTAATTTTAAATAAAATATTCTACCATAAAAAAATGCAAGTTTGATGGATTTCAAATATCGTATTATATTTTATTTCATTTACAATTCATTATATGTTTTATTTTTTTATTTATTTTTTTCTTTCAACTATTCTATTTTATTGCTGTGAATAAGGTGGAGTAAATTCATGTATTTATGTGAATCGTTATGACAACTTAAGAAGTGTCTATGCTCTCCACCTCTCTAATTTTAATATTCTTTTCCTGGTTTAAACGATTTTCACTTTAGCTTTATTTTTTTTTTGATGAAATGTCATTTCAAGTTAGTGTTTATGTTTTTTTTTCTAGTGTATTAATTGTGTAGTTACACTTAATGAAACTGCAAAAGTTTAAAATAATTTTTTTTATCTGAAATTTCCGGTAGTTATAACTGAATATCAGAAATTTTATTTTTGAAAATTCGGGGAATACTGCCGAAAATTTGAAATTTTCAGGAGTACTACAGGAAATTTAAAATTTTCAGGAGTACTACCGGAAATTTGAAATTTTCGGTATTGATTTATAACTACCGGAAATTTAAAAATTTATGGAATGTTCATCGAAATTTCATTATTCATTAAAATTTCCTAGAATGCCACCATGTATTAGACTTATAAATTCTTTTTTCTTCTTTCTCATTTTACAATTACAAAATTGTTTATTTAATAAAATAAAAATAATTATAATAATTTAAAAAACCAACTATTATTTATAAATTAATTAATAAAATATATTAATAATAATAGTAATAATAATAATAAAGTAAAGTAAAATTATATTATTAAAATTTTATATATTTTTAAATATTATTATTATTTAATTACATTAACAATATTTTATTATTATTATATCAGAATAAAAACAGGAGAGAGTTGTTAAGAAAATAAGTTGTTATTTTATAAAATATTTGCAATAAAAATAGCAGATAGTTGTGAAGAAAATATGTTGCTATTTTATAGTCAAAATATTAGGGACACGTCGTGTGTTTGTAGCACTTTTAGTCAACTATATTTTTTTCTTCAATTTAATATATTTTATTAATAGTATTTTGATTTTTTAAATAAATTAAAAATAATTAAAAAAATCAAAATTCTATTAATAAAATAAAATATGTGGTTAAATAGATGTGCCAAAACAACCAACTTGTAATAATTTTTTTTTGTCTAATAAATAAAAATTAACAAAATAATAATAATGATAAAATTTAAATTTAATGTATTTTTTTCATTTATGGTATTTTTTTAAAATTTAATGTATTTTTTTGGTAAATTAAATTCAATAAGATACAAGATTTTTTATATTTCCGGTTTAATAGAATAACTACCGTATATTTCAAAAATTTGAAATTTTCGGTCAGGAAAATGTAACTACCTGAATTTTAATTTGCGGTAAATGAATGTAACTACCAAAAACTTTTATGGCACAAAATTTAGATACCGGAATTGAAGTAATTTCTTTTTACCGTTCTGAAATTTTTTAAGGACAATTTTAGATTTTTAACAATTTGAGGGGTATAAAATTAATTGAAGGGTACAAAAGTCAACTTTCTAATCTGGACATACTCAAAAATAAAATATCCGTACCTATCTATTTTGTTGTTTTGTTTGATGTGTGTGTCTAAATAGTATATCTAAATAAGTGTGATTATGCAAGACTTCTTCCAAAAGACAGATAAAGTAACATGTTCGCAGTAATCTTGTATAAAATGTTGGGGGAGTCGAGTCGGGGAACACAAATATTAATGAAAATATTTTAATTAAATTTTTTAAAAATTATATAATTTTTTTTAGAGCTTCACACAATTCATACATAATATATAAGTTGAAAAAAATTAGAATTTCAATTCTCACAAGTTTTACAATTTTCATAAGTTACACGATTTTTATAGGTCACACAAATTTTTAAAACTTTATACAATTCAATCAAATAAAATATATCAATTTTACGATTTTCATCTTTGTTGAAAATTTTCTTTTTGAAAAATTTATCAATTTTTTTATGTTTAAACATCGTATCACTCCTAAAAAAATACACATATTAATTAAAACAATTTACAGTTAAAAAATAACATCACATTATATCATAAAATAAAAGCTAACATGTAAAAGCTTGTTAATAGTTAGTAATTGAATTGTTAATTAAGATGTTAGAGTTTGTCTATTAAATTTAGTTTGTTTATCCTTGAATATTAGGTAGTTTATCTATATATAGAGGTATAAAGTCTAAGAGATAGAACAAATTTAAAAGAAATACGAGAGAAGAGATATACATAGGTGTAGAGGGGGATCAAGGCGAGTCTATCAAAATCATAAAAATTTAAATATATTTTAATAATTTATTTTGTTGTTGTATTTTAGTTATCGCAAAATTTATTTAAATTAAAATTAATTTTTGTAATATATATTTATAGAATGTTTGATTTTAATCTATCAAAATAAAATTGTAAGAATCAATTTAAAATAAGCCTATATATATACTTGTGTGTTTTTTTTATATAAAAAAAATGATATATTTATAAAAATTTAAAATATTAATTGTATTTTTCAATTACAACATTTTCTCCCGGTGTCCTTGTCACTTTTTTTACGATAAATTCTCAATCACCTTTCTATGACATGCAAAAGTTAAAAAAAAAAAAGAAAAAAAAGAATAGTGTAATTAATGTGATATATATTAAGGACGTGATATAAATAAATAAAATGAAACGTTGAATAAATATAAAAAAAAATTATATATAAATATATAAATATAATTATCCTTTTTATACGAACTACTGAATATATTATTGTATTGTAGTCTAGCTCTATATATGTGGCAACAAATAAAAATTTATGATATTATATTTCACAGAAAAAATATTATATATATATATTTACCCTACTAATTAATATACATATGAAACATATCTATCACACATGTTTAAGTTATGCAAGCATAATCACCAATTTCAAATAATAGATCGATATGGAGTCATATACGCAAAGAAAAATCATCAAAATAAAATATATATCTTACAAAAACGTGTTTCATGCATGCTATCAACGTAGCACGTAAGTCGCCCCTTTAAATTTCTTAAGGATCTGAATCATATGTCAATCCTCATATAGCTAGCCAATCACTATATCATTATTTAAGTTTAATTTTTTTAAAAAAGTTTAATTAACTACTCCGCACGTGATTACACTAATCCATCATCAATTTTTCTAACGTAACACAACAAGTATATCATTATAATTTATATGCTCACTTTATTTTCATTGAGCATCCATTTGTTTATTTGTTTTTTCGCGTGTTACAAAATGAATTCCGATTTTACGTTTTCATTTAATTTGGTAAGAACTAGGAAGAATAACAAACAAGGGATCGAATCACATTAATCCAATTGGAAAGAATCTATCTATTTTCTTTATTGGATTTGGAGACTCATCACTATATGATCATTTACAACTTCATACACTTCTTTCACATAATAGGCCGTAAAACTATGCCCCACACAATTGATCCATAAATTTTCCATCAAAGGATTTTTTTTTTTTATTATCTCCAAACAATTTTCCAACAATTTCTTTTAGTATTGAAAAAATATTTTATTGCAATTTTTTATTTAAAAAATAATTGATAACAAAATAAATAAATTGAGTGATATTAATATTAGAGAGAGTTAATTACATCAAGAGTTGCAAACACTTATATAGTGAATTAGATGAATAACTAAGTAGTTTAAAATAATTAACTAGCTAATATAACTAATTAACTAACCAACTAAGATATCCAATACCTCCCTCGAGTTAAAATGTGTTTATTATACTTTCGAATTTGGATAATGTCAAAAAAGACATTGATTACAAACAATATGAAATGTTGAAATACACTGACTAAATTTTTTTGAAATGTAAATAAATCGGCTAAAGATTTTGAATTCCAAAAATACATTGCTAAGATTTTTGAATGTAAAAATGTATTTAATAAAAGATTTGTTATCATCCAAAATACACCGACTAAAATATATTTTTTGAAAGATTTATTATTCTCTTGAAATAAAAAAAGGAAATATTCTAATGCAGTCTTGTTTTTTTTTTTTTAATTATTTCTTTATTAAGTATTGAATCAAATATAGACATTCATGCAAAATCTTCTCTTGTTTTTTTTCTTCTTTCTTTTCAACAAAATCTATGCACAACTTCTTGTTAATTAGTTTGGACTATTAATTGAGAATTCAATTATGTATCTTTTTTCTTCAGAAACAATAACAAATTTGCTTTTTTTGTTGGTAAGTGTTAAACCTATAGTCTACATTTCATGCAAGATCTTTGTTTGTATTTTTTTAATGTAAATTTGGCAAAAACGAAATAATTTTGTCACCAAATGTTGTTGTGTTTCTAAAAAAATCTTCAAAACAAATGTACTTAACTCTATTTTTTTTTTTATGAAAGTTGTTGATGTGAAAAAAGTAAATATCAAAATATTAAAGAAGTCTTAAGTTTTGATAAAGTTTTATTGATAAATATATTACCTTTAATGTCCATTATTTGATGATTATTTTTTTATTTTTATCATTATCACAATGAGATAATTGTTACGTAAATTACTTTTATTGCGAGACATTTTTTTTTATTAATTGAAAATATCTTGTATTAATATCACATGAGTACCAACAAATCCAAATTATAAGGTATGAAAAATTATGAGAAACAATATTTTAAATTTATTTTAAGTTGTCGATTTATTAAAATTGCACAACTTTTTCAAACACCCGTCGTAGATTGTCTTTTCACGAATGCGTAAAAGAATTCACGTTGAATATGTTTTTGTACACTCGTGATGTTTGCATATGCATCGAGGAATTATATGTATCGAATAATAAATAGTCTTGTAAAAAGATTGTAAAAAAATAAAATAAAAGCAAGGAATAGCTAATTGTTTGTTTAAAATAATTTAATTTATGTTAAGTCTGTTATGGTATTTTTTAGGTGTCACAACCTCTACTCCTAAAATATTTAGATAAAATTATATTTTTTTAATCTTTTATTTTATTTAATTATAAGAGTGATTATTTAATTTTGCTAATTGATAATTTCTCTTTTAAAATGTGCATAAATTAGTGTTTTTTTATTAAAAAATGCTAATATGTCAAACTACATATAACATTTTTTTTTTAAAGTATTACTTCGTACACAATTTTTTTAAAAAAATAAAGAATTAAAATATTACAATTAAATAAAATAAATAACTAAAAATATAATTTTGTCAAATATTAATTTCAAATAGCAAAATAAACACAATATAATATATCGGTTCAATTAAAAAAATGTAACATAAAAAAGTCACAATTCATAACGCGAACATAACAAATTATACAAAAACAAATCTCTAAATGTCACATAATTTTATAATTGATAATAATAATACCAAATAATAATCAAGGTCAACCAAGACGACATTACTTAACTAATTACTACAAAAACTATCTACTGCATTCCTAATATGTTGATTATTCTCCAACTTCTTCATCAATTTTGTCTCTCATTGTTAACTCATTATCTACTCGCACAAACTATTTGCAAGCAATGTCATTGTACTCAAAAACACAAAATGAGTGGAGTATATGATAAGTAATCAATAACATAATTATCACAAAAGTTACAAAATATATTATCAACAATACATCACAATACTATATACAATCTAATTAATCGTCGACTACTTCTCGATTGGATCCTCCTACCTTCGATTTGATATATGTAGATAATATATCTACTATCTCATAAATTGAAGAGTCTCATCAAAATATCTTAATATTTAATAAAAACGTTCTAACCGTGTTCCACTTTTATATAAATTCTTCCAATTTATGTCACACCCAAAGTTTCCTCAACCTTTTACTTTGATTGGATCGAGCCAAACATATCTTACTTAAAAGAATGCATATACATAGGATATAACAATTCAATATCACTATTCACCTTCAAACAATCTATATTTACGACTAAACATTTCATAATAAAGTAACAACATCACAACATCACAACAAAACTCTAATAATCAACTCGTTATTAATTACCAAGGTTCACTTCTATTAATCACTTCTACTTATCAATTCTATTTACTTTGTTTATCATGTCAACTTCATTCATAATCTAATTGATTAATCTATACACCTAATCAATTAATTCAGCTCACAAAAGATTAGTCCACTATCCTAATGGATTACCCTATGTTTTGTTTTTTAACTTTTATATTTATTTAATTAATAGTCTATATCATCAATAATCAATACTAGAATATTATCATAGTGACTAATCACACAATCAACTTTATCAAAATAATAAAATTGTCAAAATATCTTAGTTGTACGACATATCATAAGAGATAATCTCTCAAACAACTTAGATCATTGTCCCCACAATGATATCTAATAGTCTAACACATCAAATTGTGGTCGTGTAATACTTAGAGATTACGAGATACGTACTCCTATTTCAATTAACAAAACTAACTATTCATTATAATAAATAGTCAAATTTACTTCATATCATAAATTGTGAATCCAAATAATTGATTTGAAGAAAATATACTCTTTGTCGTCCAAACACCTAAAAAATAATGATAAGAGTTTATTAAAAAAAAAAAACAGTTATAATTTAAAAAAATAGAATAAAACATAACGAAATTACGTTAAATATAATTTGAATTTTAATGATCATAAATGATTATTCAAATCTCTAAAGTTCTTCAATAACAAACGAAATAAAAATTGAGTCTAGTTTCTAAAAAAAATAACAACTTTATTTACACATGATTTTTTTATCCTAAATGATGTATTTATATCCTAAGGTGCAAATTTCAAGATAAACTAAGGTTTTAAATTCAAAACCAAAATCGATATAATGAGAAAAATAATTTTATTTATCATCTAATTTAATTTAATCGATTAACGGAAGAAAACATGATAACTATTCACAAATACACTTTTGTTGATTTTATGTGTGATGTTCGCAGTTTGGAGTTTGAGACGTGTAGGTTTGGTGTTCAAATTTGGTTTTGCTTTTATGGTTGATGAATGAAGTAGGTTGCTTGACTTATTGAACTTGGGCCTTCTGAACATGGGCTTCAATATGCAATGTATTTTTTGGGCTTATTTGTTGTTGAATTAGGAAAGTTAAATTTTGTACCTCTGAATCTAACTCTCTGGTAGAGAGACTTTGTAACTACCGGCATAAAATTTACAGTAGTAGAAATTATTTATAGGAAATTTTGCCAATAAAATTTCTAATATATTATTTATATTATTAGAAATTTTGTATCTTGAAATTTTTTATAGTTAAGTGTACTATACCATAAATATGTGTCTTAAAATTTCTGATAGTTAATTTTATTCTATCGAAAATTTATTATTATTTAGAATTTTTTTTTATTTTTCTTAAATAAAGATAAAAAAAAAACCATTATGTATAGTCAAATTTCTTGTTGAAACTCCCATAAATTTTTGAAATGAAATTTTCAATATTGAAAAATAACTACGAAAATTTCAGTATCGAAAAATAACTACCGAAAATTTCATTTTTTATTGAAATTTTCATTAATATTTTTGTTTTTGTTTTTAATATTTATTTAATATTCAATTTATTTTCAATAAAGATCAGATGAGCGAAAAACACCGTTAAATATTATCGAGTTTGACCTCTTACAAAATTTAATAGGAAAGTTATCATCGATCTAAGTTTAAACGGACAATTACACATTTTAGTTGAAGTTATTGAGTTACAATTATTTTGACTTATATGTCGTGTAAATAAGTTTTTATATTTTTGTGTGTGTATATTTTATCAAAATAATTATTCGTCAATTTTCTACACTTTCAAACTATTAATTATTTATTATTATAAATCCCAAACCCTGAGAGCAATTGTAAATCTATCAAAGAGTATTATCTCATGAGTTAGAAAACATATTTAACATCGTTAAAACACACTTGAGACATAGTCAAATACTTTAAAACTAATAGTCCAATCTTAACTTTTATATTCATCACAATATTAAAGAGTTTGACTTATCACTCTTCTGATTTCATCAATTTTTGCTCAACTTCTATATTATTACGGTTCTTATTATATATTCGTTATGTAATATATTTGAAAGAATAAAAGTATATAAAAATAGCATAATGTTTGTTGTTACGAAAACAGTGGTTGAAGAAATACATAAACTACACTAAGCTTATACCACAATTACCTTTTAACTTTTAAATTATATTTAATATTATGATCTTACCATGTTTGGTCAACTTTATACAACTTCGCGACATCTCGTGAGCAGCAGAGTCGTACGTTATAGCATTGCTCATAAAAATATGTCACGATTAGCGGTAGAGTTTGAACTAAAATGTTAGAAGTTGGAGGGATAAATTTTTAAAATTTTAATGAATAAATAAAAAGATATAATATAATATTTTATATAAATATTTAAGTTGTAAATTTATAAAAATATATTAATAATTAAATTTTTAATTTTATAAAATAAAGTTAATAAATAAAATTTTAGTTGATAATTTTAATAATTAAATATTAGTTTTTTAAAATTTTATAGTTTAATTATTATATTTTATCGATGTAAAAAATTTTATATTGTGAACACATCACAATCATCCATAAATGTGACATTAAAAGTAATTATAATAAGAGTTAAATTATTTTATTAATATAACGATTATGATTAATTAACGATATAAAATATCTTTATATTGTTGATGCATATAAATTTAATTCAAATGTTTACACTATTAATAT
>JBBPBS010000276.1:10792031-10830864 GCA_037974835.1 Cicer judaicum
AAATAAAAAATGATTTTAACTTTTATTTGATTCCAATCATGAAATATCTAATTAGTATTAAGTATAATATAATATTTTTAAAATACTAGTCAAATATTTTTTACAATTAAATGAAATTTTTCTATATTACATTTTTTAGTTTATTTTAAAAGTAATAAATTTAAATCAATTAAATATCCTGTTTTTTGACCAAATTAAATACTCATAATCTTAAAGATTGTCTATTCATATTTAAATTTTTTCTACATTTGCAATTCCAAATTACTTATACAAAAACTGCAACCTAATGTTTTTTACTAAACTTAGTATTAAAAAATCAGATTAAGTTTAACTTATTTTTATTATTAATTAAAAACAGGACCCAAACTCACTATATCACTAAAATGAAACAACCTCACCAATTACAACAACGATTTGTGGTAACTACCTTTTTCTACTTTTTTTTTTTATATATATATATATATATATATATATAAACAGAGTACCCGTCAAAAAATAAATAAAAACAAAGTAAAACCCAAAGCAAATAAACTTTACTGAAAATTTAATTATTTTTTTTTAAGGAAATAACAGTTTTTTAACAAAAGTGATAATTAATAAAAATCTTATTTTTGACTGGTCATTAATTAAAATCCGAAATGGTCAAATGTATGAAAAAAAATGGTATGTCGAAGTTATTTTTTTAATGAGGTATCCGCCATGTATGCATGATGTAGTGAAAAAAATGTATGATGGATGATAGATGACATACTTTAATGGGTAGTAATGGAAATTAATTAAAATTTGGGTCCATTTTTTAATTTAATTTATTTATATTTTTCACTTTGATACGTTCATCATCATGGTCACATTCACAACACAACCCAAAGACATCAAATTGGGACGTTCTTCCCAGGAAGGTCCAAAAAGTCAGTGCAGCGAAAACGGACGATCCGAAGAATACCCTTTTCGTTTCTCATCACAATAATCTTCTTCTTCTTTGATCAGTAAGATAAACCTCTCTCTCTCTCTCTCTCTCTCTCTCACCTATTTCGTTTCTGCTTTTTATTTTTTACATCATTTTTTCATTTCTCTCTGGGGTTTTAAACTTGTTGTTTTCTACCTCTAAATCTTCGTCTCACTTTGATCTTATGTCATTCAATTTTTTTATATAGAACCCATGTTTGTGTCTCTGTCTGTGTTTTTTGTCTTTTACAAATAAAGTTTTCTGGGTCATTTTTTATTTGTTTACTTACTAGTGTCTGAACAATTTTTAGATACAGATTCAAAGGAAAATCTGATAGTAGTGAAGAAAGGTAGAAACTTTTTATCTCAACACAAGTGATTATGGCGGTTGCTGATAATGTTGGTGCCAAAATCGGTTCTTCCAGTCAGAATTTGGACAACAACGTTGTGTCATCGGATTCAACTGAGGTGGAGAAATCAAAACCGAGAAGCGATCAGGATGTGAACAACAACGGTGTGTTCAATCATCAACACCAAGACAGTTTTTCCAATGGTAATTTCAGCTTCAAGGCTCATCAAATAGGTCAGATGCATGCTAATGGGGTTCAGAACCAACACTTGGTTGTGAACAATGATGGGTATGTGATGAATGGTGTTAGGAATGGAGAGAACGGGGGCGAGAGTTTCAAGCGTGAAATGAGGGATTTGGAAGAATTGTTGTCGAAGTTGAATCCCATGGCTGAGGAATTTGTGCCTCCGTCGCTAACAAATAATCTCGGTTACTTAGCTGGACCTGCTGCTGGGTTTGGTTACCCTAACAATTATATAGTTTTCAATAATTTTGCTGATGCTAACGGCCAAACTAACCGAAGGGTATGTATAGATTTATTATTGTTTTGATTTTGATCTCTTTCATTTCATTATTTTATTGTTGGTTTCTGATGCAATGGTTTCACACTTGTTAATATAATATTGTGTTTCAGAGGAAGAATGGCTACACTAATGGGAAGAGAAGAGTGAATCATAAAGTAGATATGGAGAAAAGAGAGGAGATGATTAGGAGGACTGTTTATGTGTCTGACATTGATCAACTGGTAGGAATTTGAACTGTTTTGTAGATTCTCTCATTTCAGTTAACTTACATTGTTTTCCATGTGTATTCATTTCAAGGATTGTTGTTTTATGTTGGAATCTATAGGTGACTGAAGAACAGCTGGCAGCTCTCTTTCTTAATTGCGGTCAGGTAGTAACTGATATGTTTTGTCTATGTCTATGATTTTTGTCTTTTTCTTACGAAAACTGTTATATTGTATAAAAAAAATCACACATCAAAGATATACTTTTTACAGATTCTCTTGTTCTGTTATTGTACTATTTAGAATTTTCTTTTTCTTAATGATGGTTTACAATGTTCTCGAGTCAACTCTTTCCTGGCTGTAGGTTGTTGATTGCCGTGTATGCGGGGATCCTAATTCTATTCTCCGATTTGCTTTCATTGAGTTTACAGATGAAGGTAACACCACCGCCAAATATGTGTTGTTCATATGCTGCATTTATCATCAACATTTCATTGTATTAACATTGTTATGTCTGCAGAGAGTGCTAGGGCTGCTATAAACCTGTCTGGAACTATGCTCGGATACTATCCATTGAGAGTGCTGCCTTCCAAAACTGCCATTGCACCTGTCAATCCAACATTTTTGCCCAGGGTAATGCTTTTCTTAGATATGCTTATTACACGTTATAGAAAATGAATGACCAGAGTGAATTGTAATTGATCTATTTTCTTTCTTACATTTGCGATGATGCTGTGTTTCTCAGTCTGAAGATGAAAGGGAGATGTGCTCAAGAACAATTTACTGCACAAACATTGACAAGAAGGTAGTTTAGGATTTTACACTTTCATAAATAATCTTGTTTGGAGGAACATATCTGGTTTGTAGCAATGGAGGTTCATAATTCTGAAAAAGCTATTTTCTTGTTACACTTGCAGCTCACTCAAGCAGATGTGAAGCACTTCTTTGAATCTATTTGTGGAGAGGTTTGTAGTTTTTTGTGGAACTATGCTTACAATGCTTCTTGTTGGTTGAGTTTTTAGTATCTACTGAAATATTTTCCACTATATTAGGGTATTCCATTTCATGGTTTCAATGCTTTGAGTTTTTTGTTGTTGGTTGAATTTAAAGTACGTTTAAAACATTTTTCGTTGTTTTGATGTTTATCTAGGTCCAACGTCTGAGGCTTCTTGGGGATTACCATCATTCTACTCGGATTGCATTTGTTGAGTTCACAGTGGTACTTTCGAGCTTTCCAACCTTCTTATTTTTGTTTGCTCAACTCTGGTTTGTTTAGCTATTTTATAACATCCTCTATTGCTTTGTGAAGTTATAACCCTCAGATTGTGTGCTACGTCTGGGTTTGTAGTTATCATTTACATTAACGCAGTTGCCCCTCCCTCCTCAAAACAACTTCATTCTGTTTGCACTTCTGTCAGTAGTCATGTTTCTTAGTAATAGTGATTCCATATTGCTGACTAAAATAGCCCTGAAAAACAGTCAAGAGAAAACAGAAATTTACGATGTTAGCTTTTGTGGCAGTCTTTAAACCTTTGATCTTAGCTTTTCATAGCAAATGGCATGTTTATTTCCTCGTTCATTTATGTATTGGAATGCAATCAAACTGTGGACATAATGTGGTGAAAATATGTTGCAATGGTAAATTTGTTCATGCAAAGTATGGCAATAATTATCTTGGACTCGGTCTATACCTGAGTGTCACATCTGTTTATTGGATGGTAATAACATCAATTGGTTATTCACCTCCACTGTGGGAATATTCAACGTCATATTTTGTGAGAGAATGATGGGCACCCACATTTTGTCATACTAGTTCATTAGGTGTGTCTTTTTAATTGCTTGATTTAAGGTACATACTGGAGGTATAAAAATCATTTAATTTGTGGCATGCATTGGACATAGCTAGAGCACTAAGGTGTTGTTAACAGTAGCCAGAGTAAAGAAAAGAGTAGGGATGAAAGGGCATCGGTGTTTAGGCGTGCTCAATAAGGTCCAATGTAATTTTGAGCAATCACATTCACATGTTGATGACTCGAGTTTTGACCTTTCTGGTCTTCCACGAAAGGGGTTATTTGAATGATCGTACCTGGACATATCTTAGACACAAGCACTTGTATAAAAGAGCGTGGAAGAGTTTATGAAAATAGTTCATTCATGATAAGCCCCATAAGATAATTTCAACTAAGTTTCATAAGCTTGTTAGTATAGCTTATATAAACTTTTATAGAGCCTATATAGAGTTTTCCATTGTTCAGTGTTTGCTCTTTGATTGTAGAAACACCTTTTACAGAAGCACCTATTCGACAATGCATAATTAAGGTTTCTATTTGAACGTGCCCATAGTCATTAGTCATCTATGCTTGGGCTTCCTTAGTTTGAATTAATGTAGCTATTAATTTCAAGTTCATTTGACTTTGTTGTGAGCATACAAATTGTAATTTATCAAATTTTGGAAGATTAACTTCAGTGTGCAACATCCAAATAGTATTTTATTATACTTAGGCTTCACTTGGATGGAGCAATACTTAACATTCTGCAGCTTACCTTGGTTAGCAGTGACCTTGTGTTGCTTGCATATTCCTTTTGGATCTGTTCTTGCCCTATGTTTTTCCTTTTCACCCCACTTTTTCCTCATCTCTTGCTGCTGGTTTACTTTACCACTACAAGTCGTGTTGAATGAAATGAAACTCTCGCTCAATAAGATGTTTCTGCAAAGTTTACTTTTATCAAATTAGCTTAATCAATTTCAAATGCTCTCTCTCTCTGATAGCCATGTGTTAGTAAATTAGTGGTTATGTTAGTTTTCACAGTTTGAGTCATGGACTTCCTGATTAGAAACTCCTTCAACGTTTCAACGTCCTACAGCTCATCAACCAAATAGTGTGCTTGGGACACTAATTCTCTCTTTATGTGATATATCTTTACAGTTTTTTTTTTTAATTGGTGTGGTCTTGGTCTTCTCTCCCCTTGTAAAAATGCTAAAATACAAGAAGTATTGGAGTGATTAAAGTTATTTATTTTTAAGAATACATATTGTGCCTGTAGTTTAGCACAAGCAGTTGTCTCAAAATATTTCTTTTCACTGCTGTTTGTTTTGCCGTGTGTATCTTTTCTTTTCTGGTTGTCTGAAGATTCTCTTTGCCTCATTCTTTCAGGCTGAGAGTGCAATTGCAGCCCTAAGCTGTAGTGGCGTGATTTTGGGTTCACTGCCTATAAGGTTCGCCGGATTTCTCTTTGATTTCAACTGTCCTAATAATAACTTCATGGAACTTTTGTAATGAATGCAATTTCAACCACTCTTATATCTGGTGTGCAGGGTAAGTCCATCGAAGACACCAGTTCGTGCTCGTTCTCCTCGCAGTCCATGAACTGAATCAACTGTCATTGCTTCTGGGGTTTAACTGCTGCTACATATATATACGTACATAGAAACATATATATATATTCCAAAGTACCCGTGGCGTTTAGTTGATACTTTTGTCCTTGTATCCGCACTATGGTATCTTTGTTTCCCCTTGGGGTAATGGTTTCTTCGATTAGCTTATAGAGATGATGGTACTTCGAGGATCTTCCTTAATTTATGATGCACAATGTGATGTTTTGATCTTGCTGTGCCAGAATTTTATGGTTGGATGTTGTTATCTGTTTTATTTGAAGAAACATTTTACCAAAGCCTTTTTTTTCATCATGAGCTGTTTATTTGGTTGTCTGCAATGTGTTTCTGTATGGATATTTGTTTTGATGTTTTTCTTAGGTTATACGAAGTCGGGGCTGCGATGCACCTTGCTTTGCAGGTTATTGTGATTGCAATAACCTGGTCAACCCCTTGACAAAACCACCACTGCCGCATTCTTTCCACCAATTGTTAGGTGGGTTGGTTTTGGAATGCTTTTGAGTCTCCTTTTACTTAATGCATGTCGATATCTCACCCAGACGTTTCCAGAATCCGTGTTTCCGCATGCAAATGTTGAGTTTACCCTACTAACATGTCCCCTTTGTTTTCATCAATACAATACACTGAGGTAGGGATGCTATTCCTCACTTTGGACTATGCTCATTCTGAGACACTATGTTTCCTCAATTTAGGTTGTTCCTAAAATTATGTTGTTTGGTTGAGGCACTGAAGTTCTTCTTAACTTACCGTCTCAACTGTATTCCTTATTTTAAGGGAGTGGATTCCCAATGATACACGATTTTGTGTATGTTTGGTCGAGTATCACAAGGGATTTGTTAAAATCACGGCAGCTTGCCGTCGTTCTAACAAACTGATACCAAACATGAACTATACTAGTCTCTTGTACAAGTAGTTTTAGGTTTCAGTTCTGGCTCTTCAACAATATATGCCTTTATCATTTCTCTTTCAAATTAGTAACTAGTTGTTAGTGAGATTAGGGCAATCTTTTTATCGGTACTTTTTTAATAGACAAATATTAGTATTTAGAATATGTGAGGGGAAGAGGGATATTAGTAGCTGGAATTGAACCATTGACCTTCTACATATAACTCTTTCAAACCACTGCACTAAGTCAAATAATTCAACCTTAGGTTCATTGGTTCTAACGGAATTAGCTAAGTGGTTTAGTTTCCTACATTAGATTAAATCTTTAGTTAATTTACTAGAGTGAATCATAACTATTAAAACCTATTTATATACTGTGGTCCATTACTTATGGTGAACTTAATACGTTCACACCAGTTGATTGACTTGGTTAACTCATCTTGTAGCTATGTACCAAACCTTTCAGTTGATGTCTCATTTGTCTGGTCCATTTCTATCAACTTTAACAACTAGGCACAATCAATATATTTGTGGTATAAATATTAAATAGACTAAAAAATTGATAGGTTGATGTCAAGTGAGACTAATTGTTAGTTTTTTGGTGTGTTTTATTGCATAACTTAGATCTAATAATGTGGTGATTATCGCTAAACATTTTTCCCCCAAAGAAGAAAAGAAGAAGTAGGCTTTATTGGCACGATTGATATTTAGTGTGCCGGTAAATTAAATTGGATAATATAAATACATCAAGACGGAGATAGGCAGATTGTTAAATAAGGCTATGCAATTTTCCTTGTTCAGTAAAATGGGCAGTCATGAATGCAAAGGTTTTTTAGACACTTTGTGGTATATTTGGTTGGTTATAAGTTTATTTGATCAAATAAAGGTGTTTGTTACACAATTATTTTATTAACTTGTAGTGTTTTGTTATATGTTTGTACAAGTGTGATACTACCTTTTTGTCCCTTTTTTGCAAGATGTTTTTGTCTTTTTTCACTATATTAAGAAAAATGAGTAATGCTCAATTACAAATAGAGTAGAGCGTGTTGAGAAATTTGGTGGAGATGATTTAAACCTTGCATGTACTTTAGTGTTTGACACTGCTTAGAACAAGGGTACCTTACATAGAGATAATTTATGGAAAAAAAGAAAAAGTGTATTTGATGTATTTGTATATGAATGTTACTAAAATGTCATCTTTGTATTGATATGTTTGACTTTTATTTTTAATATTTTAAGATAAATTAAATATATTAATAAAAATATATATTTGAAAAACTAATAAATATATTTAGTAATTTTAACTGAGGTTTATATGTAGAATTTCTTTTAAAAAGAGCTTATAATTAAGGAGAGGTAGTTCCTAAAAGCTGACGTCTCCTAAGTAACCTTTAGGTAAATAAATATATATATATATAAATGAATTGAACTTGTGTGGGCATGTAGAAAGAAGAAGAATTGAGGAGAGATATACAAAGTAGAGTGTGTAGGAAAATTTGATGGGGTATATGTACTTTCGAACAAAATTTAATAGAATTGATTGACACATACTTTATTTGCTTCAAAATAATTGTTGTTTTAACATATATAAAATATTGAGTAATTGTCATTATGGGTTTTCAATGTAATATTTTTTCTTTCTGTCTTATTCTACCCATAAATTAATATTCCCTATACAACTTTAAAGTCATTATACTTTTGTTTATTGCAATAATTAATAACTAATAACCAATAATTAATGAGAATAGTTTTGTAAAATTATTTAATTATTTTAAAACCGTGGGTACTACTTGTACTAACAAATGTCATTTCTTTAGACTCGAAACTCCGGATTCCAAAGTTAAGTGTGGTTGCTTTAGAGCAATTTTAGGATGAGTTTCTATTCTAAGAGTTTATACCCTTTAGTGCAATTTTGTAGTTTTAGTCATCAAGAATTCAATGGGAATCAGGTAATTGAAAGCATTGAACTTTTATCGTGAGAATGATTCAAATCTCATGGTTTTAGTTTTAAAATATAGATTCGGTGTGTTTAACTTCTTCGATGTATCAATACGATCAGAGTAATTATATGTTTTTGAACTTTAGTTTTTATTGATTTGCATTATTTAGATAAATGTCAATCTAATTATATTTTTAAAAACTATTTAGAATCTTTTCCACTATTGACACGCGTCTTTTAAATATTTCTTATTGAATTCAATTATTGTTAAGTAAATCATTTAGACCTAATAGATGATCTTTTCAAATAATTATAAAAATATTAATAATAAAACATAACAAATATTTAAGCGTGGTTGTCTACATAAAACTTAGCTTATAATATTCTTCTTACTCAAGCATATAATTGCTCACGTTTAAAGTTTTATTTTAGACTTTTGAATAAGTTGATTGTCGTGTTAGATTTTTTTGTTAAAAAATGTCAGATCATATCATTGCTTTAAAAAGTCCAGTATCAGATAAACAGATAGAAAACTTAGTACAGTTTGGCCCATTTACACTCTTATATTCATATGCACAGTAGTAATAATTGCTAAGAAAAAATAGTTTCTTATACATACGTCTATCTTTCAAATTATCAGCCAATTTAGAATATCAAAATATTTTTTGATAAATTTTCCTAACAATACCTTCACATCATTAAATTGTTCACCTGAATTTTTTCATTATTACTTAATAGATTTGTAAAATATGAGAATTTTTTCATCATTACTTAATAGAATTTGTAAAATATGAGAGAAAAATAAAAATAAATTTTTATATAACAAAATTAGAACAATTAATTTATAACTAGAAAATAAGTAACTAATATTTACTAAAGTTAGAAGATGTCCGCGACACTTCTAACTTAGGATGAATAATAATAATAATAAAAAAAAAATATAATGAGAAACACCGAAAGACATTGACTAAATAATTTTAAAATATTAAAATAAATTGGTTAAAAGATTTTTGAAAGATTTATTTTTCGCTTGAAATAAGAACAAGAAAGATTTTGTAGTATGTGTTAAATTGAGTCTATACCTCTATATAAAATGTTCTCTCGCATTTTTTGTTTTGAATAAAATCTCATGCGCAACTCCTTGATCACGTAAGACTTCTAAATGACCATCCAATTATGGATTGTTTTTAGAAATCGAAAACAATCTCGTATTTTTGTTGATGATAAGTGTTGAATCTAGAGCTTACACTTTCATGCAAAATCTTGCTTGCATTTTTTTTAATGCCAATTTGACTAAAATGAATGAATTACGCCATCAAATATTATTGATATTTATGAGAAATCTTCAACAAATGCATTTGACTCTATTTTTATCATATTTGATAAAAATTGTTGATGTTAAAACAAAATTGATATAAAAAAGGTCTCAGTGTTTTGAAATAGTTTTGGTGGCAAATATGTTCCTTAATGTCCATTTTTTTTTATCATCCTCATGTTAATATAATTGTAATCTTGGAATTTGAGAGTGAAAGAGAAGAAAATGAACTAACTTGTTTAAGAATCAAATATGAAAATTTTAAGGACATTAAGAAATGAATCAATTAACCCTAAGTGAAAATTTTATCAAGAAAAATTAGAGAAAGAAAGTAATTGAATAATTATTTTTCTAATACCATAATAATATTTACATATTATTGATATTGAAAATGAAAGAGAGAAAAATATAGATAAATTTTATATTGATAAGATAAGAAAAATGATTACAATTAAAAATATAATAAACCTTATATACTAATTTATATATGATTAATATCGATATTTTTTTATTCACATATTTTCTTACTACTTTATTCACATATAATTTTACTCTATAAATCAAATACATAACTAATATTTTTTAAGAAATGTATATTGTTTAAAACAACCTTATAACGGAACAGAGAAGGGGCATATAGATTATTAATTTATGAGAAATGTAGTCATTTGTGTTTGTTCTTGATTTTTTTGACTAATAATAATTTTTTTAATGTATTTAATTATATAATAATGACACTTTGATTTGATTGAGAGTGTTCGGTGTCCGACGCATGGCTGTGCCCGTCGCCAACACCGTGTCCGTCACCAATACTACACCGGCACTTTAATAGGGTTCAATTAATTTATTCGGTATTCTTAAATTATAGATACTTAGAGACATAGTGAATGAACTGTTTTTGTTCTAATCAAGATGAAAACCATCCATATTGGAAATGATACTCGTTGGTACCAAATTCAAAAGAATGCACCTTTGACGGTCAAGGCTTTAAAGGCTATCAATAGATGAGAAGAGGCACCATGTGTACAAGTTAATCTGCACACTCGTTTCCTTCTTTGAGTGTATGCGTGAAACAGATATTTCAGATGCCTGATTTGACCATGTTATATAATAATAATAATCTAATCTAATTATGTTGAAAATTTGATGATAAAAACATTTAAGTTTTTATCGACAAATCATTCATTATGGAATGTAAATAAAATTAATTGACATAGTTAATTACAAATCAATAACGTATCAATAGGACTTTATTGGTTAATAATACAATTATAGTACGTTAAGATTATGCAATAACTTTCATACTTTACAGTAAAAACTAAAAAGTCTTTCAACATGTCCAATTGGAAGTGTAAGAATTGCTGAGCATTCTGCATTATCTATCTTTAAGGATCAATTTTTTAAAGACAAAATTCTTCTTTCTAAACTGAGTTTTGCTTCAGCTAAAAGGATATATAATTGTTGATGGTACTGCTGCAACACAAAATTGCTCTGAGCAATATAGAATACTATAAAATAACAACCATTTTTTTTTTCCTTTGTAAACTATAATGTAGCAGGAATCCCTTGACAAAGATATAAACTAAAGAATGATTCATAATTCACAAAGTAAAACCTCAGTATATTATTGCTTGATTTATGGTTACTTTGCTGGACCACATGATTGAACATTTTCTCAAAACTTTATACTTAATTGAACAGTGTCATTTTTCTTTATGCTTTCTTTCTTCTAGTCAATTGATGGAAGTTTCTCTTAAGCTGAAGATTTCTGATCTTTAGGAGATTCTACTACTCTTGTTGCAGCTACTGTTTGTGTGCTTAATCCTGTATTAATCCAATACACAACACAAACTTGAAAAATTAGTTAACATTAAAAAAAAATAGTCAAAACAAAATCATAGTAAATTGATTAGATACTAAACCAACCATTGCTTGAAATTGAAGTAGAAGGTGAAATAGGTTCTGATATGCCAACAACATTGAACTCTTGTGTCTTTTTCACATATACTGTTGGGATAACTGGTTTCCAATATGCTGGAAGCCAGCGAAATGGAAATTGTTGTCCACCATATACATTATAATAGTTCTGCAGAAAGAACAAACAATTTAGGCTCATGAATATAAAGCTGATATGAAAATAAAGAATTGCTTGTTGAGAAAACTAACCATTTTTCTTATCTAAAAAGAAAAATAGAAAACTAACCATTTCATACACGTCTTGTGGACGAGGATAACCAGGGTGGGGGTACCTATATGTGTAAAACATAATGTTTTCAATATTGTATATATGAAAAATTGGTACATAAATATGACAGCTTTTATTTTTAACATGTTTGAAATTGTGTACCTATAAACTGGATAAGGAAACGGATAGTGTGGTATATGTTGATTGTAATAAGTTGAGAAACCTTGAAATTGGATTGGTGCAGTATTCCTTGAAGGACTATTGAATTTCTGTGTTCCTAGAAGAATGGCAATAGTAAAATGAGTCAAAATGTGCAATCAATAATAACATTTGTTTTCTGTGTTTATTTTTGTCTTTGGTCAACTGATTTTTAAGAGACAAAACTATGATGAGTAAACTTTAGAATTAAAGCAGATTGAAAAACCTGATGATGGATCAGATTTTTGTGCACCTAGAGATGCAAGATTACAATTAGCTCTTCTTCCATCAATAACAGGATTAGGATTCAGACAAGCTAGTTTTGCAGAATTTGGATCCTTGAAAGTAACCTAAGAAACAAAAATAAAAAATGATTAATTAGAGTAAGGAAACAAATTAAAAGGAAAAATGAGTAGAAGATAGAGTGGTTATTACAAAGCCATATCCTTTAGATTTTCCAGTGGTTCTGTCAGTGATAACAACAGCTTCTAAGATATCACCAAACTGATCAAAATAACGTTTGAGTGTGTCTCTTTTGGTCTCCCAAGCCAAACCACCAACAAAAATCTTAGTATAGGTTGTGTCACCAACGTTTGGATTCATCATCATCCCCTTGTTTTGCCTTGTGTGTGACATTTGAATTCAATTCACAAAATCCTTAATGAGTTAATGAAGGAAGAGACAGAGAGAACAAAAAGTCAGAATAGCCGTTTGGTTTGTTGTAAAGTATGAACAGTAAAGAATCAATCAATCAATCAAGGAGGAAATCTTCCACTAACAATGTGCTCTAGTGATTCTCGTTCATTCTACTTCTTTTTCATACTAATCATATTTCCTCAGATTCTACAACAAAGATTCCCCTAACAAGAAACTTTATGAATAGTAATTGTAATAAATGATTCAAAATGTTGGAGAGTAAAAACACATAAACAAATATTCCCTTAATAATAAGTTTAGGGTAACTCGACGGGTCTATAACGTTAGAGTTTAACAAATATTTATAAATAAATTTATATATTTTTTTTGTATGTATACTTTTTTTTTATGTCACTCTTTTTTTTTGACTCATTTTTATGTGACTCTTTATTTATTTATTTTTGACTCATTTTTATGTCATTCTTATATGTGTATTACATGTTTATATTATATCAAATAATATATTAAAAAATTTAGATAACATCAACATACATAATGCACTAAAAATTAACCTTATAAAATACAATGAATCAAATTTAGAATATATAAAATAGTACAAAATATTATATAAATGAATATGTAGTTCAACATATGAAAATTCTCTACTGTCAACTCATAATAAAATAAACAAGTACCCAATTTTAGACTTGCTATAATTTTAGTTAAAAATAATAATTTTAAATTGAGATTTAAACATTTTTACAAAAAACATTTAATAAAATTAAATTTTGTACGATTTTTATTTAGATCAATTTTCGATTTTCATCATTTAAGTGTGAATGTAAATACTATAATCCATATTCTTTAACAAAAACAAAAACAAAACATGTACATTGAGTTTATGATTCTAAACTCTTGAACATACTAATCCAAATCAATCAAAATGATGAATTTTTTTAATTTTTATAAATATTGTTTAAGACTTTTATATGTTAATGTGCAAATATTTCAATTTAATTCAAGTGTTAAATTGTAAGATTTAGTTTAAATGTTAGAATTTTCATAAAATATAATATCATTTAATTATTTAAGTTATTTTAGAAAGTATTTTTAAAAAAATTATCTCATTTTGACTCGATTGCAAAAACTATGTCGTTCATCACCGAGTCGAGTGGGTCCCGGTCACCAATATATAGATGTCGCTTGATTGGCTTACACTAACTATTGATATAAAGTATCAAGGAAATCTCATAATAATACGCGTTTTGGGTAATTAATTCAATTGAGCGCATAAATAGTAGTTAGTTACCGTTTTATTATATATGTTTCCAAGTATTAATTTTTTCCCAACTTTTCAATGGATCAAAGATACGTCTGGCTGTATATAGCCAATTTTCTATGTATTGATTGTATTCTAGAATGATTTTTGGGTGGAGACAACCTTTGGAGAAAAAAAATACATATTAATTAATTATTTTAAAAAATATATTATTTAATAAACTTTTTTTTCTTGTGTTACACAAAAGTTCCTATTGCATATTTAATTAATCCCATATATTCCCTTTCCATATTGCTATTATTATAGTATGAAAGCTATCTATCATATCATTCCAAAATAAAAGAAGCAATCTATCATACAAATATCATGATGCTATATGTGGCGTTCAGATCACGCAGAAAAAGAGAAAATCCACTAATTGTCTACTCCTCTGATTACGAAAATTAAACTCCTCTTATTTTTCCCTCAAATGAAACACAGAAGACCGTGGAAGCAACCTAGCTGTCCAATCTCGTACATTTACAGTTAAGGAGAGTCAGAAATACACTATTTAATACATTTTTTAATAAATTAATTAAAATTTTATATTTAATATTAGAATATTTAAATTTGATATAAATTTAAGATATCACATCTATTTTAACTAATGAAAGATATTGTATCTTTACCAACATTATTCTTTACAATTTTATTTTATTGCATATAGTATTAATGTCTATCCTATCTATCTTTTAATCCATTTGTAAATGTATTTTTTTTTTTCCTTTTGGGAGCTAATTTGTAAATTTGTATTTTTACAATGCATATATAGCTTGTTAGGTATGGTATTTTTTCTTTTGGTATTCTTTGTGGTCTTATATATATATATATATGAAAAAAGTTAATTTGATTTAGATGGAAAAGTCACAATTTTAAAGATATATTTATCATTTAAATTAACTTTATATATTTATTTAAGATAATTATTTTTAATATTACTGGTAAACATTTAATGTCTCGTAAGATTTAATAAAGATATAAAATAATAAAAAAATGAGATAATTAAAAAAATACATTAATACATTTTATTTCTTTATTTTATTTCTTTATTTTGTCTTATAGGTAAGGTGTTTTGACTAAAGAGACTATTTAGGTAGGTACTTTTAATAGCAAGAAAAAAAGGTGTCACTCTCCTTTAGGGTTGAACTTGGCCATACAGGGTACCTTAAAGTTGGAAAAAGTGGTGTTTTGTAAAGTTCCATTCACATGATAACTAGACATTCATGATTGGATCAAAGGAGAAAAAAAAAAAGCAAAAGTTAGATGAAATTAATTTTGGTGGCCTTAGCCAACTGCATTCTTTGAATCAAAATCTATTAGCAAGCATTTTGTTTTCCTTTTGACGTCATTCGTAGCATTTGTTTTAGCATCCTAGGCAGTATACTAAGTTTAATTTTTGTTTTGACGAACTAGTAATAGATGATAAAGTTAAATACATTTTAATCTCAATTAAATTAGTTGTAAGATAGTTAAATATATTTTAATTTAATAAAAATTAAAATTTGATTAAAGGATAATTTTGTAAAATTAAAAATTATATATTTTTTAAAAAACTAAATTTAAAATAATAAATGAAGATTAAAAATATGTTAAATTTAAATAAAAATATTATTTTTTTATTTGATTTAAATAATAAATAAGTATATTTTATTAAAACATTGGCGGTTACCGTCATTGAACACTAAATCATTTTGAGCCTGTTAGATGACCCAACAAGCAAAAATAAATCAAATTTTGTTAACTAATGTTACCTGATGGATGAACTATTCAAAGGTCTAAATAGTTCGGTCGTGGGAACAGTGCGAAGGAGAAAAACATCTCACATAACATTCAAAGATGAACAATCTCTAAACAAATGTAACACACACTCTTTAGGAACACCGAACACCGCAACATTTACAAGTGAAGTTGGACAACAAATGCTGTTTTCAAGTACATTTATAGGAATAGTAAGTAGTCTATTAAATATATGCTATTAATATGCTTATGACTAAGAATCAAACTTGCTATTCAAGTTTATTTACTTTACTTACATATATTGTATACCAACTGCTTACGCTGTATCCTAGTGGTAAAATTATATAAAATTTAGAATTTTCAACGTTAGTGAATTCCTCTATAAAAAAAACTGTTAAAAAGTGATATTGAGATATCAACGAATTTTAAATATAATTTAAATAAGATAAATATTAACAAGTATTTTTGTTTTTTGAAGAAACTAAAAGTGAAAAATGTTAATTGAAAGATATCCTAATTTGCATTTTCAAATCAAAATTTTAAAGTTATTTTTTTAATACAAAAGGGATTTGTGGATTTAGAAAATCTTTGTCTTAGTATGTTTAATCAATTATGAAAGTGACATTCTTATGTTGGGCCCAAAGCTACCTACTGGCACTCACTTGTTTATTAGTATTTTTGGGAGTGTATACTTGGTAAGCAAAACTATTACAATTTTATATACGCATGACTCTCACGCACTAGAAGTTTGTCTCTTAATCTTCCTATTATATATAGATCACAATTTATTTCTGAACAATGAACATCAATACCCAAATTGTGTTGATACAGATACTAGTATTGACTTTTATGTACCAAATATACGGTTTGAGAAAGCACTTTGCATTGAAGCACCCTCAACAAGTAATGAGTCTCAACACAAAGAGCACGAGAAATAAAAAAAGTTATTTATTTATTTATTTTTTAAAATTTTGACAGAATCAGAAAAGATAAAGAAAAGAAAAAATAAGATCATTTGAAAAAAAGTTACAACCGCACCACAATAGTCACATCTTACATCACCAATTTAAAAGTAGTCACCAAATATAAATACAAGTGATATTATTGAATGCATGTTTAAATTGATGATAAATTTCACATCGTTAAAATTCTAAAATATGTTAACAATTAGTATTTAGTTATGTTTCATATCCTTAAAACTTCTAAAATACGTTTACAATTAGTATTTGATTATTTCATATCAAAATCAAAATGAATGTCATTCTTTAGTCAAAGTCAACATCAATACAAACATACAATTGGAATTTATCAAAGATAGAAAATAACCAAATCCTAGTAGTTAGTTAGCAGTTAAATTGTTAAATTATGTCTGTCTAAAATCTAATACAAACAAAACTATACATCAAAATGAAACCTACTACCTAAACTCTTAGGCCTTATATTACCTGAACCATATCATATATATGAACTTCATTTGTTACGTCACTGCCTCAGTATGACACATAGATTAATGTTAATCTCTTCCCATTCAACTAAGCCAATTTTTCCCTTGTTGCATAACTTTTGTTGTGTTGTGCTATTGTGTTTAGTAATATCACCATATTATATAACTGGAGCTGCAGGGCAAGTAAGAGAAAAAATTCCATCATTCTTTTTATTGAATTGTCTTTGACGTCACAGAAACCATAACTGACCCAATCAGAAAAGAATAAACAAATAAAACACAATATAAATATTTCAAAACTAAAATATCTCATAGTCATAGATGATTATATAAAAGGAAACAAAAACATCTCTCTTATCTTTATGTGATTGTAAAATATTTTTTTTTGCCCGACCAAAATTGGGACATGATAGTTTAGTCCAAAAGCAAAGCCTAACTGCACATTCACCCTATCACACCCTTCCACTTGTACAAATTAACACGTACTGTTTATGGCACAATTATGAGTATCACTCTCGATATGAAAATTCTATTAACAAATAATATGTAAATATCTTTGTAAACATTCGTTTAGTCTTGAGATTTTTTTAATTCTGAAGAATTTTCAGAAGTGGGAGACCAATTTGTCTAAATGTTTTAGAAAAACCAAGAGCTTATAGGAGTGAAATTGCATCTTGGGCTAGAGGGAAAAAGTAGTTAAAATGAGCAAATGCAATTGTGCCACTTTCCACTAACCAACCTTTTATTGCATGCGTGTGGACAAATATTTCATTTTCAATTCTGAGACACTCTCATTCTCATTCTTTCCCTAATCCACATGTTTTATACTTAACGGAAAAGCAGCTTTCTACTCCACTCCACACCAAACAAACCTCTCCATTTTTAAAAAGAAAAGACCTACCACACTATATATCTCACTATATATCTCACCATAACTCACAACTAACATAATATTTTCCCTTTCTCTCTCTCCCTCACTCATTAAACTCCCATTTTGCTATTATCTCCATATATAATTGTCTTTCTTTCAACAAAAATGGGTAATTGTCTTGCTCATTGTAAACCCAGTTCAGGATCATGTTACATATTTGATGCTATGGAAAAACATGACTTTAAAGTTGTGAGGGTAGCCAAAGAAGATGGTAAGATACTAGAATTTAGCACACCAATCCATGTGAAGGATATCTTGACAAATTTTCCTTCTAATGATATTGGTGTTTCAAAGAATGCAACGGAGATTTTATCACAAGATTATGAATTGAAAGGAGGAAGATTGTACTATTTGCTTCCACATAACAAAGAGACAGATGCAAATAGAGGTGAGATAAAGAGAATCAAAGTTTTAATAACGAAGCAGCAACTTCAACAATTAGTGACTAAACAAATAACTTTACAGGAGCTATTATCAGTTGTTGAAACAGTTGGTGTTCATTTGCCTACTGATAGGAAACCAATTTTGGATTCTATACCTGAAGAAAATGATATAGAATGAATATATTTAAGTATATTTTTCATTTTCTTCTTGTTCAATCTTTGGTTTCACTTCTTCCATGATGTGTTATTGCTCTTTCTTTCTGTAGTTTACACGTGTGTTTTTAACTTGGAATAGAGGTTATGATCCTGCTCCTAATTAAAATATGTACATATTTGATTACTGATATTTTACACACAAAATTGACAAAAAAACCAACTACAGAAGAAAAAAATATCTACAAAAAGTTAGTTAACACAGTTCAAAGTATATAGTTAATTACGTCTTTTGGATGGATAATAGATATAACATATCACATATGTCTAAAGTAGCTGGATTAACCATGTATTTGAACTGTTATAACAAACTGTTTTGTTGAACTTTGGTATCTTTTGTGTCAAAATATTATGACCCATTTGAGAACTAGTACCTTTTATTTTCACATCTCTTGAAGGTTATGATCAATTTTCATAATCTGGTGAAATATTTAAGGAGGAAGTAGAAATTTGGAGACATTTATACAACAGAATTAAAGTATCTTATTTATTCTACACTTTGTAGCTCAAGATGACACTATAAAAAGCCTTTAACATGTCACTGAATTTGAACATCAATAACCTTACGTTCAACTTTGGTCTTAGGAATATTGATATAAAGCACACCATTTTTCAACTCTGCCTTAACCTTATCCTTCTCACAGTTATCAGGAAGCTTGAGACGAGTATTATAAGAACTATAGCTCTTTCTTGACCAAGAATCCTCTTCACCACTTTCCTCCTTATGATAATCACTTTTTATGACAAGAACATCGTCCTCAACTGATACCTTGACATCTTCCTTGGAAAGACCAGGCATGTCGAAACGCATTTTGATTTCATGTTCTTCATCTTTGATGTCCCAAGGGACACGGATTTCACTTCCTCCGAGGTTTCTTCCAGGGAATGTCATTGCATCTTCGAAAACTTTGTCCATTGTGTCTAGCATTTGACGCATGCTCCTCATTGGTGACCATGGATCCAATAGACCTGTAGTTTAATAGGACACACCACAAGTTATTAGTATTAATGTTGAAAGTAACTTCAGCTAAATCATAATGAATCACTTGAAATTAATAGTTCAATTAGAGATTAATGAAGATAAGTACAAATTAGTTTTACATGAAGGTATAATAATGGCAATTCATCATATAAGCACATTTTAAATTAATAACTTAAAAATAAAAGAAAAAAATCAAGCAAGGCACTAAGAAAAAGAATGCATTGATCAATGTATCTAAAAAGGGCATGGGAAGTGTTTGTTGGTTAGAAAAGAAAAACAAACTCACCAAATGGTGAAACGTCCATGGCAACTCTACGAGGCTTGTTCTGTACAACAGACCCTTGATCACCTTTGTTAACATGTTGAACTTCCACAGAGTTGTCTTTGTTATCACCAGCCTGACATCTCACTTTTCCTAGTCTCAGTCTTGCCAATTGCTTCCTTAATAATGGAAATGAGGCCATAGCATTGTTATGTGTTTTTGCAGAGTACCCTGCTTTTTGGGACAGCATAGGTGAAACAGTTGACAATGACACTCCTTGAACCATACTTGCTATTATAGGGAAATAAAAGATAATTGAACAAGAAGAATAGCTTGCTTGGTAGTATCAATTACAATTGTGTTGATAAAGGGTGGGAAGTGTGAATATATATAGAGTTGGTGTGAAAAGTGGAAAAGACTCGAAAATTTGAGAGGAAGTGTGAAACTTCTGGACTTAACCAAACACTTGTCTATTATTATCCTGTTCTCATAGTTTCGGGAATCATCTTCAAAAGTGACTCCAGGGAACAGACAGAGACTTAATTTTGTATTTTATTTTAATTTATTATTAATATTTTATTAATATATTTTATTTTAATTTATTATTAATATTTATTTATTGTTTTAAAATATAAAATTTATTTATAATTTATTAATATATTTTATTTTAATTTATTATTAGTATTTTTATTTTTTAAATAATTAAATTAATAACTCTAATAATAAATAAATATTAAAATATACTGATCGCTTCTCTAAACAACGATCTCTTATTTAAAAAAATAAAAATAAAATATTTTAAAAAATAATTTTTAAATTAAAATATTTGAAAAAATAAATAATTAAAAAAAAATATTTAGATACAAACCCCAAAATCTAACCCACCCACTTCTTAATGAAATATAAAATGGTATGCAATTATCTCACAACATATGATTATCTTTAAATAGTTGTCATTTGATAGCTTAAAACAAAAAAAATAGATAAAGTATAATTTTTTTTCTCCCAAAACAGATTAAGAATGTATTTGGATAAGATAATTAAATTTTTTAGATAATTTTAAATGTTTTAATAAATTTTCTTTATTTTTAATTAAATAACATTGTAGTGCACATATTTATTTATAAACAAATATATATCAATAATAAAATAATTAATTAATAATAATAATAATAATAAATAAAACAAAGCAACTAGACACTCTTACTCCGTTCTTTTTCTCCTCTTTCTTCTCTCTCTCAGCTCCTTCTCTACCTTACCCCCATTTTTTTCTTCCATTTTTTTCCTCTTCTTCTTCTCAATTAAATTCACAAGCTAGTCTTTTTAAATCATACTCATAGGAAGGGTATATATTTGCTAAGCAAACTTTTTCATATTTTCACAAGTATTTGAGTAAGATTTTTGGATTAAGGTTTGTGCTTTAAAGAAGGATAAGAGTATCTACTTCTTAATAGTTATTTATTGAGACTTTTTGAGGTAAATATACATAATTATTATTTTACTCGTTTTATATGTTAAAATATTTAATTAAATTTTTTGAGAAACACACAACCTTTGAATTTATCTTGAATTCGTCATTTATTTATTTTCATAGTTTTTGTTTTTATAATAAATTAGTAGTTTGATTTATTTGAGTTATAAAGTATTTAAATATTGAATTGTTATGTTTGACTATCTTTTCACATGAGTTAAGATAAAATGAGAGATGATTTTTTAACGTGTTATGAAAATCGTTGTTATAATTATGTACCTAGTTACTTCGTTTTGATTAGGGATGTTAGATGGAGCCACCCCTATGAGAAATGTCATTCATAGAAGGAGAGAGCTATCAACTAAATGTAAGCTCTCTTATTGATGTGTGATCATGCGTTGTGAGATTAAGAGGAGAAGACTATAGGTAAGATTGGAGCCACTCCTAAGGGAAATACCACCTTAGGAGGAAATTACTATTAATGAGATGAAATCACCTCTTTATTTTCAGGAATTTGTATTTTTACTTATTTGATTTTCTATGATAATTTTAAGGTTGTTCATGTTGATTTCGCTTCGTTATTAATTGGATTTTTAATATTTCTATCTAAACGACTAAATTAAAAGTTTAATCATTTTATATGTAATATTGTATTCTATTTGAGAATTATCTAAATTTTTATGTAATATTGTTTAACATAATTGCCACAAGATTGTATATTTTATTTTGAATTGTAATGTATTTTGTAGCAATTGGAGCATATAAAGCCTTTTAGAAAATGTATTAAACAATTAGTGTATGGTATTTGAAATATGACTAGGTTAAGACTATAAACAATGATTTTATAGATTTTAAAAGTTGATTTTATAGATTTTATAGGAGAACGTAATTATAGTTGGTATTTTATAGATTTTAAAAGTTGAGGTAAAAATAAAAATAAAAATAAAAATATAAAATAAAAGAATGAAAATGGACACGCTTGTCAGTAGATTGGTAAAACAGGTGGAACTCATCTAATGATTCTGTTTAGTCTATTGGGACGATTACAAATGGAACGGATTGATCAGTAAAATCAGATTAAAAAACTAGAGAGTAAATCTATTATATTTGACCTATTAAGTACCTGGACGAAAACTTTAAAAAAAGTATGTTATTGGAATTTTGTTTCTAATTTATATCATCTTTTTCACTCAAACACATTACACCCGCTCCACCATCTTGCTCCTGCAATCCATGTCTGCGCCACTTCTGTAATCTTTAAGACTTAGTTTTATTCTCACGGCGATTTTATTTTTGCCTTTGGAATTGATTAATGATGATTAATTATTTCTTGCATACAGGCAAGCTGTAATGTCTCTGAGTAACTTAAAAGGACGAATTTATGAGGACGAAAATTATACATGCTGCAAAACATCTCTAGACATTAATTGTTTTTATTTATTATAAGAAAGCTCCAGTCATTGTTTCTGTGGATGATATTACATATGGTGGCGTTGAAATTGGACATGCCATATTATTTAGTACTACCAAATACTAAGATACACATAATTTATCTGTATAAATCCTTAATTAGAAATATATCAAAAGCTCCAGTTTAGCCACAGGAGCAGTTGTGAGAGTGATTATTTTTGAATCCATTGCTAATAATTTCATTCTTAAGGATATCCGCCACCACCTGGATATGGACCATAAGTTTCTTGGAAAAGTTTTCGCCCTGCACCGTATAAAATTAAGTGAATTATTTACTAAAATAACGGAAGAAAAAAAAAAATCTTTACGGCAGTATAGCAGCCATAAGATTGTTAAATCTACATAGATAAAACTTTTTTTATTAAATTTTATGGTCTTCAGAGCGGTTACACCGTATAAGTGATGTAAATGATATATACATAATACCATATATTGTCTCAGAAAGAAAAAAGATGCATA
The DNA here is from genome assembly GCA_037974835.1 of Cicer judaicum. Lineage (NCBI taxonomy): Eukaryota > Viridiplantae > Streptophyta > Magnoliopsida > Fabales > Fabaceae > Cicer > Cicer judaicum. The sequence continues at coordinate 10,815,275 of JBBPBS010000276.1, forward strand.
TATATTGTGAATTAGTGTATGTATTGTCGTTATTTAAGATTAAATTATAAAAACAGTAACATACCTTGTTTGAAATTGGATTGAGGAGCAGCACTACCCATGACAGAGGACATGAGAAATAAAAGTATTGCTAAAAGAGCAAAACATGACTTCAATTTAAAGGCACCACCGAATAGAGACGCCATTTCTAACAAACAAAAAAGCTTTATGTATTCAATTGCAAGTTTGAGGGATGAGAAGTTATATTACTTGAAGGTGTATTTATAAAGAAACATAGATACTTAGAAGCGTGATCATCTCGTTTCCATTGTTTGACTAATTCTTGCCTCTAGTCATAAGCCACAGCAGACTATTTCTTTATCACATTCCTAGAAAGCACTTCATTAATTAACCGTGACAAAAGTACTTACTTAATTGGGTGGTTGTCAAATCTAATTAATTTAAAGTTCTAAAAAAAAGACGTGACATCTGCTCATTTAATTCAGCCCTTAGTTGTGAATAGTCAATCATAAAAGCTCGAAAGTCAACAAAACGTATGACTAGTTGCTTAAACATGAAATCAATCTAAAAAACTATTCATTGTTTTGTATTAGTCTTGACTTGTATGTTTTGTCAAAATTAAATGATGTATGCATGCTAGCCTTTAAAATTAGTATAAAAGTAAATGAGTTGTACAATAGTGTCGCATCTTTCAGTTGAAAAGGTCAATACCACAATATTTTGCTTTTAACAAAATTTAAACCATTAGTATAAAACAAACTTCAATACAGCAAAGCATTTGAAAAAATCTGAATCATTTGTTTGAAAATTACTGATATATCTAGACGTAAATTTAATTGATTTATAATATTTTAATTACATAATTATTGAATTTCGGATAATTAAGTTAGGAATATGCAGTTTTCAACTTTTTATGTCATTGTTTCGCTATGGCCCTGCTAACTAAACAATCATCACTTAGAAAAGTATCTGACAGTAAATTTAGCGAGTCCAACTACTAAATGCTAATATGACCATTTCTTCTTGCATACATCAAACAAAGATTTCATTTCACTTATAACTATAATTTATAAATACCTGTATGCACATAGCAGTACATAACACATAAAAGTGTAACATATCATGATGATCCATATACGAAATACTTTGCTCCTATGTTTTCTACTTCATAATTTTCATGTCATCCTTTGCAGCAGCAACAACACAGACAGATATATCCTTCTATCTGTCAAATTACAAGTAACTGATCCAAACAATGCTTTGTCAAGTTGGATAACAGATTCCAATCACTGCACTTGGTATGGTGTCAACTGTTCCAAAGTTGGGGAAAGAGTTCAATCTCTCAACTTATCAGGACTTAGTCTCTCTGGTAAACTACCCTTTAACCTCCCCAACCTCACTTACCTTCATTCACTTGACCTTTCCAAAAACACTTTTTATGGTCAAATTCCATTCCAGTTTGGTTATTTCTCACTCCTCAATTTCATTAAATTAGCTTTCAACAATCTCACTGGTACACTTCCACAACAATTGGGTCGACTCCATCATCTACAAAGTTTAGATTTTTCTGTCAATAGTCTCACAGGTAAAATCCCTTCAACATTTGGCAATCTATTTTCTCTCAGAAGTCTTGCCTTGGCAAGAAACAAGTTTGTGGGTGAGATTCCAAGTGAATTGGGTAATCTCCACAATCTTTCAGAATTTCAACTATCAGAGAACAATTTCACTGGCAAGTTTCCTACTTCTATCTTCTTCAACCTCCCTTCCTTAGTCTATTTATCGCTCACAAAGAACAATCTATCAGGCGAGTTGCCGCAAAATTTTGGCAACGCCTTTCCCAATTTAAGGACACTAGCTCTTGCAACCAATAGGTTTGAAGGTGTGATTCCTAATTCCATATCCAATGCCTCACATCTTCAAATTATTGATCTTTCTAACAATAGATTTCATGGGTCAATACCACTATTCAACAACTTGAAAAGCCTCACTCGTTTGACTCTTGGTAATAATTTTCTTACTTCCACCACATCATTGAATTTTCAGTTCTTTGATTCCCTTAGAAACTCTCCTCGGCTGGAAATTCTTATGGTCAATGATAATTACTTGGCTGGAGAACTTCCAAGTTCTGTTGCATATCTTTCTGGCAATCTACAACAGTTTTGTGTTGCTAATAATAAGCTAAATGGAAGCATTCCTAAGGGAACGAAGAAATTTCAAAATCTCACATCTTTCTCCTTTGAGAAGAACTATTTCACTGGAGAGTTACCATTAGAACTAGGAACACTCAAAAAATTGGATAAGTTATTGGTATACCAAAATAGATTGTCTGGTGAAATTCCAGACATATTTGGAAATTTTACAAATCTATATATTCTTGCAATAGGAAACAACCAGTTCTCACATAGAATTCATGCGAGTATTGGACAATGCAAGAGATTGAGATTTCTTGGCCTGGAAAGTAATAAGCTTGTTGGTGAAATACCAGAGGAGATTTTTCAACTCTCTGGCTTGACAACCTTGTACTTACAAGGAAACTCTCTGAATGGTTCGCTTCCTCCTGAATTCAACATGGAGCAACTAGAGACTATGAATATTTCAAATAACCAGCTGTCAGGTTACATTCCAAATATTGAACTAAAAGGCTTAAAGACTCTTGTGATGGCAAGAAACAAATTTAGTGGCACTATTCCAAATAGTCTAGGGGATTTAGCATCTCTTGTGAATTTGGATCTATCATCAAACAATCTCACTGGCCTTATTCCTGAGAGTTTAGAAAACCTTGCTTATATGAGGAGATTAAATTTGTCTTTCAACAATTTGGAAGGAGAGGTTCCTATGAAAGGTGTTTTTATGAACCTAAGTCAGGTTGATCTCCAAGGTAACAACAAACTATGTAGCATCAGCAATGAAGTTATGCACAAGTTAGGAGTCCCTTTGTGTGTTGCAAACAAAAACAAGAGAAATATTTTACTCTCTATCATACTAGCAAGTATAGGTGCTACTGTTTTATTCACTTCAATGCTCTATCTATTGTGGCGGCTAATGTACCAAAAGAAGAAACACAAGGAGGAGATAACAAGTTTGCCATCAACTCCTCTAAAAGGGTTGCCTCAAAATATATCCTATGGTGACATCAAGTTTGCTACAAACAATTTTGCAACTGCAAACTTGGTTGGAAAAGGAGGATTTGGCTCTGTTTACAAGGGTGTGTTCAACATCAGCACTTGTGAAAATCAAACCACACTTGCTGTTAAAATTCTGGACCTACAACAAAGCAAAGCATCTCAGAGTTTTAGTGCAGAATGTGAAACTTTGAAAAATGTTAGGCATCGGAATCTGGTTAAGGTGATCACTTCTTGCTCCAGCACTGATTACAAAGGGGATGATTTTAAGGCCCTTGTTATGCAATTCATGCCTAATGGTAATTTAGAGATGAGTTTATACCCGAATGATCTCGAGTCGGGATCTTTGCTAACCTTGTTGCAAAGGTTAAACATTGCCATTGATGTTGCATCTGCCATGGACTACTTGCACCGTGACTGTGATCCACCAATAGTCCATTGTGATCTGAAACCTGCCAATGTCCTACTAGATGAAGATATGGTTGCACATGTGGCAGATTTTGGATTAGCACGGTTTCTCTCTCAAAATCCAGCAGAGAAACATAGCAGCACCCTGGAACTGAAGGGATCAATCGGCTATATTGCACCAGGTACTTACTATTGAATATTCTACTTTGATTTGAATTATTTTTACCTTCTTTTTACGCAAAACTATGTATGTATGCATGTATAGCTATCTAATATTTGTGTGGCATGTTTCAGAATATGGTTTAGGTGGCAAGGCTTCAACATGTGGCGATGTGTACAGTTTTGGAATCCTACTTCTAGAGATGTTCATAGCGAAAAAACCAACAGATGAAATGTTCAAAGAAAGATTAAGCATGAACAAATTTGTTTCAGAGATGGATGAGAAGCAGTTAGTGAAGGTTGTTGATCAAAGGCTTATTAACCATTATTATGAATACTCAACACAAGGTTCCAGCAGTGATTGTTATAGTGGTGGGTCTGGTGACAGCAGCTATAGCGATGGAACCGATGGTAACATACATTGGATGCACAAAGTAGAGGAGTGCATAGCTGCTGCAATGAAAGTTGGCTTGTCATGTATAGCCCAACATCCCAAAGATCGGTGGACCATGAGAGAAGTCTCGTCAAAATTGCATGGAATTAAGCGGTCTATCCTAGGCTTGTGATGTATGTCTTGTGCCTGCTATTAGGCTTAAACTCATAAGTATGTTTATGCATAATTAAGCCGAAAATCTTTGTTCACTGGAGGAAACAAATTAAATGTGAGGGTTTAGGTATTGATATTCTAGGGGTTAAATAGTTGATGAGACTGTAATAGGGACTCGCACTAGGTCTAATGATGCCAAAACTAAACATATCATCCATTAACCTTTTAATTTCATTTGTGAGAGTTATAGTCAATATATTAATTAATGTTATTAATGTTTTTTATTCAATCAAAGATTAAAAAATTACATACTATAAAATCATTAATTAAAAACAAAATGTTTGTATATATTTATTTTAGCTTTTAAATTTTCATTATTTATATGAAAAAAATATGAACAGACAATAGTGTGCATTAATTTTTTTCTCTTTTTTTAAAGAAGTTTGTATTTTAATAAATTAATGTCTGGCTTTTGGATATTAAAACCTCCCAAGTAACTAAGTCTAAAAACTTGGAAGTTACTTTATAATAATATACCCATAGTAGTTAATTTTTTTTTTCTTTCTGATTGTTTTTTTCCCTCTCTTTCTCACTTATTATGTTCATCTTCCTTCTACATGTCTTCATTTTTTCTGTTTGAAAAAAAAATCCCAGAGAGATGAATTGGATGAGAACCCACACGAACCAAAGTCATATAAGTACAGTAAAGTAGTTCGCAAGTACCAATTCGCGGTTCGTGGAGGGTAGTGACGAATTCTTTAACTATGTTGTAGGGCCTGGAATATGGAATAGTCTCTTCTTCTTTAAGAACAATTGCATGACCTTGTGGTTCTTGAGATCTTCTTCAAATTCACTCAGGACAACATCCAACCATGCTAGCCGATTAGTGTTGATCTCTAGTTCCCCTTCAAAACTCTATTACTCCAAGAAAAAATCATGTTCATCTTAATTTAATCGTCTACATAATGGATTTGAATGAAACTAGCACTCGTGTTAATTTTAGGTCTAAGTTTGACCTATGGTTTATCATAAGCTTTTTTTCCGGTCTGATTTGAAAACTTATTTAAAAGTCTTATTCACATTAAAATATTTAAATGTTCTACTCGTACCATATGATGTTCTTGACATACCAATAATATCAATGTACATATCTATATATATTAAACAAAATATTTTTTTCTAACAAAATAATTTTAAAAAAAATCTGAAACAAACGTCCTTTTATACCCTAAAAATTAATTTTTTGTTTCAAATAATAAATTTTTTTTTTCTGAAGCAAACACACTCATTATTACCTCTTAAACAAATATAAAACGATTATGGAGTGATTGACTAATTGAACGACTACCGAATATGGAACGACTACAGACGATTACTGAATATGAAATGATTACTAAGTGATTGCTTAATTGATAGAATTTAAAACAAAAAATAATATTATTAATAAATAATAAAATATATATAGGTCGGTCTATCAAGCCTAATATGGTTTTTTATAAACTTAAGTCTGACTTATTTAAATAAATAGGTTTTAAAAATAGTATGAGCATATCTCTTTTATGTCAAACCAAACCATAAGTAGGTCAGGCCATAGGACTCTGACGAACTGCCTAACTTATTCTCATCAATTAACAATTATTTCCAAATTCACACAAAGAGGAGAAAAATTGAAAAAAAAAGGGAAAACAACTATTGAGCAACAAAAAAACGAGAGAGAATAATAGTCAACAAATAGAGAGGAAAAGATAACTTGAACTTCATAAAACCAGTCTAGCAAAACCAATTCAGCACTGCAAGGTATCAAATTTCTTATTATTCCCTAATTTTCTTCTTTTTAGCTTTTTTGTAGTGTATCCTTTTTAAAAAAATGCAATATAATTTTTTTTATGCAAAATAAACTCATGTTAAGCTTTCATTTTTCTTAAGCAACACACATACCGGAAAAAAAAAAAGATATTTATAAATCAATCACCAAAGAAAATAACTTTCACCTCAATGTAATATAACATACAACTCATATCACGACTTTATCAAATAATTAGAAAACAATAACAACAAATAAATAGTTTTTTATTCTTAGGATTACAATTAATAGTCACCAACGTCAGATGAAATTCATCATCGCTCATTGCGCCGTATCACTCATCTCCAATCGTCGGTAGTATTTGTGCCGCAACAGATCCAATAACGCACAAGAAAATCATTTAACATACTGCGTATTTTGTTTCTTCCATAGTGTCTATTTGTTTCAATCAAACACTGACATGTTAATGTTGTCTTCAAACAAGAATTAATTTTTCTTAATTTTAGAACCAAATACAAAATAAAAAGATACAATTCGTGAACATACATCTCACCACTTTTTCATTGTATGCTTATTTTGGATACATATATGATAATAATTATAATAAAAAAATTAAAATCAAGTAATAATGAAATTGGACAACGCATAAATATTTTCTATCTAAGAACTACGTGTGTTTTGATTTTCCTATTTTCCTAGTACACATAGAGATACATTTTTCCCCTTGTCAAATCAATTAACAAAAATATATTCTTCCTTCTTTTATTAATGTAAATAATTTATTTTTCTTTTTATTATTTTTAAGGGGATAAAATAAATAAATATATAATTTATATACAATTAGTTATAGAATAACCGTTTTAACGGACTATGTACAATAATATTACTTTCCCTACTTGTAATAGACTCCCGAATCTGTTTTTTTGGTTCAAGATTTTTATATTAGGTTTTATCTAATTTTTCCTTTTAAAATAAAATAAAATTAGTGACAACTTTTTTTTTACGGACAAACGGAACGCGACAACTAGCGACTTCATTGAAGACTTTTGATAGTCTAATTAATTGTATATAATTATTTATTATTTTATTTATAGTACTCTCTTATTTTATTTGTTTTGTTATATTGTGTATATAATTATATGTATCTATGTTAATTTATTTTCATTGTGGTAATTTTTTTAATTTTTCTATACACCACTTGAACATGATTCATACACTTATGAGTGAACTCTATACCTGAGCTGAGTGCAACCTTAGATAAGTTAGAAATTGTGCAATGATAATTTTCTAGATGTACATCATATTTGATTATCATGAAAGTCTCACATTGAGTTGACCTTTTCTATAATATTTTTATTTTAATAGTTTACCTATTAATTGATTTAATATTTTAGAATTGAGTTTGTGTTTTGGGAATCAATTTAAAACTATAGAGTCATCCATAATTAATAGCGGATCTTGCACAAAATATTTGGGGGAACCAGAGAGCGACAAATATTAACTGAAATATTATAATTGAAATTTTTAAAAGTCATATAGTTTGTTTAGAGTATCACACAATTCATACATAGTAGACAAGTTGAAAAAAATTAGAATTTCAATTTTCACAAGTCACATAATTTTCACAAATCACGCAATTCACACAATTCAATCAAATAAAATATATCCATTTTATAATTTTCATATTTGTCAAAAAAATTATTCTTTAAAAAATGCATCAATTTTTTTATATTTAAATATCGTGTCACTTCTAAAAAAATACACATATTAATTAAAACAATTCACAATTAAAAAATAGTATCATACTATATCATATATCAATGATTAACATGAATTTTTTTTGTTAATAGTTAATAGTCGAGTTGCTAATTAGGGTGTTAGAGTTTATTGATTCGAGATTAATTAGTTTATCCTTCTCTATCATATAGTATATGTATATACAAAATTATATTTTATTAGTATAAATTCTAAAAGAGATAAATCACATATAAAAAGAGGTACATAAATGGAGAAGAGAGGCAAAAATTACTCAAAATCATATATTTTAAGGATATTTTAATAATTTATCACTATAGGGGGTGCCGTGTCACCTGTCCGCTCCTAAAAAAATCATAGTAAAGGTTCACATTAAAAAATCATAAAAATATCAAATAAGAAAAGAACCATGTAGAACACATGCATATATGAAAAAATATACCTATCTATATCTCATATTCATCATAATGCATTGCATAAATCAAGCATATTTCATCTTTTTATTTCATTTTACAACATTTTGTTTTTCTCCTCATTTTTTTTTAAATAATTACATATTAGGAGATAGCAAAATATTTTAGTTAAATGCATAATCATTGCATTCACTTTTTTTATATTCTCGTAACATTTTCCTTCAAGAAAAAAAAAATGGCACAAAAACAAAATATAAAAAAGACTATCATGACACCCTTATCGAACATGTTCTCAAGCTAAAATTATGGATAAATTAGAGTATACAAAAATGATATAAATCATCTGAAAGACCCTATAACTAAAAGCTTGGAAATGTTGCAAATTTTAGAATATTTTCTATTCGAGTAATAATAAAATTAAACAATATTTTCTATTTAAGAACTACTTGTATTTTAATTTTCCTATTGTTAAACTAAATTAATAAAATTATATTTTTCCTTCTTTTATTAATGTAAGTAATTTATTTTTTTAATATTATTTTTGGGTGTAAAATAAATAATTTATATATAATTAGTTATAACGTAACCGTTTTAACGGACAATGTAGGGTAATATTATTTTTCCTACCTATAATAAACTATTGAATCATTTTTTTTTTGTTCAAGATCTTTATTTTAGATTTTATCTAATTTTCTCTTTTAAAAAAATAAAATTAGTGACAACTCTTTTTTCTCCAATAGATAAGACGAAACACATAGTACACTATGACTTGTGGTTAGAGTGAAAATAGGTCAGGTCAAGTTAGACATTAAAAGGTCTAAATCTAACTTACAATTAATTTTTTCTACTGGCATATAGCCTATAATATATTTTTTTCCTGGTATGACCTGACTTTTTTTAAAGTGTGGTCTGACCTAAAAGTCTATTTCACATTAAAATATTTAAATAATTTATTTTATATTTTTAAAAAAAGTTTAAACTGGACCTTTATATATAATTGAATCTAATAAAATTATAACTAGCAAGTATGCAATAACTTTTCAAAAAAATAAATAAACAAAATGAACCTATAACTAGCAAATTTAAAATAACAAATATAAATAATAATAATAATAATAATAATAATAATAATAAGATTATTAATAAATAATAATAATAATATATAAGTCGACCTATTAGACTTAATAGATTTTTTTAAAAACTTGAGTCTAATCTATTTAAATTAATAGACTTTAGAAAAAGTCTAAACCTGACAAAAGTAAGTTAAATCACATACCCCTAACGAACGGCCTAATCTATTTTTATCTGTATGTGGTATGATATGAAATCATAGAATTACTGTAAATAAAAATTAAGTGAACTTATTCCTGCATTTTCTTTTAGCCTAAAATCCATGCATGGTAAACAAATCAACCCTCGATGGTTGGGATTCTCTCCTAAAAAAAGTTTGGCTTAATTGCAGTTTTGGTCCCTTTATTTCAGTTGAATCGCGAAAGTAGTCCTCCATTTTGTTTCTCTCCAATTTTGGTCCCTAAACAGAATTTTGGTCCAAAACTTGATGAAATTTCATGTTTTAAAGTCGTACTACACCATTTATGATTATAAATTTCATGTACAATTGTTGCAAATGAGATCTTGAGGCATAATGTGACTTAAATAAATGCAAAAAAAATTGAAATTTCATCAAGTTTTGAACCAAAATTCTATTTGAGGGATCAAAACTGGGGAGAAACAAAACGGGGGGATTACTTTTGCGATTCAACTATAATAGAGGGACCAAAACTGCAATTAAGCCAAAAAGTTTCTAAAAGCTCTTATTGTTATCTAGTTTATATAGCTAGTGTGCTATGTTGAACTAAGTTTCTATATATATATATATATATATATATATATATAAGAATATGCATGCTATGAATCAACCATGTTTTAGCTCATAAAGCCAGCACAAACAACATATTATATATATTTAAAATATATTCTGCTCTCACCTACATTTTCCACCTCATCAAAAAACCTGACGTGTAGATTTTCATAGAGAGTTTTTTCTACTCAATTTCTAGTTTTTTCACAAATTCTATACACCATCTAGTATTATATTATGTTTCTTGTTTAAATATTATTTCATAACGTCTAATCAAATTTTTTTAAATTAATTCCATATTATTATTTCATAACCTTACGTTATTATTTCATAACGTTTGTCCACAATTTTTCACATTAATTCTACATTATTTTAAAAAATTAATATGTCTTAATTGTCAAATAATTATTGATATAGTAGTTATATCAATAATATATACTTAATTTTATCAATTTAATTTATAGAAAAGAAGTATCCAACAATTATATATATTTAGCTTTATATCAGTAATACATATTCAATTTTATCGATTTAATTTATAAAAGATAAGTATCCAACAATAATATATATTTAATTTTATATGAGTGTTATTATTGTGTATTCGAGAGAAAATTATTTTGACGTATACTTCTTCAAACAATCACTACAATTAGTGGCTTGTAACCCAATTATTTTCGAAGAAGTATATAGTTGGAAAATTCTTATTATATATTATTATTATTATTATTTAGCATCTAATATTATATATAACTATTATTATTATTATTATTATTATTATTATTATTATTATTATTATTATGTGCATGTTAAATCCGCATTATAAATAGTTGTTATCTTTGATCCAATTAAAAACTTAGTTACAAAAACATGGAATGAGTGGTTTGCTAATAGAGATATATGAATTAATTGTTTATTATTACTTTAGTTATCATTGATCTTATTTTAAAACTTTTGCTAATTATATTATATTGGACAAATTTCTATTTTGTTTTCTATTTTGGAATTTTTATTGGGTTGGAGCCTTACGTATTACAATAAATGAGTTTCTAATTTATTTTATATTTAATTTGAAAATTTTATTCACAATATATGTATTTTCTCATAAATCATATATCTGTTTTGCTCTTAAATAATATATGATTTTTGCTTATTAATAATGTATGTTTTTTTAAGTAGCATAAACAATTTTTTTCAAATATACAAAATTATTTCATAAATTATTTATATTTTTTTAGCATTTATAAAAAAATGAATTTTATTTTAAAAGAAAAAAATTAAATAGATTACAAAGAAAAATTTATCATTTTGTTATAATATATACTATATCATTTGTTATATCAAACATTATATATGATACACTACGTTATCAAGTTTGTGATATTATGCACATCATGACATCATAACTCTTTATCACGTTCATATATGTATTTTTATCTTACCTTATCATATCATATATCTTGTGTCCATTAAACCATTGTTATTTATTGCAGTTCAGTTTAAAAATTTCTCTATTAACTATAATGTACAAAACTATTTAAATAAATGAGAATTATTTTATTATAAAATTAATACAATAAATTATTTTTATAAAAATTATGTACAGCCTAAAATAAAATATTTAAAATAAGAATAAGAGGGTAGCTGTTGCAAAACAACATTAGTTATAATAATTATAATTATGTTCTTATTTATAATAGGGAGCTCTGTTCAGTATCATGTGGAGATGATATTACATATGGTAGCGCTTAAACGGGATATGCCATCATTATAATACCGTTAAGTAACAATACATATAGATAATTTGTATAACTCTCTGTAAATATATTAAATGCTCCATTTAATTCACTTATCACTGTGGCTAGAATAGTTATTATAACTTCGCTAATGATTTTAGTGTGAACCCGGAGGACCTGGACGATATGCTCCGCCACCCGGATATGCCTTATATGTAGGAGCTTTGGTTGGATATGGTTCAGAAAGTTTTCGCCATATACCTGTATGCCATATAAAATTAAGTGGACGAAATAATCAAACAAGAAATAATTAAAAAAAGAAAGTTAAGAGACATGATTGGATATTCTAACTCAATTGTACATTACAAAAACACTCTTGTGTCTGTTAGATATAAAAAGACAAAACACTTCTCTTTAAATTTAACTATTGTTGTATTGTAAAATGTTTGTTGTTAAAGATTTATACACAATTATATATAGGTTTAATTACAGTTTTATTCCCCATGTTTTAGCTGAATCGTTTAAGTAGTCCCCCTATTTTGTTTCTCTTCAGTTTTGGTCCTTCAAACAAAATTTTAGTTTTGGTCCTTCAAACAAAATTTTGGTCCAAAATTTGATGAAATTTCATTTTTTTCATGTATAATTGTTCCAAATGAGATCTTGAGACATTATGTGACTTAAATAAATGGAAAAAAAATTCATAAAATATTAGACTAAACTTATGTTCAGAAACCAAAACTGGAGATAAACAAAACAAATAAATTACTTTCGTGATTCAACTAAAATAGAGGGATTAAAATTACAATTCAGTTTTATATATACTTGTAATCTAAAAAAATATGCATATCTTCTCACTAAAAATAAATACATGTATACATATAATTTTTCAGTCTCATATATATATAATTAATTAATTGATCTGAAGGACAAAAGTATAAATACCAACATACCGGATTTGAATTTGGATTGTGCAACAACACTACCCATGATTGAGGACATGAGTAATAAAAGTATTGCTAAAAAAGAAAAAAATGACTTCAATTTAGGGGCACTGAGTAGAGATGACATTTCTAACAAAAAAAACTTTATATATTCAATTGCAAGTTTGAGGGATGAGAAGTTATATTACTTGGATGTGTATTTATAGCGAAATATAGATACACAGAAGCATAATCTTCCCCTTGTTACCGACTAATTTTTTTGTCATAATCACACGTGGCCCACAAACTAAATTATTTATCATAATATTACATGCCACTACAAAAGTGTTAGAATTAATTTAAATTATAAATAAGTGGTGACAGCTTTAAGAAGGAAAAATCTATTTTGATAGGATAAAGTTTGGAAAGAATTTATTTAAATTTCATATTAAAAAATTATCATATTTTGAATAGTTTTAAATCTATATTAAATTCTCATATTGATTAGAAAATAAATGTGAGTTTACTTCTGTCACTATATAAAGAGCTTCAAACTATTGTGAGCGTAGATGTTTTTCCCAACTTTCTCTTTTCTCTCTTTTATATTCTGTTCGCCTAATTTCAAGTCATTTCTCCTTTTTCTCTATCCCTTTCGGTTTTTAGAACTGTCGTTATGCCGTAGTTAGGAAACGTCTTAAAGAGAACGAACTAGTCCGCGACTCAATCCAGTAATATTTTCGGTGGCATAAATTGTGAATTTTTTAGTTTTTAAAACACAAAATCCAACAATTTCACTCAAAGAGAAAAATGAATCTCAAAGGATACATTCTTTTGAACTTTACGGTGAGAATAAATGAACTAATATGTGTATTGACAATGACTTGTATATTTTCCAAATTGTGAGTTGAAAAGGTCAATACAAAGAAAATTAAATCTTTTAATTATTCAACTATAATATTTTAATTACATAATCATTCAATTTTCGAATGATTAATTAGTCATAATTATATCGTTTTCAACTATTTGTGACATATCGAGGACACTACCCCTTTCGCACGGCAAACTATGACCATTTCTTCTTACGTCTAAAAAGTGTAGTTGACAGAAAGTCTTCAGGCAACATTAAGCATACATCAAACTATGATTTCATCTCAGTTATAACTATAAGCTAAATATTTATATGCATATCGAGAACATAAAAATTTAACACATTATTACAATAAATCATTTTTATAAAGATTGTGTATAAGTGTATAACTGAATAAAATATTTAAAATGAGAAGAGAATTGCTATTACAAAATTGGTCATTAGTATTACTTTGTTATTGTCATATAAAAATAAGCAAACAATGATGTTGAATACTTATTGCATCATGTTTGTTGAATTAGTGTATGATTGAATTATATATTATGTTAATTGAATTAGTGTATGATTCTTGTTATTTAAAATTAAATTATCTCTATTCTACAATAAATAATGTTTTGTAAAAATAATTTATTTTAAAATGAATGATGTTTTTTCATTTGAAGTATTTCAATTAATTATTTTAATTTGATATTTTGCTTATTATATTGATGATTAATAATAACGTTAAATTTCCACGAGAAAGTCTTGGTTAGTTACGCCTCAACCTGGGTAGACAAAAATGGGAGACCCGATCGAAATCCGCTAAAATCAATAGACAAATGGGACATGTATATTCGGTGATCGGTAAAGAAAATAATAAAAACTAGATGTTAACCCGCCTTGCACAGCCATGTTTTTATTTATTTAATTTAAGTGAATTTTTTAAAAATTAATATGAGATTTTATATTTCAATTTAATATTTATATCAATAATATATATACAGTTTTATTAATATAATTCATAGAAGAGAAATATCAATTTAGACGAATCACTTGAATAAATAAAGTAACGTATTAATATTGAGATCGATGGATATGTCAAATATTGAAGTAATATATTTGATAATTGAAATTAAAAATTAAGTTACAAAATATATTACTTTATTGCGGAAACTAAAAATGATTAAAGTGAAATAGTTGAAAAGACATTCACTTTGTATTTTACTTTATTACTTTTGTTGTCTTGTTCAATCATTTTAATCATTCATTTTTGTGGTAGTTATAAATTTTTTTTATTTTAAATCAGATATATTAGAATTTTATAGAGTAATCATAATAATTAACATTTTGCTTTCAAAATCGAAATCTAAAATTTATTACAATTACAAAATATTAATCGTCAAATAATTATAAGGATACATCATATCTAGATAATTGCAAATGAATTACTTTAATTTTATGCCAATTAAAACTACAAAATAATAAATTTAATTTAAATAATTTTAGTAAAATAAAGCCGACCAAAATTCAACAGACATGACTTTGTCCATCATTTCTAAATATTTATATGCTATATAAATTTACCAATATTTAAAAATGAAAATCAAATATAAATATTTTTTGTTATTTCACTCGATCATTTTAATCATTGATATGTGTGGTAATTGTGAAATTTTTTATTTTAAATCAAATATATTATAATTTTAATTTACAAACATTCAAACTATTATTTATATTAATAGAGTAATTATAATCATTAATATTTTGGTTTCAAAACCGAAATTTAAAATTTATAACAATTCAGTTACAAAATATTAATTGTCAAATAATTATATAATAAATATAAAAAATTACAAATAAATTACTTTAATTTTATGTCAATTAATATTGTAAAACAACAAATCAAATTTAGTTAATTTCAATAAAATAAAACTAACCATTCATAGAGTCATGATTTTGTCCATTATTTTTAAATATTTATATACTATATATTTACCAATATTCAAAGTAGAAGATCAAAT
>JBBPBS010000276.1:10833898-10852081 GCA_037974835.1 Cicer judaicum
AAAAAAAACTGAAATAAAAAAAAAAAAAAATAAAAAGACTAACGATTAAGAATAAATATATTTTACTAAAAACATCGTTATCTTTCATCAGTTGAATTCAATAGGAAGTCGCTGGTTCACATTGTGATGATGACCTAAAATAAACTAATTAAGAAGAAAAATAAAGAATATTTCAAATCAAAACTTTATAATAGTCTTCAATTTTATTTGTGTTTATCTTTAATTGTAATAATTTTAGTTAAGTGGTAGAAGTCCAATATAGGTATAGATAATTGAATTTTGACCAATTTTAGGAATAAGGTAAATTCTTCTTTAAATACTTTGTAAGAGTCTTATTTTGGGATAACTTTAAAATAAATTAGAATTTATGTAATGAGAATTGTGAGTGAGATGTGTTTTCTCTCTTTGAATTATTGAATTAGAATTTGCTTGAATCTTATAAATGATGTGAGGTGTATTTTCTCTCTTTGAGTTATTAAATTAGAACTTGCTTGAATCTTAAAACATTGACTTATCAATCACCATTGATCGTGACGCCTTCTTCATCTTCTATCTCTAACTCATGGTTGTTTGTTTCTTTTCTATTTTATTTTATCACTTTATCTCAAGAAATCACTTGGTTAGATATTCAATCTTATATGTAATCACTCAAATCCACGTCGACCTATTGCTAGTGTTTAAAATTTTGTTTGGGTCGTTTTATGTATTATTATATTAATTTAGTATATTAATAAATAATAATAATAAAAATAATACATTAATAAATAATAATGATAATAATAAATAATTATTATTACTATTATTAAAAATAGTAAATTATATTATCAATTTCAAAGAAAATATATTAAAAGAAAAAAAGAAAAATAATTACATGAGTAGATGTGCCCATAACACATTTGAACAATATTTTCTAGTATGATCTGATATATGACATAATCTGCATTTTCTTGGTACTCTTTGTGTAGTGTCAATTTATGTTATAATATATTAATAAATAATAATAGTAATAATAAATAATAATAATTATATGATTAATAATGATTATAATTAAAAAATAATTAAAATTAAAAATAGTAAACTATATTATAAATTTAAAAGAAAATACATTAAAAATACTAATCGGGCAATTGTTTATTTAATAACTTTAAACTAATTATATTATTTAATAAAACAAAATACTAATAAATAATTATCATAATTTGCTACTTACTAAATTGGATAATTTGTGGTTAATCAATTTGTTATCAAATTGTACAATTGATTAATTTTTTTATTTAATGATTAATCATAAATTGCTAAAATTGATTTTCTCATTAAATATGATTTGATAAATTGATTAATTTGGTCATTAATTTACAAATTGATTTAATATCAAAAAAAATTCATTCGTGTGATTGGCAAATTGAATATACATTTATTCAATCGTATCAATTTTGATATATATATTTTGCCACACTACCAAACACACGACTCAATTTTTTTGATATATTGACATAAAATCAGGTAATATATTGTATACTAATGTATTGTTAATTTATCTCAAAAGATAAAATCAAATTAAATATATTCATCTTTCAAAGGTATTTTAAAAAAATTTATGTATAAAATGATTAGATTAGATTCATTTTTTACTTTTATTACTTTTTTCAATCATACAAATCAATTTTTTTGATATTAAATTAATTTATAGATTAATAAAAAAAATTAATCAATTTACTAAATCATATTTAATGGAAAAATTAATTTTCACAATTTGTGATTAATGATTAATTTAACCATTTAATGAGAAAATTATTCAATTGTACTAAGTAACAAATTGATTAATCAAATTATCTTGGTAAGTAGCAATATTGGTAGGTATCAAATTAATTTTAGCAAATTGAGTAATTTTAAATTGTAGAATTTGATAAGTAGCAAATTATTATTATTATTATTATTTATTAGTATTTTGTTTTTTTTAAATGATACAATTAGTTTTAATTTATTAAGTAAACAATTGTCCAATTGTACTTTTAATGTATTTTAATTAAAATTTATAATATAATTTACTATTTTTAATTATAATCATTTTTCATTATAATTAATTTTAATAATAATAATAGTAATTATTATTATTTATTAATTTAATTATTTATTAATATATTAAATTCATATAATAATGCATAAAATGACAACAACAAAAAAAAAATTAAACCCTAACGCGAGGTTGTCCCCTAAGCAACGACCTCCAACTAGGTCTATTTTAGTTTTGCCTTTCGTTTCGTTGGTCGCACTCTCAACCAACAACTTTCTATTAGGTCTAAAAAGTAGGATAATTTAATATATAAAACTGAAAGTGGAGTATTTTAGTGTAAAAAAAAATGAATATTCGTGAAAAAAAAATCCTCACATTGTGCAACAACACTACCCATGATAGATGACATGAGTAATAAAAGTATTGCTAAAAGAGAAACAAAGGACTTCAATTTGGAGACACCGAATAGAGACGCCATTTCTGACG
This sequence comes from Cicer judaicum, assembly GCA_037974835.1. Taxonomy (NCBI): domain Eukaryota; kingdom Viridiplantae; phylum Streptophyta; class Magnoliopsida; order Fabales; family Fabaceae; genus Cicer; species Cicer judaicum. The sequence goes on from JBBPBS010000276.1 coordinate 10,836,399, forward strand.
TGCACAAAAAATTTATGTTGTTAAGTTACAAGATTGAGGTGAGAAATAGGGTAGTTAAAAAAATTTAAAATTAAACTAATTTGTAGAATTTAATTAAATAATTGTTTTTGAATTGAACTAATTTATAAATATTGAGAATCAAATTTTTTTTTTTTAAAGTTTAATAACTGATTTGATTTTTAAAATTTGAATTGAACCAAATCAGTTTGTAGTTGGAAAAAACTCAATCAAATCGGTTTATAGTTTGATAAAGTTAAAATCATATTTGTTTTTTTTAAAAGTAATCAGGGATAATTATATAGAATATAGCTTATAGGTAGAGTTGTGCAAAAAATCCGGTTATGAGACATAAATACAAAATTAAATCCAAATTTATTTTAAATATCTGGTTAAAATAATATAGTTATAATTTGATTTATTTACTAACGAGTTGGATATCCACTTATGTTTTATATTTAGATTTAGTTTTTATCCACTCAACTCAAAAAAATCATAAATCTTCAAAACTCTAAAACTATTTTGATTTTGCCATCTTATAGGCCCAATATTTTGTTAATTTTGAGATTTTATTTTTTCTTAAAAAATTTTGAAATTTATTATTTTCAAAAAAAATTATAAAACCTTTTTTTTTTCTCTCAGAAATATTTTAAATCAATTTTTTTCTCGATTTAAAAGTATTATAAACCATTTTTTATCAAAAAAAAATATTTTTTGGCAAATTTTAAGAAAAAAATAAAATAAAAATTGTCAAAAAAATTTAAAAAAAAAAAATCTCTTTTTTTTTGAAAAGGTTGTTCTATAGGCCCACTAAGCACACAAACTTTTAAGGGCTTTATTTTTAGAGATAATTAGTGAGGTTATCAAATTGACAACTCTACTTATTATTAACCAACTATACTTTATGATAATTAGTTAATGAATTAAGATATTTAATATTTATTGAAGAATATTAAAATATGATAGACTAAACATTTTAAATATAATTTTTTAAATTATTGATTTTAACAAGATGAATTTTTTCAAAATGTTAGGTTAATATGTTAGGTTGAAAATGATATTGAAATTTAGATATTACTCAAACTTAACTCAATTATAAATGTTAAATACAAAAATTAATATATTAAATTTATTAAATATTTTAAATTTACTAAATTTTGTGATGCATACAAAAAGGGCAAATTTTAGCCGACGGTCCATCTACGTACTGGAAATAAACTTTCAAGTGTTTATATTCTCTACGCTTTTATTATGATGCACTAATTGTTAAATTTGATCGAAAAAACTTTCAAGTGTTTGTATTTTGTACGGTTTTAGTAATAAGAAATTTATTGAAGTAATATGAATCAAAATTGGTGGTCTTAATGAAGTTAGTAACAAATCAATTTTAATCGTAAGTTATTATAAACAATTGAACATTTTTTATTTTAATCACAAGAGAAGTCAATTGTATGGTTGATGTATGTTTTTTTTATTGAGATTTCGTTGTGTAAAAATAATCGATTTTTAAATATGAATAATCGTTTTTGTTAAATAACCGACTTTTAAACTATGAATAAATAATTTTTTTTGAAAATAACTATTAAAAAATAATCAAAATTTAACCGGATTTGAGAAAAAATCAATTTTAAAATTGAATTTTTCAAAACTGGTTGCTTAATTAAAAACCAGTTATTTAACTAGAATCAATTTTACAATTGGTTTTATAACAGGTTTTAAACCAAATAATGAATTTGGTTATAAATCTAAATCCATATATTGATTTTTAAATGAATATGGTTTTTTTTTTTTTGTTTTTTTTTATTTATAAAAATCAACCATACACGTCCCTACTTATAGAAACAAAATAACAAAGTTAAAACTAGTTTGATTCTATTTAATGTAATAAACCAGTTCACCATTTTATAAAACAATTTGATTCGATTTTTTAAACTAAAAACTAACTTAGTTCCATTTTTCAAATTGAAATCTAGTTCGATTCAGTTTTCAAATTATTATAATTTACAATTGAACTTTGTTCATCTTTAATGAGAAGTACATAAATTTATCACTTGAAATGTGTATTTATAGATAAACATAGATACTTAATGTTCCTCTTATTGCTCACTAAATCTTGACCGTAATCACACATGGCACAAAGACTAATTTTTCATCACATTATTACTGTTAGTTAGAACTATTAATTTCACTAGTCCACTAATTATTGATCCAACCTATATGTCATATGGGTAACAAAATTCATAGTTTAAAAGACCTAAAAAAGAAAGCCCTTAAAATCAAAAAGTCCCTAAGTTTTGTGGGGCCTGTGGACCCATTTTTCCAAAAAAATAAAATTGATATTTGTTTGAAAAAAAATTGAATTTTTTTTTTAATTTTTTTTTCTCAAAATATTTTTTTTGAGAAAACAAAAATCAATTTTTTCCAGAAAAATAATGTTTTGATTTTGCTCACAATTTTTTTTAAAAAAAATATTTTTTTTAAAATATCTTAATTAATAAATATTGGGTCTATAAGTCCAATTCAATTAAACCTATAAAAATAATGAGCGAGAGTCTTAAATATATTATTTCAATAAGAGACTAGTATTAGGGGTTTAGTGAGAAATTTTGAGGTTTCATTAACAGCTGTACTGTTTGCCGTGACAAAAGTGTTAGAATTAATTTAAAATCATAAATAGATTGTGATATGCTTACACTTTATTTACGCAACTTGTACAAGTGGATATCTACTTCTGATCTAAAGAAGGGAACATATATTTTGAACGTATAGTTTTCTTCGAAAGCTAAAGACGAAGTGGATTTAAAGTGTTGGTGTTTATCCGCAATAGTTCATGAATCCAAACTCATCTCACTAATAAAATTATTATTTTTTTTTTAATTATATATATATATATATATTTATTATATTTAAATTTTTTATTTTGTTTTATTATTATATAATGATTATTATTTTGTTATATTAATTATAATAAATACAACTTTTTTTATTAATAATCTTTTTTATATTATTTATAATAAATACGACTTTTAAATTTATTATATATATATATATATATATATATATATATGAACGGTGCATATGTAGGAAGGGAAATTCGAATTTCATTGATGGTTGAAGATGAAAACTTAAGTTTCAATCCAATAAAAGTAGGGATGAAAATGGGTAGAGTTTGGGTAGGGTACCCGTACCCATACCCGTAGTTTAAAAAAATATCCATACCCGTACCCTTACTTCTGGGTATCTAAGTGTCCGTACCCATATCCATTACCCACACTTTAACTAAAATAGATCGATAAATAGATATTATTTTGTGATTAAATTTAAAAATTATTCAAACATACAAAATTGAGTTGTCAAATAAATATATAATTATTACTTTATGTGACAACTCTATTTTATTAAATGTTATTATGATATTCGTTTTGTATTTGTTTTTCTTACCGAAGAAACTAATAACATATAATAAAATATTATTCTCAAATAAATAATAATTATATCTTTACTTGATAACTTTATATTATTAGATTTTATTTTTATCTTTGTTTTGAAGTTATACTTCGCAACAAAGATGACCTTAAACCCCAAACCCTAAACCATAACTAATATACTTAAACCTTGAACTCTAAACTCTTAATGTCAAATCCTATATACTAACACACTAATTGTTATGAAGTAAAACTATAAAATGAAGATAGTAATAACATTTAAAAAAATAGAGCTGTCAAATAAAGTACTAATTACATAATTATTAGACAACACTATTTTACTAAATGTTATTATTATCTTCATTTAGTAGTTAGAATTCGTAATGAAGATAATTCCTAAATATTTAACCCCGAACCCTAAACCTTAAATACTAAACTGTAAACTCTAAATCCTAAACCTAAACCGTAAACCTTAACCCATAAACTCTTTACCTTGAATCTTGAACCTTAAACCCTAAACTCTAAACCCTTATCCCTAAACGTGATTTCTTAAACCCTAAACATTACTTTTTAAATCCTAAACACCCTAACATACTAAACCCTAATAAAATAGAGTTGTCAAATAAAGATGTAATTATTACTTTATTTGACAACTATATTTTATTATAGTAAAATAGAAAGAGAGATTAAGTAACTATTAAGTTTGTTTTAGTAAAATAAAAATAATAATAGTTATACATAAAATAAATAAGGGGACCAATGGACTTGACCTATATATGTGAATTCTAATAAAAAGAGCTACTTGCCGCCGTCTCCGTAGAAGGGAGAGGAAACACAATAATGCTCTAGTTAGTCAAACAAACTCAATTTCTCAAATTTTTAACTATATCAATTTCTCTCTAAGATACATGAGTTCTCTGTTTATCAAATTAATCATTTTGCATTGTTCTTCTTTACCGTAAGTCTAATTTTAGTGAAACCAACACCAAAACAATCGTTTGAAAAATGGTCATACCTTTATTAGTTTTCTTATTTTAGGGATGACAATGGGTAGAGTTTGGGTAAGGTATGAAGTTGCAACTCTTATGACAATATTATTTGAGATCAGTAAAAACAATTTATAAGAAGTTGCAAGTATAATTATAAAGACACGATGAATAAAATATAACTATTAGTTATGAAGACACAATTATTTAACTATTCATCGTAAACAAATTCTTAAAAAGTTTGTAAATGTTTATCTTTTGATTTGTTTATAAATATTGTAACAGTCCAATGATATTAATAGATATTAAAACATAAAGGAAAACAATTAATTAAACTAAATATTAATATAATAAATAAATAACATATTTATATAAGTGCGGGTGTGGGGCGGGGTGGGTACTATAGTACCCGAACCCACACCCATACCCGTTTAATTTTGCGGATAATTATCCGTCCTCGTGCCCATACCTGTTATGCGGGTTTTTACCCATTGTGGATTTTTTTTACGGGTATCCACTGGGTCTGGGTCTAATTACCATCCCTAAATAAAAGATAAAGATGATTACATATTTTTTTACTAGTCGGATGCGAGAACAACATAAACAAAATTAATTCCCGTTCCACCTAGCCTATTGTGATATCTAATTTCCAATTGTTAGCTGTGACTAATATCACTCAAATAAAATAAAATAAAAATTCAATTATACATTCTTTTGAACTTTTACATGAGAACAAATAAACTAATGTGTATTGATGGTGGCTGGTATATTGTCGAACTTTTAGTTGAAAAGGTCAATACAACAAAAAAAAATCCAGCTTGTGTATCTAAGATTAAAAGTGTGTATGTATCTGATATATTAAGTTAGAAGAATTTTAATCTGAGAGGATGAGAGAATAAAATCTCTTAATCATTCAATCATAATGTTTTAATTACATTATCATTCGATCAATAATATTTTAATTACATAATCCTTCAATTTTCAGAAAATTTGGTCTGTATTATATCGTTTTCAAGTATTCGTGACACTGTTAGTTGACTCACTGTAGTCACTCACTACCCCTTTCTCAAGGCTAACTATGACCATTTCTTCTTACGTCCAAAAAAGTTAGTTGACCGAAAGTCTTGAGACAACACTAAGCATACATCAAACCACGATTTCATTTCAGTTATAACTATAATATATAAATAACTGTATGCACATTGAGGACATAAAAGTGTAACACATTATTACGTTAGCTCCTCAGTCATGATGATCCATATAAGAAATATTTTGCTCTTAAGTTTTCTACTTAATAATTTTCATGTCATCATTTGCAACAACATAGACAAGGATATCCTCCTATCCTTCAAATTTCAAGTAACTGATCCAAACAACGCTCTATCCAGTTGGAAAACAGATTCCAAACACTGTACTTGGTATGGTGTCAACTGTTCCAAAGTTGGCGAAAGAGTTCAATCTCTCAACTTATCAGGACTTGGTCTATCTGGTAAACTACCCTCTAACCTCTCCAACCTCACTTACCTTCATTCACTTGACCTTTCCAAAAACACTTTTCATGGCCATATTCCATTCCAGTTTGGTTATCTTTCACACCTCAATTTCATTCAATTAGCTCGCAACAATCTCACTGGTACACTTCCACAACAATTGGGCCAACTCCATCGTCTACAAAGTTTAGACTTTTCTGTCAATAGTCTCACAGGTAAAATCCCTTCAACATTTGGCAATCTCCTTTCTCTCAAAAATCTTGCCTTGGCTAGCAACCAGTTTGTGGGTCAGATTCCAAGTGAATTAGGAAATCTTCACAATCTTTCACAACTTCAACTCTCAGTGAACAATTTCACTGGAAAGATTCCTACTTCTATCTTCTTCAACCTCTCTTCTTTAGTCTTTTTATCCCTCACTAACAACAATCTCTCAGGCGAGTTGGCGCAGAATTTTGGCGTGGCATTTCCAAATTTAAGAACACTTGTTTTAGCAAGCAATAGATTTGAAGGTGTGATTCCTAAGTCTATATCCCATGCTTCACATCTTCAAATTGTAGATCTTTCTAACAATAGATTTCATGGGTCAATACCACTATTCACCAACTTGAAAAACCTCACTCATTTGTATCTTGGCAATAATTATATTACTTCCACCTCATCATTGAATTCTCAGTTCTTTGATTCCCTTAAAAACTCTACCCAGTTGGAAATTCTTTATCTTTATGATAATTACTTGGCTGGAGAACTTCCAAGTTCTCTTGCATATCTTTCTAGCAATCTACAACAGTTTTGTGTTGCTAATAATAAGCTAAATGGAAGCATTCCTAAGGGATTGAAGAAATTTCAAAATCTCACATCCTTCTCTTTTGAGCAAAATTATTTCACTGGAGAGTTACCCTTAGAACTAGGAACACTCAAGAAATTGGGTAGGCTAGTGGGATACCAAAATAGATTGTCAGGTGAAATTCCAGACATATTTGGAAATTTTACAAATATGTTTGATCTTGAAATAGGAAACAACCAATTCTCAGGTAGAATTCCAACGAGTATCGGACAATGCAAGAGGTTGAGTATTCTTGACCTGGAAAGTAATAAGCTTGTTGGTGAAATACCAGAGAAGATTTTTCAACTCTCTGACTTGACATCCTTGTACTTACAAGGAAACTCTCTGAACGGTTCGCTTCCTCCTGAACTCAACATGAAGCAACTAGAGACCATGGTTATTTCGAACAACCAGCTCTCAGGATACATTCCAAAATTTGAAGTAAACGGCTTGAAGTATCTTGTGATGGCAACAAACAAATTTAGTGGCACTATTCCAAATAGTCTAGGGGATTTAGCATCCCTTGTGAATTTGGATCTATCATCAAACAATCTCACTGGCCTTATTCCTGAGAGTTTAGAAAATCTTGAGTATATGATGAGATTAAATTTGTCTTTCAACAATTTGGAAGGACACGTTCCTATGAAAGGTGTTTTTATGAACCTAAACCAAGTTGATCTCCAAGGTAACAACAAACTATGTAGCATCAGCAATGAAGTTATGCACAAGTTAGGTGTCACTTTGTGTGTTGCAAGTAAAAACAAGAGAAACATTTTACTCCCTATCATTCTAGCTTGTATAGGTGCTACTGTTTTGTTCACTTCAATGCTCTATCTATTGTGGTTGCTAATGTCTCAAAAGAAGAAACACAGAGGAGAAAACAAGTTTGTCATCAACTCCTCTAAAGGGGTTGCCTCAAAATATATCCTATGGTGATATCAGGCTTGCTACAAACAATTTTTCAGCTGCAAACTTGGTTGGAAAAGGAGGGTTTGGCTCTGTTTACAAGGGTGTGTTCAACATCATCACTAGTGAAAATCAAACCACCACACTTGCTGTTAAAGTTTTGGACCTGAAACAAAGCAAAGCATCTAAGAGTTTTACTGCAGAATGTGAAACATTGAAAAATGTTAGGCATCGGAATCTCGTCAAGGTGATCACTTCTTGCTCCAGCACTGATTACAAAGGGAACGATTTTAAGGCCCTTGTTATGCAATTCATGCCAAATGGTAATTTGGAGATGAGTTTATACCCGCAAGATCTCGAGTCGGGACCTTCGCTAACCCTGATGCAAAGGCTAAACATTGTAATTGATGTTGCATCTGCCATGGACTACTTGCACCATGATTGTGATCCACCCATAGTCCACTGTGATCTGAAACCTGCCAATGTCCTACTAGATGAAGATATGGTTGCACATGTGGCAGATTTTGGATTAGCAAGGTTTCTATCTCAAAATCCAGCAGAGAAACATAGTAGCACCCTGGAACTGAAGGGATCAATCAGCTATATTGCACCAGGTACTTATAACTTACTAATGAGTATTCTACTTTGATTTGTATTATTTTTACCTTCTTTTTATGCAAAACAATGTTTGTTATATATATGTGTATACATTTATAGCTATCTAATATTGGTGTGGCATGTTTCAGAATATGGTTTAGGTGGCAAGGCTTCAACATGTGGCGACGTGTACAGTTTTGGAATACTACTTCTAGAGATGTTCATAGCCAAAAAACCAACAGATGAAATGTTCAAAGAAAGCATGAACAAATTTGTTTCAGACATGGATGAGAAGCAATTAATGAATGTAGTCGATCAAAGGCTTATTAAACATTATTATGAATATTCAAAACAGGATTTCAGCAGTGATTGTCGTAGCGATGGGTCCGGCGACAACAACTATAGTGGTAACACACATTTGATGCACAAAGTTGAGGAGTGCATAGCTGGTGCAATGAGAGTTGGCTTGTCACGTATAGCACATCATCCCAAAGATCGGTGGACCATGAGAGAATCCTTAACGATATTGCATGGAATTAAGCAGTTTATCCTAGACTTGTGATGTTGGTCTCATGTCTGCTATATGTGTGTGATTTGTACTTACTGGTTTAATCTATAAATATTTGCAATAAGTCTCATGCGCTCTTTATAAATAAGTATACGATGAATAGGAATATAAAAATATTTTATGAAATGTATTTAAAATGACAAACAAAATAATTTTGTTCCTCTGCTAATTTTGTCACGGTTGAGCATGTAAAAATACATGCTAATAGCTTACCGATAAGAAAATAAATGAATCCCCATTTTAGATACCAAAAGCATATAATTCAAGCACTTAGCAACCTGATAACCATATAGCCCCCTTAAACTTTCGCTTTTGATTCCAAGGAGTAATCTAATCTTATTTTGGTCCTTAGTTTTCCTAGTTAATTTTCCCGATCTAAAACTGTAGGAGAAGGTTTAAATTCAAATGCTTAGCACATTTGAGTTTCATATCTAAACTCACTTAGCTATGCCTTTCATGAAGTCAGACATAGAGGCTTATCATAAACTCAAGTTATATGGATCAAATTCCACTGAGATGCAAGTATACATTTTTTTCACCTATATTTTATAAATATAAGCTAAAATATAATTTGAAACACTAATATTTTTCACGTATATTAAATGTTACTTATAGCAAATTTCAATTTGTCCCTATCTCTCACTTGAAATATCAATTTCCTTCACACTTCTCGAGCTCAAATCAAGTTCCATAATTTTAAAGTTAGATTTGACTTCTAACTATACTTTTTAATGATATTTCATGTTTAAGCTATTTGATATGTATTTTTCACTTTTGAGGCTAATTCAAATAATAATAAACTATTTGAGTTGGTTTTTTATTAACAATTTTAATCATAGGAAAAGTTTTATTTTAAAAATCTTTTCTGGAAAATGAAAGGAAATGAGCTGAGTTGTTAGAAGACAGAAAGCTAGAGTCATCCTTCTCTAACTTAGCAGCCAACATAAACTGCACTAAGCCCCAAATCTTCCCAACACATCACATAGTCATTAGGTCCTCTTGTTCCAACTAATTACAGAATTGTATTTGTATAACAGCATCATGAATTGGTCAAGGGTTGAGGTAATTGACAGCAAGTGTATTAACATAGAGAAAAACACACCACTACTGTCATTATACAAATACACCAGTGCAATCTCCCTTAAAGTCCTAGCAGGTGAATGTCTAATTCGACAACAATTGAATGGTTTACATGATTTAAAATCCTTCTAGTAATAAATTTGACAACATATTCAAAGTTCTTGAAAATTTCCATAATATACATTCTTCCAAAACACAAAAATCAAATGAAAACCTGACATTAAGCTATATCAGTACATACAAGCCGAAGTAACTGATTAACAATCTTGGTACCTTCACCTGATTAACAGTACATACAAGCCGAAGTAACTGATTATCAGTACATACAAGCCGTGCTCAGAATGTGCCCTTCACCTGATTAACAATCTTGGTACCTTGGTTTTTCATTTATTGCAGAAAAATAACAGCACCATAAAAACAGCAACTGTCAAGCCGTGTTCGGATCCAGACATTTGTTGTTAAAAAGAGCTGCATACTTCATTCTTCATTTTGTGAGTTCTACATCCAAGCAGTAGGACCTGCAATTCTGATATAATTCACATTTGTTCCCTAGTTTGTATCCCTACGGTGCTACTGTTTAACAAAGCTCCTCTATATATAAGAAGGTGCTATTATGTGAATCTAAATAATGCAATCATGTTTGAACTATACTAAATATAGTATACTCACATTCTCATGTCCAAGCTATGCAAACAAAGTTGACATTGTGATTTAAATAAATTAGTGTACATCTCTATCTTAAATTTGAGAGATGGAATCAGTAAAAAAAAAAGTGCATATATTCAAAAACCCTAGCTAATAAAAGAACGCGAATTTTCCCAGTAATTATACAATTAACTACAAGATAACAATTCCAAGAACTTTCATGTTCCAAAATTTAGTAATGTAAACTCAGCCAAAGCTCATAAGAGACTGGATTTCTAGAATAAGCTCTTAATTTCCTTTTCTTATTTAGAAATAACTCTCATCACAAGTTTATATGCTGCATAATCAAATTATGTAACCCTTACACAATCAATTCTCTAATTGCAGTTGTTGCACCCACATATATCTCATAAAAGCTCAGTTGTATTTAATTACTAAATACAAGACTTGCACTTGCAAGTATATACACAAACCTAGTGTTATCTGATTGTATACCATGACCTACCAAATTTTATCCATCAATCACACACACCATCTTTTCCACCAATAAACCCCTCATTTTATCCGATTTTCATAATAGGTGTTGCAGTAAAAAACATTAATAGATACCCATCATATCATGTTTTCCACTCTATGGTGGCACTGCCCCCTTCCACTCAACACCAAACATAGCTCCTTTTATGATTCGACTAAGAATATTTTATACGGTCCAAATACCCGCCAAGTCAATTCAACAATAACAGGTAGGCTGATCCTTATGTCCAACCATGATTAGAAAAGTTAGAATTAAGTAGTGAACACATTTATAAGTAGATACATGCAGTTCAATTCTCATGCATCAACCAACTAGATATATAAAACCAAAAATACAACCTGTCATAAGAGTAAGCTAGCATACAGCCAATCAAAACACGCACTAAGAAAAAAGTTTAATGGTGATTGAATCCACCAAATAGTGGTCCCAACCCATAGAGTATTCATAAGTTGCAAAGGGACTATGCTATATATCAAATTATCTATCCATATTATATTATATATATTTAAAACAGACTCCTATGCCACCTCATAGTATTTCTTTCACATGTGCAAATATATGCCACCTCAGCAAAAAAGCATATGTGTACGCCTTAGAGAGCTCTCTTGTGTTTTTATGTTTCACTTCATTTTTTTTCTACTTAGTTTCTAAATAATTTGTCCCTCTTTTAATCCCTCTAATCCCTAATTTTTTAATGACTTCATCCAACAATTTCTTCTTCCTTCTTGTGCTCCATCCTCGCAAAATCTTCTTCTTCGAAATCGCCGACTCTACTCCAAAGATACACTGAAATAGGTATGAGTTGGTTCATTACAACAAAAAATTTCCTTCTCTTTGTCCATTTTTGATTTTGCTCTACCATAAATTCAATTATATTCTATGCAATCTTTGAAATCAATATGTCTCATAGTGACTTAATGTTATGTATAGTTTCTTACATCAAATTCTATCATTGCGACTATCTAGGAAATCTAAGTTGGAATGAGACCGACAAACTTCACTAACCATGGTACCCAAGTTTCAATGCTATGACAAAGTATATTTATACATTAATATTTTTCCCTCACCCTTCTAAACTATTTTCCTTATTTAGTTGTTTTTAAGTGTCACTTTGCTTTGTGTGTCTCATATTTTTAGTTTTACTTCAATGTAGTATGTATTGAGTAGCTTAGTTGAAAAAGTTTAATTCAAATAATTTTAAGCATGTTTAGAATTGAATTGAGTAAATTAAATCATTTTAAATTTCAGAACACAAATATACATCTATTGTAGAAATCTGCATTTATTGTGGTAATTGTGATTTTAAATCGGATATACTAGAATTTTAATTTTCAAACATTCAAATTATTATTAATATTGGTTACAAAATATTTTGGTTAGAAAATATTAATTGTCAAACAATTATAAGTATACAAATAATTACAAATGAATTACTTTAATTTCATCTATTATATATATTTCAATATTTATATTTAATATATTCGATTTAAAGTTAAAATATTTGTATTTTATTTTCTACTTTGAATATTGATAAATATATATAATATATAAATATTTAGAAATTATAGACAAAGTCGTTTCTCTTTAAATTTTGGTCAGTTTTATTTTACTAAAACTAATTACATTTAATTTGTTATTTTATAGTGTTAATTGATATTAAATTAAAGTAATTTATTTGTAATTATTTGCATTTGATGTATATTTATAATTGATTGACAATTAATATTTTATAACCAAATTATTATAAATTTTGAATTTCAGTTTTGAAACCAAAATATTAATTATTATGATTACTCTATTAATGTTAGTAATAGTTTGAATTTTTGTAAATTAAAATTTACATATATCTAATTTAAAATAAAAAATTTCACAATTATCTCAAAGATTGATGATTAAAATGATCGAGTGAGAACAAAAAATATTTGTATTTGATTTTTTACTTTGAATATTGGTAAATATATAATATATCAATATTTATAAATCATGGACAAAGTCGTGACTCTTTGAATTTTGGTTAGTTTTATTTTATTGAAATTAATTAAATTTGATTTGTTGTTTTATAATGTTTATTGACGTGAATTATTTTAATTTCATGTCAATTAGCACTATAAAATAACAAATTAAATGTAATTAGTTTCAGTGAAATGAAATGACTTTGTCCATCATTTCTAAATATTTATATATTATATATATTTACCAATATTCAAAGTAGAAAATCAAATATAAATATTTTTTGTTCTCTCACTCGATCATTTTAATAATCGATCTTTTTGGTAATTTTGAATTTTTTTAACTTTAAATCGGATATATTAGAATTTTTATTTACAAACATTCAAACTATTATTAATATTAATCGAATAATCATAATCATTAATAATTTGGTTTCAAAATTAAAATCTAAAATTTATAACAATTCGGTTACAAAATATTAATTGTCAAACAATTACAAGTATACATTAAATACAAATAATTGCAAATAAATTACTTTAATTTAATGTCAATTAACACTATAAAATAACAAATTTAATTTAATTAGTTTCAATAAAACAAAACTGACTAAAATTAAAAGAGACATAATTTTGTCTATCATTTCTAAATATTTATATATTGTATATATTTACCAATATTCAAAGTAAAAGTCAAATATAAATAGATAAAATTAAAGTAATTCATTTGTAATTATTTATATTGATGTATACCTATAATTGTTTGACAATTAATATTTTGTAACCGAATTGTTATAAATTTTGAATTTCGGTTTTGAAACCAAAATATTAATCATTATGATTACTCTTATTAATATTAATAATAGTTTGAATTTTTGTATATTAAAATTTTAATATATCAAATTTAAAATAAAAAATTTCACAATTATCACCAAGATTGATGATTGAAATGAGTGAAAAAAAAATATTTGTATTTGATTTTCTACTTCTAATGTTGATAAATATATTGTGTATAAATATTTAGAAATGATGGACAAAGTCACGACTCTTTGAATTTTGGTTAGTTTTATTTTATTGAAATTAATTAAATTTGATTTGTTGTTTTACAATGTTAATATATTTGATTTAAGATAATTTTTTTTACAATTACCACACAGATCAATGATTAGAATGATCGAGTGAAAAAACAAAAAATATTTATATTTAATTTTCATTTTTTAATATTGGTAAATATATATAGCATATAAATATTTAGAAATGATTGACAAAGTCATGTGTGTTGAATTTTGGCCGGCTTTATTTTACTGAAACTATTTAAATTAAATATATTATTTTATAGTATTAATTGACATGAAATTAAAGTAATTCATTTTCAATTATTTGTATTTGATGTATATTTATAATTATTTGACAATTAATATTTTGTAATTGTTATAAATTTTGAATTTCAATTTTAAAACCAAAATGTTAATCATTATGATTACTCTGTTAGTGTTGTTTGAATGTTTGTAAATTAAAATTCTAATATATCTGATTTAAAATAAAAAAATTCACAATTTTCACAAAGATGAATGATTAAAATGATCGAGTGAGACAAAAAAAAAGTAATAAAATAAAATACAAAGTGAATGTATTTTCAACTATTTCACTTTAATCATTTTTAATTTTAGTAATAAAGTAATATATTTTATAATTCAATTGTATATCAATTGAGTCTCTCTCTTAATTTTAATTGTCAAATACATTACTTCAATATTTGACATATCCATCAATCTCAATATTAATAAGTTACTTTATTTATTCAAATCATTCTTTTAAATTGATATTTCTCTTCTATGAATTATATTAATAAAATTGTATATATATATATATATATTATTGATATAAATACAAAATTAAAACATAAAATTTCATATTAATTCTTTTTAAATTCACTTAAATTAAATAAATAAAAATATACCCGCTTTTTGTGCGGGTTAGCATCTAGTTTACATTATTACGAAGAAATGTTCATATTAAAATTTCGCAACAACTATTATCTATCCATATTTTATATTATTACGAAATATATCTAAATCACAAATCAAATTTTCATTTCTGTCGATATGAATAAAATAATTCAATATATATATATCATTTACAAAATTTACATGTAAGAATAAGAAAGAGTATATCCATCCAGAATAAACCGAATTTGTTCTCTAAATCTTCTACAAATTAATTAAGATTCTTTAATTTTATCTTGATACAATGATATCAAAATAACATGATACAGATATCAAAACAACATGATGTTGGAACAACTTACATTGGATCAACTTCTTTACAAACATATTCTTTCTTTATAGTAAAAAATTTAAATAGAAATATTTCAAAAAAAAACTAATTATTAAAAAACCTCATTTAAAACTTCAATTATAAATAACTAAAGATTTGATTAGAGATAATTTATAAGTTTACGAAGAACCTATTTATAAATAGATTTATTTCTAAACTCATACACCTTTTTTCTTATAAGTTCATAAACTTAATTATAATATAATTAAATGTATAAATTAACAAAATTAATAATATAATTAAACACAAAAAATTAATATTATAATTAGATTTAATAGCTTAATATATTTAAAAATATAAATAAACAAATTATATTGTGTATACTATATTAAATTGTATACATGTTTT
>JBBPBS010000276.1:10860510-10910403 GCA_037974835.1 Cicer judaicum
TTAAAGGACCACGAGTAATATTTTATATATAATTTATTATACAAGTTATACATGAGATATATTTTTGTCGATTATGCATAAAATGTAAAAAATATTATAATACAATAATTATAATATGATACAAAAACATACACAAAACAATTTATCATCGATTAAATAATTATAAGATTGTCATTTATAAGACAATTAGTTAAAAGATAAAAAATCAAGTTAATATTCTAACAACCATTATCAAGGCTTTATTTTGAATCTTCCTTATGTATAATTAATCTTTTCACTTTACTATGAAGGGTCATTTTTTCATTCCCATTTTAATTTTAACTTCTATTGTAGATTCATTTCCTCAAGATAAATAACATTTTCACAATTTAGAGTGTAGTAAGAAACATCAAAGATGGTAATTTATGTTGAAAAACAAGTTTTTAATTATAAAAGTTTGATATTTTATTGTTATATTTTTATGTTTTTATTAAATAATATGTTAATTTTGTCTTTGTACGGAATTTAGATGGAATAAACAAAATAACTAATAACTAATATGTCATTTTATTCAACTTTATTTTTTATAATATGTTAAAATGATATATTCAACTTTAAATAATAAATATATTAATATCTAACATTATTTTTTATTTATCACAATGAAACTATCTTTTCTAAAGCTGCTTCCATATTTTATAAACAATTATTTTAATCATCCGCAAGAAAATTGAATTTTTGTGAACAACGACCATAATTATGTGAACAACGACCATAATTATAACACACTGAAGTTTAATAGAAAGATGGCAAACACATGTATAAATAAACAGGTGACTTTAAATTTTTAATATTCATATTAATTTAAAACTTTTATTACTATATTTATTAAATTAGATTAATTAATTTATGCATAATGATGTGCATTGAACAAATGTAAATGTATGTAATCCTCTTTTATTTCTTTAAATCTATAGTAATTACTATATTTATTAAATTAGATTAATTAATTTATGCATAATGATGTGCATTAAACAAATGTAAATGTATGTAATCCTCTTTTATTTCTTTAAATGTATAGTAATCGACATTTCTTTTTGTCTCTCATTCTTATCTAATCTTCATTAACAAAGGCTCTAAATATATAATTTATAAGTGAGTTTATAGATAGATTTTCATTCAATTTTAGAGTAAAGTTGTGATGATCTACATCAATGCATAATCATTGAGAATTTAATTTTTGACTAAAAACATATTAATCAAATTATTTTGATCTCTAATATTAATTAATAAAAATAACAAAAAAAATAATCAAACTATTTTATATCTATCTTTAATTAATAAATAAAAATAAAAACAAAATTATACTTTTTATATTTTTTATTTATCTATATTTTTTATTAAAAAACAATTTTATTTTATCTACATAAAAATAATTTATACACAAATATCTCGTATAAAAAAAAACAAGTCACCTTGCAAAGTCGATATTATATTTATAACACTGTCAGATCGACTCATAATATCATAAAGAGGATAACAAGTAGAGGTACCGCTAAAGGTTAGATCAGATCTTGATACATGGAACCTCGTATGTTAAAATAGGATTTTCCCGATTCTGACGATTTCACCGAGTTACACCGTATATTCTTATCGTTGTGGAGATAAAAGAGGAGTTTTATTCTTATCGTTGTGGAGATAAAAGAGGAGTTTTATCGTTGTGGTTAGCCGATGTAAACACTACCGTCTATTACTACTGTATCTACATGTACATGAAAGGGGAGTTTTATCGGTGATGAATATGGTTAACCCATGCGGTTAGTCGATGTGAATTGATTTGGGGAGAAGGTATAACTGGTAAGATTCGGTGAGAAGAGGTATAACGGCCAAAACAAACATTGCAGAATACATTATCTCAATAACAGGTACTATTTTCTTGCTATCCATATTTTTAGATATTAACTTATTTATTTTTATTTTTCAATTAATAAATAACCATATATAAATATAAGTTAATATCATAAAATACCAATGATAAAAATATTAATATAGATGTTTATTTTTATTTTTCAATTAATAAATAACCATATATAAATATAAGTTAATATCATAAAATACCAATGATAAAAATATTAATATAGATGTAAGGGTAAATGAATACTAATTTTTATTTTCATATGACTTTAGAAATGATATTTATAGAGAGTGGATTTTCATGATACATATAATATATGACTTTAGAAATGATATTTATAGAGGGTGGATTTTCATGATACATATATTGTAACAAATAATTTTTAAAATAGGTATAAAAAATAGAAAATACATGGTTGATTAAAATTTATTTTTTTTTAATTTAAATTTAATCATATACTTAATTATTTTTTATTCTTTCTTTAATTAAAATTTATAACATTTAAAGTTTCTAAATTAAAATAAAAAATTGTAGAAAAAAAAGTACTATGATAAAAATTTATATGAATGCATGCATGCATACCAATTTTTATTTTCAATTGTATTATTTATATATAATCATTTTACACTATATACATAATATATTATAAATTTAATATAGGTTAAAGTTTACAATCATATATAATATTTATTTTCATATGACATGCATGACTTTCAAAATCATATTTACTACATGAAAAAAATTAAAGAGAGTGGATTTTCATGATACATATAAAGTTAAAATAATTGTAACAAATAATTTTTAAAATATTTATGAAAAATGAATTGAACTGAAAATATTATAGAAAATACACAATTGATTAAAATTTATTTTTTTGTAATTTAAATTTAATGATATATTAATTTTTTTATTGTTTTTAAAATTAAAATTTATGACACTTAAATTTTTTAGATTAAAATAAAAAATTATAAAAAAAATACTATAATAAAAATTTATATGAATGCGCGCACATTGAGTCTCTTAAAGAATCTATAGACTTCATTATTTTGTTTTTCTCTTGAAGAATCTATAGACTTCATTATTTTTGTTTATATATAAGTATGTATTGTTCACTTATCATAGAGATTTGAATAGTTGACCGAAGATTGTTGTGATTTTGTTTAGTATTGAAATGTTTACATAATTATCTTATAATGATTTGAAATTTTCTTCTAAACATCTTTATAATAATCTAAAACACGGTAGTTCTCTTGATATTGATGGCAAAACTATATTTAAATAATTAAAAATTGCAAGAAATATTTAATTATTTTCATAATGTCCATTATAATATTACTAATCATCCTTATCATCATTTGAG
Organism: Cicer judaicum; assembly: GCA_037974835.1. Lineage (NCBI taxonomy): Eukaryota > Viridiplantae > Streptophyta > Magnoliopsida > Fabales > Fabaceae > Cicer > Cicer judaicum. The sequence continues at coordinate 10,863,765 of JBBPBS010000276.1, forward strand.
ACATTTTTTGCTAGATTATTAAAAATTTATTTGAAATCTACTGTACCACAAGATTAATTATAAATAGGTTGTTAATGATTTTGCAATAAAAAAACACAAAAAAACACAATTTTATTGTGAGAGCACTTTTATTTTAACTCACCCAAGACACCAAAAATGCAAATTAGCGTAATTTATCAGACACATCCATGGTATTTGTTTTGCCACTTTTCCATCAAACAAAATGTTATTCGTTTCCAACCAAATACACAAGTAGCGGCCAATCAAATGAGACTAAACACATGAAAAACATATTTTTCCTTTCTTGTAATAATTTCACTAATGCGTTAAAAGACAATATTATCTATCACTTCACTCCTCAAATGTTAGGGATTCCAATAAAGTCATTTTGAAAATTGATTTGCAAATTTCCTTTTCCATAGTATACCTACAAAATAGGTGATTAAGAGTTTCAACAACTTCAAAACAAAACACACAAAATATAGTTGATGTATATATATCTCTTATTACACCTCTTTGTCATAAATCCACTCATATTCTATCCTTTCTTGTAATAATTTCACCAATTAAACACATTCATTAAGTATATATTTAGTGATCAAAGCTCTTAGGAAATTGTAAAACTTGAAATCTTCTAGTTGTGTTAGTACTTAAAACAAGTTTTCATTAAGTGATTAAAAAGTTCATGAGTAGATGAGAGAGTAAAGACAACACTAAAATCCAAAGTAGCACACAGTTTTGTACTACATTCAAATTTCCAAGTATACAATGTGCTTGGTAAGTCTCTCATAGACTCTTCCATCAATTCCATCCTCAAAAAAACATTTTGGTATATAAGGTTGAGGTATGTGTCATTGTGTCTTAGGTTTGACTTGTGAACAATATTGTTATTGGCATACTCGCTGACTGCCATGTAGACATGTGATATTCACATGGAGTTCATATGAACTAATTAATATTGTTAGCTCGCTGTATCGAAAGTGTTTTTATTAATGGTAGGTGACAAAGACATTAGGAGCACATATGCAGCATCAGGAATTAACGTTTCTAATGGCTGTCTTATTTATTATTTCTGGTCAGTGGACACGACCGGATCGAAGCCATCAATAATATTTATTGATAATACCAAAATATGACGTTATTTTTGTTTTTTTTATAAAACCAAAATATCACCAAAATGCATGTAGAAAAATGAAAAACATTTACTGTACACCTATAGGAGTGTATACACCTTGAAAAATAAAGAGATAAAAAATGTAATGTGTTAGATCTAATATATTGATGATGTGATAGGAAAAAAGATATAGATAAAATAAGTAAGTGTAAAAAAATTAAGAGTGTATGTGTATCATTGTTATAGAAAAATATATATTGGAAACTTCTTAATGAACTCATTTAAGTTATGTCGAAAGATTTATCTCTGCAATCGTGTGTAGATTTAGATACACTATTGTTAGTTAGTTATACTAGTTAGTTACATTAAATAATCAATTAGTTACACTTGTTAGTAGTTTGCTCTTTATTGATTATATTGTATAACCCTTAATGTAATTAGATTCTCATTATTAATTCAATTTTTATAATTTTGGATGTGTATAAGTCACATTAGTCAATGAAATTATTTGTGTTACTATTATCTAAAACTTATTGATCCACATATTATCAAGTTAATATTATTTGTCGGACCACTAAAGTCACGTTCTAAATGTTCAATCATAGACGTAGGAGAGTGTTAAAAATTTCATATTAGATAAGATATGACTTAAAAAATATGTTTATAAGTAGAAGTTAATTAGTTTTCACTTTGAATGTTCATTGAAGTACGTGATCAAATGGTGAATTAAGAGAGAGAAAAAAAAAATATTAAAAAGGAGGTTAAAGATTTAATTCCTACTACTAATATTTCTCTCTATTTAGAGACAAATTAACCACTAATATTCAACTATAAAAAAATCTTAGGCATAAAAACACCAACCCAGTTTCTAAAACAAGAATGATACACTTTGGACATCCATAGTGTTAGAAATTTTATATTAGATAAGATATAATTTAAAAACATGTTTATAAATAAAAGTTAATTAATTTTTACCTTAAATATTCATTGAAGTACGTGATTAATTGGCGAATTAAGAGACAAAAAAATATTGAAAGGAAGGTTAAAGATTTAATTCCTACTACTAATATTTATCTCTCTTTACTAACAAATTAACAACTAATATTCAACTATAAAAAAAAATCTTAGACATAATTAAAACACCAACCCAATTTCTAAAACAAGAATGATACACTTTGGACATCCATTCAACATTTTTTTGGACATCCATTCAACATTTTTTTTATGTCTCTTTAATTCTATCTATCACACTGGTCTCTTTTACTTTTTTTCTTTCAAATTGTCATCTAAATATCTGGACGTTTTTTTAATAATTTTTCTTTTTAAATACTTTGGTATAAAAGAAACAAAAAATATACTAAAAAAAAATATGAGGTATAAAGTTTTTCAATTTTGACATCATGCACACAGGACTTTTTTGAAATGATAAATGAGAGAAAACGAAGTCAGATGAAATGATCTCAATGTACATGCTCTCTTATATTGACACGATACATGCATGCAGCCAAATAGACAAATTTAACAGAAAATATAAATCGGTAACTAACCTTTAACGGTAGCATTTAATTTTTCTTTTTCACCCTCACCTAACTGTTAGTTTTGTTATATCCATGTTAGCTATGAGACTTTTATAAAAACATAATTTAATTATGTTTAAATTTTTCTATTTTTATTAATTGATAAAATTAATCTTTGTTTTAAAAATTAACAGTTTTATTTTATTTTTTTGAATTTTTAATATGATATATAATAATTAACATTTATAAAATAATAATAAAATATAAAAATTTAACTTTTAATTTTAATTTTTTGTCATATTTTTAATTTAATTAATAACATATAAATAATTAAATATTTAGATAATTCTATATTATTGAATTGTATGTTGTGTAATTTAAAATATATTAGATTATTATTTTTTAATTTAAAAATTAAAAAAAATTAAAACTTGTAAATTTTAAAATAAAAAAATTAATTTTATGAACTAATAATAATAATAATAATAAATGACGTATATGGTGACATTTCTACCACAAACACTTGTTTTCTTGTTTTTTTAGTTGTTATGAACAATTATATAAGATTAAACATTAGTAGTCATGTTCCTGTTTTTCTTTTTTTAAGATGACATCATATTTGTTTTGAACAGTAAGGTTATATACTATCCTTGAAAGTTTGTAGAAAGTCTTCCTCCCACTGTTGGACATTATGGCAATAATTCATCCAGAAAAAGTCTGAATTTTGAGACAAAGACAATAAGAATTATGGTTGTGCAGTAACGGCCATTATGGTATTAACTAAAGAACTTGGTTATTTTCATGACAAATAAAAAATTTAGTTAATTCCTTGAAACATAGTAGTTAATATCTGAGTTGTCGATTAAGGCCGGCAATCAAAATATTAGCACAAGACTTCTAATTAGATACGACTCAATTTTTTTTATAATATATTCTAATATTTATATTAATATTTTTTATTTTATATATAACACACTTCAAAATTTTATATTTATATTTTATGTTTAGAATAAATAGTCCGTATTCTACTATTGAATATATGATAACGGTTAGAGTCTACTAGAAGTCACTATTTATCGTCAAATATTAAATTTTTGAAAACCTTAATGTTAGGATTTTGTGATTTTAAGGCTCAATTTTTAAATTCAAAAAGAATCTTCAAAAATATTAAAACAACTCTCATTGATACATTTACAAAATGGTTAGTAGTTTAAAATTAAGAAACTTTATGATAATAATCACAAGTAAACAACTTTGTTGATTGGTTAATGCAATCCACAAAATGGTTAATAACATAAAATTAAAGAACTTGGTCATTTTTATCTAGTAAAAAACATGATTAATAGAGTGAAATAAAATGGCTAATGCAATTCATAAAATCATTAATCAAGTTTTTTATTTCCAATAAAATGACCAAATTCTTATGTTTTTTACGTTATTAATCATATTGTACACAATATTAACCACTATTTTTAGATCATTAATAAAAAAAAAAATTAATTGTGATAAAAAAAAATCAAATTTTGTAATTTAAATCCTGAATCATTTTGTAAATTACATTAACCACTTTATCAGTTAGAAGTAAACCAACGTTTAATTTTTTTAGTTTTTATTTGAATGATGTAAATTCCAATACTCCCAGAAGGGGATGGGTGAGTAACTCACATTTTATTGATGTTTTATTTTATTATTAAGTTACACTACATAATTTTATACATTTCTTTTTTATATAGGTTTGATCAACACAAACTAGTAGTTTCAACAATTGCTAGTATCATACGTTCTAGCTTGGAAGAGGCAAAACCATAATGGAAAAAGTTAAGTAAAGATAAGCGAAATGATTTGTTCGACTTGTTTAAGGTAATATTACTACATTCAACTGGTTTTCTGCCAACCATAACTATGTTAGATACAAACACATCCCACATTAATCTTTCTAGACTTATCTGTCTCATAAATGCAATTATATATAGTGTTTTCTTGAAAAAGGATAAACTTCAATAGCTGATAATATATGTAGTTGGCTTGTGCTTGAAGTGTATTACTAGTATAAGATTATTTTTGGTTGGCATTTTGGTTGGGTTGGGATCAGGGATGTGTTGAAATTTTGATAGAGTTGGCTTTAACTTTGCTACGACAATGGTTTTAATTATTTAGGGGATGAAAGAGTCCCAATGAGACTATTGAGAGATAACTTTCATGTTGAGTGACATTATATTATGTTCAGTTTAAGGTGTCTATTCCAATTCTTAAATGTATAGAAAGAGGTATGCAATCTGAACCAACTATGAAATTCAGATTCTTACTCATTTTAGGTTGGTATTTATAGATAGTAAAATAGTATCAGGTTTAAAAAATAGGCAAATAAATGCTGGTCCTTTAGGATAGAAGCCATGAAATTGACTATCAACCCGAATCGGTCAATACTCAAGTTTGTAATTAGATTTGTGGAAGTTTCACACATTTCCTTTAGAACCAAATAGGGTCGTTGTAGATGTTTTTGTTTTCCCTATTGTATTTATCATTAAAAGTTTTTTTTTTTTTTGACACACAAATTTAAAAAGTTAAGCTACTGTTATAAGATTTTAACTAATACTATATGTTTTAGATACTATCCAAATATATCTATAGGTTCTCTTAAGTGTAGGAATAAGTAAATGACAATGTATTAGATTACACCTATCCAAATATATCTATTCACTGTTGTTTCTTTCTTGATTGCCTCCTCTAATCAATTCATTGTACTAAAGATAAAAATTGGGTTGGTATTCATGTCGAATATGTTTATATAAGCTCGTCATCTTAATTAGGATTATATATTATGGGTGTTCTAACAATTAGTTAATAATTCTGATTATGTGAAAATATTTATGCCCCAAATTTTCTATTTTCTTGGAGGAGAAATTTGAAAACAAAAAAATTTGAATTGTCGTCTGAAGCTTCAACTTTTGTTTCGAGAGAGGACGAAGTTGATAGTCGACCAACCAAAGATATGCCATATGATGGGTGGATGTAGTTGGGAGAAAGAAAGAGATAATATTTGGTCTTGGATCTATATCCAAAACATTGAATCCAAATCAGCCATCAATGTATTCTAAATTCAAAGGTTATTTTAGAGGTTGATGTTTTGAGAAGTCAAGTTCATGCTCTGAATGAATCGTTGCAAAAACACAAGAAAAGTTGTTGACGAAGCAACAGTTGCAACAACAAGAAACTGATAAAGATAGTGGAGACGATGATTTTGGTAATGATCATATTGAGTAATATTTGTTTTTATTTTGTTAATTTGGTTGTATCATATACTTGATTATACTTAATATTTTTTGGATCATGCTTTAATTAATACTTAGTTATGATATGTGAACATGAAATAAATTTTGTTTAAAGTTATCTCTATAGTAGGATCATCTTTTAATTAATATTTAATTTTGATTTGAAAATATGATATAAATTTTATTTTGGAGTATTGCAATAGTTTTTTAATTAAAGACTAATATTAAATATTAAAAAAATATAATTATAATAATATTTTCATATATTTTTAGTTGAAATTTTTAAATAAATAAAAAAATCAAACAAACTCGTTCACCGTAAAAATTTAAACAACGAATTTTTTTAAAAAATAAACTTAATATGAAATTACATACGAATTTTCATACAAAAACATGGTCGCTGTCATAACCATTTCAATTTGCAAACTGTGAATTGCACTCCACTTCACTTTCCCCACTCTATTATTTTCAATTCACTAGTACACAATGAATTATTATATTATTATTATAGGGTAACTAAGACTATTAAGAGCACATGAACATTAACACCAATTTTTGCATTGGGCAGTTTCTTTCACTTGTGCATTGCAATTTGCAACCACAATTTGTTTGAACTCACATCCTCTTCATACCTTCCGAGTCGTCTACCTATTGGTCTTTATTGGTCATAGGTTGTACTAATTCTCGATTAATTACTATAAATTGATCTTAAGATTGTAATAATTCTCGAAATATTTTTTTTCTTCAGTTTTTTAATTAAATTTTTATACCGAAAATCTTACAAATAGTTTTTCGGCAATCTAGAAATCTTTTACCTACTCAAAAAGTTGAATTATTTGGTTCAAAAATCTGTAAATAATAAAAAATTGAATAAATAAAATAGTAAAAAAAATTAAAAATAAAAATTGACATTTAAAAAATATTATAAAGTATAAGTAAAATTGGAGGGTAAGTATAATTTCTTTATCATTCTCATACAATTATGATTATTAGCACTTAAAAAGCTAAAAGGGCCTAACCTAAAAAAGCCCTAAAGACCAAACAAAGGAAAGAGGAAAAAGGCCCAACACTATTTAGAGAGATGGATTTTGTACTCCATTTAAAAAACTTATGTCTAAATTTATTAAAATATCCTTAACCTTATAATAAAAATAAATAAAATATTTTGTGGTATCCACAATCTGAATTTTTTAGAATAATAAAAAAAAAATTCTGAAAATCTCTTACCAAGAATTTTATGTTGTTATTTTTAATACCAGACATTTAATTTTTGAAATTTTCGAGAATTTTAATCGAAAATTTCTGATTGTTATTATTTAATAACAGAAATTTCAAATTTTCAGTTAAAACTCTCAGAAATTTCAAATTTTCAATTGAAACTTCCATCAATTTGTTCCTTTATGAAATTTCCGTTACAATTTTTGTTTTTTGTTTTTTTACATTTATTTCATATTCAATTTATTTTTAGTGAAGATTAGAAGAACAAAAAATACCGTTGAATATTTTCGAACTAGACCTCCTACACGATATCTAATATGAGTACTGTCATTAATAAAATGAGAAAGAGAAACCAAGAAATACAACAACGAGATGATTATAATATTCAGCCTAAGTATGAACAACATGATCCTACTTAAAAAAAAAGTTTAAAAAAATCAGAAAAGAAAAGTAAAAAATAAATAAATAAAAAGTTTAAGAAAAATCTAAAACAAAAAATAATATTATGTATTGAAAATTTTAAGTTTGAAATGTTCGTAAAATTAACTACCAAAAATTTAATAATTTTTATTACCGAAAATTATAAAGAGAAAAGTTTCCGTAATTATAAAATATCTACATAACATTTGAGAGATAAATATTACTTATTAGAAATTTTGGAGTAATTTTTTTTATTATTAATTAAATAGATAAATTTAAATTTTAATGGATAGAAAATCCCACTTTTTAATATCTAAAGCTATCTAAAAAGGTAACAAATACACTATCCAAAATATCTTTTCCCCTCCAACACGTGGATTGAAGCCAATAATTAAAAGTTTGTCAAATTGATAGCAAATAAATAATTGAAGTAGACAAACCACCCCTAACAAATACAACAAGAATAATAAACTAATATTTGACTAATATCATACTCTAAAGTTGGCTATCTTTTTTACGGACTTCACTTTAAGCACACTCAAAAGAGAAATGAGCCATAGAATTTTAAATAAATTGTATTTTTAATTCTGTAATTTATTTATAAATTTCACCTTAATCCATAAATTTTGTTTGTGTTATATGTTACAAACGATATTTTAGTCTTCAAGTTATTTTTCCTCTATTTTAGTCTATTTTAAATTATAAGCATCAAATATTTATAAGTTAGACATTATTAAAAAGGATCATAGTATAAAATATTTATAAATTAAAGAACATAGTATTTAATATTTATAGCTACTAAAACAAAAACAAAATAATTTGAAGGACCGACATATTTAGCATAGAATTTTTGCTAAAAGGAATTGATCGTGTTTATTTAAGAGGCTAATACAAATCCCCATCATGTCTATATATTGCAATTGAACAATGCATCCATATTGCAATAGACACAACCAGTTTTAGGCTTAGCCTATATGTATTTCATACTGCCATGTTCTCATGTAGCTCTTGAAGCATAGCAAATCAAGCCTCTCTGATACTATTGATCCACCTCTATCCGCATAGTCTGTATAATGCTGTTTTTAATTTAATGTATTTTGTATTATATGAATTTCATTACACAATAACATATTATAAACAAAACATATTGGTAAATAATATGTATAGCATATATGAACCAATCAAACATACATGAAAAATATAAAGTGTTAGCATATACCTTACAGAGGTTAAATTGTTTATCTAAAGGAGAATTAAATATGAAATTTAAATAGTAAAAAATTAAAAAATTCATATTTAATTCATCATTTATTAAAAAAAATTAAAATTTTGTGGGATTGTATGTGTAAATTTTTCTTACAAAGACATTATTGAAGTTCCTCATTCCAATGGGAGTTAGTCGACAATTATTAAAATTTAGGGAAAAAATAAAGATCAACTTGTGTTTAATGAGTAATTACCACAATGTCCATATAACAGGTAATTACCACAATGTCCATATAACAGGTAATTACCACCTATTTAAAAAATAAATAAAACACATGGAAAAACCAACATTTTTCCACTTGGTCGACATATTATTTTCTTACAATAATGTGAAACAAAACACATGGATCATAGCCATAAGTCCTCTATATTTTCGATTATTATCTTCAATGTATTATAGTGTATTGCGTCTTTAACCAAATTATATAACTTAATAAATAAACTCGTATCATCTATGTTTTTTTTTCTTTCAAATCTCAAATGATACTTCTCAATACAATCAAATGTGTACACTAAAAAAAAAATTAAATATGAGAAAATATCATATATAGAGTTTCATGAAATTAAAATTGTTTTTACAACAAAAACATGATAAAGGAACCAAATTCCTTCTTATCTATATGGTCCTTTGGTGGCCAGCCTTTAATCAACAATCATCAATTCATTGCTAACTCAATAACAATTGTTTGATCTTTAATGGTTAAGTACTTAATATTAATATATTTGTCTTGACTTCCACTTTTGTAATTATATGCCATAAACGCTATAATTTAATTGTCACGGTACATCTTTAGTGGACTGAAATTAAATCCATAATTTTCAATTCAGATAAAGAAACTCTTCATCCATACACCATATGATGAAGCCTCTAAACAAAAAACAGACTCAACTTTAAGTATGAAAGTGGCGATTAAGGTTTGCTTTATACTTTTCAAGAAACAACTCCATCGACTAACATGAAAATGCAACTGAATGTTGACTTTCTTGAATCAATGCATCCAGCAAAGTTTGAATGGAAATAACCATTGACTTTCTTGGCGGTACCTCATCACTTCTTTTCAGTGTTTCATGTCTAGATTACTCTGATATATGCCTAACATCACAATTGCAAATGCAATGCCTAGCCTCGTGCATACCTAAACATACACTAGGCTTCAAACAAGAGAAGCATATGCAATACTAAACATTTTTTCCTTTTCAAAATCATTCTTTGGGAATTGGTTCAAATTGAACCTATCACCTTTTATAATTGGTGCTACTCTTGGTGAACAAAAAATCTTTCTAAAACCTTATTGGTATATGTTTCTTGTGACAAGCCCATAATTCTACAAACTTAGTTATTTGAATCTTAATACTATGATATTAGATGTATCACCCATATCCTTCATATCAAAACTCTTAGAGAGAAATAGTTTCACAAGAGATAAAGTCTTCGTGTAACCAATTTCCTCCTTTTGAATGAATCATTTAACAACGATTTTTGCTTTATATCTCTCAATGTAGTCTGATAAATCGTTCTTAGTCTTAACCATTAAGCAACTTGAAAGATCCCAGACTTCGTCACATGCCATACAATTCATCTTATTTTGTAGCATCATATTATAGATTTGACTTTCCACAACTCATAACTAGTGAAAACATTTCAACATCATTTTCAATACCAATGTTATAGTCCGATATCTGTAAATATACTATATAATCACACTAGGTACAATTGAATTTCTTTCTCTAATAGACCTCTTTAATGTTGACTCGACATTTTCTAGAGGATCGTGTTGTTCAATTATTTGCTCAACAGTTTCAATAATTTGTTAACCATTATCATCTCCTAGATTTTTGTTGTCCAATAACGTTTAAACTTCAGGGGTATTGTGAATGGCAATCAATCTGACTACTTAATGTGGTAGGTTGAGCGTCAACATAACTTTCATGTGAAACAATATATTGGAATTGATTTCTCTTACTAATCAAGACATTTTAAAGAAATTTTGCATTTTTTTTATTCTACAATTCTAGTGTTATGAGATGGAGAATAGAATTTATACCCTTTAAATTTTTTGGCATATCCAATAAAATGCCCACTTGTAGTCCCAGGACCTAATTTCTTTTCTTATGGGTTATAGACTTTTACTTCATACATCCCCAAACGCATATACGACGCAAACTCGGTTTCCATGTTTTGAATAACTCAAAATGCATCTTTGGAACAACCTTGGATAGAACACGGTTATTACTCATTAAGCAAAAATAATGTATATTATATTAAACCGTAACAACAATAATGCAAGCAAACCAGCCAGCAATAAAAAAACACCCAAGTAGTAAGTTGATAGTAAATAAGAAAGGCTCTGTCGTGCAACCGTTCAACTTTGTTGAGCACCCTAAAAACATATATGCATGTGGAATTCCCAGTTACCATCACCACATCTTATTATCCTAGTCGTTCATTGGCTTCTGTTAAGGTGGCATTCCATCCAGTTTTGGAGTTCCAAAAGTTTAGGTATATCACAGATCTCACCCAGTTGGATTGGTCTTGGCATGGCCTGAAATATTGTACTCATTAATAAACTCCTTCAAAGCGGTCACGTCAGCCAATTATACTTCCTCTCCCAGATCTTTCTTTAAAGTTGGAAATTTCTGGTCATCTTCACCAATTACTTCCTGCAAAATGGGTTGCTTACATTTCATACCATAACATGGAGAGAAGAAGGAGCTGAACAGAAAGTAAAAACATCTCCTTTTCCTTCAACCTCAATACTCCTGAAAGGTTGACATATTTTGTTTCGCTACTTTTAAGTGTTGTTTGACAGACTCCAGTACTGCCTCATGACTACGTTTATATCTATTTTTACACACCTTTCGAAATGGTTTAGCAGTGATATCCTCAAGTTTCTTTATGATAGAAAAGTGAAGAGTCCACCAATTTAATTTCTCCGCAAATTCATATTGTCACTATGTTTACAAGTGCACTTGTGTCCTCTAATTATACAAGGAGAGTAATAAAGAGAAGGGAGAGACTAGCCTAACTGCCAGCGCTGGCATAATCGAAAACTACCTAAAATCGGCACAATAAACACATGCTCTAAATGCACTACTATACATTGATGATATAACTATATTATCCCCTTACTTTGGCTTGGCTTGGTTAGGGCATCAGCCAACTCATGAGTGGCTGAAACATGCTGTGCACGAAGAGAATAGCCACAACTTTCTCACGTACAAAATGAATGCTTGAGATGCTTGGTACAAGCATGAGAACACCGACTTGTGAGCTAGTAGAAAAGAACTAACATCATCATATAATAACATAGGAGAGTGGATGGGACCTTTAGCTCAGAGAGGAGATTGTATCCACAATAGTTCTGCAGTTGAGTGAGACGTATCACATTTGCTTGAATGAAAACCAAACTGAGGTAAAGCTTGAGTAAGCCTCTAATACAAAGCACGAGAAGCCTGTTTTAAACCAGAAAAGCCTTGTGCAGATGACACACCAAAGTTTTAATTGTGTCTTCAGAGCCTTGGAGTCTGCCCATACTTGTTGAAACTTTTCCAACTGAGTTTCTTGAATGAGAAGTAGGTAGGGCCTTCAATATCAAACAAAGATGATCATTCATGTCTCCCATAGATCATCATAACAAAACCACTATATTCTTACGGGGAAACCTTCCAAAATGGCATCAATTCGATCTTTGCTCAGTAATGGGATCACCTATAGATAGTAGATAATTCACAATTTCTTTGATCCTAAGCACATACTCAGAGATGGATCTTGTGCCTTTCTTAATAGTTTTTAACTCAGATTTGAGCTGGCTAACCTTAGCTTTCATATGAGCCTGAAAATGTTTGTAGATTTTATCCCAAACATGGTAGACATTACGGCAATACATTACTCATGGCAATACAGATTCAGAGAAAGTACAAAGGAGTCGGGTGAACAACATTTGATCTTGAACAAGCCACTTGTCATAGGCTTCAGAGATACTATCGGGTTCATGATCATCTTCGAATTCAACATTCATTGGAATCAAAGGATTAACCATTGACCTATGTAGTTTGTGTAAGGTGACTACACCTTCAACCTGTTGATTCCAAAGTAAGAAATTCTTGTCATCAAGCTTGATAAACAGTTTTGGTGTGAAACGAATTGTTCCAATTGGAGTGGAATCAGTTCAGGATACACCATTGTTTGTGAGAACTGCTGAAGGAGTAGACATGGTGAAGACGATGAAGGTATGAAAGTGCGGATGAAGAAATGAAGGGGAGAGAAGACTATCCTAAGAAGGAGAACTGAATGATACCTTGATAGAAAAGTGAAGAGTTCACCAATTCAATTGCTCTGCAAATTCATACTCTCACAATGTTTACAAATGAACTTATGTGCTCTATTTATACAAGGAGTGTAACAAAGAGAAGACATAAGGCTTGGGTGGGAGGGGGTATGTTAAGAGTCCTATATTGGATGATATAAGGCCTAAAAAGTGTGTTTATAAGTGGTGGATAAATCTAACCTTACTAGTCAATTTTGCAAGAGTTAAGTTAGACCCCACTCAAATTTCAAGAATTTGTACTCTTTTCAGGATCAGCTATACACTTCTTTAGTTGCCCTTTTAGTTTGGCAATCTCTGATTAAACTTATCCTCATCATCCAGATCTATTTCAATAATAGATTTTCAAGATTCTATAATTGATAAGTTCAGAAAGAGAGGAAAAAAGACATCAAAATTGAGGCTTATATAACAAATTTGTATGACATACCTTACGAGCAACACACCAGCATCTCTGTTGCTGGTTGGCCTTCACCTGCTCCTCTGATGCTAAAATTAGTAATTCTGTTTTCTTCACATTCAAAGTCGATCAGTAGTTGATAATTAGACTTCATTCCATAACCAATTGTCATATATATAGAATCCATGTAAGGTTGAATAGATCTACCCTTTTCTTTTCTTCTTTCATATATAGATGATTTTGCATGCTCACTCAGTAATTGACACCGGCGATCAAGTTTATCACTCCTTGTATATATTTGTTTTTCAATTTATCATATATTTCAGTCTCTTTCATATATAACCCAACGAAAATAGTAACTTCAACAAAAAACAATGGAAATTGTAACCAAATGAAAGTAATGTAATTCCTTATAATGCGCAATTAGACAGTCATCATGAATAACCCATTAAGCATAGTTAAAAATAAAAGCCACCTATTACAATGTCAACCACCTGTTTTGTGGTGGTGAAGAATGAAGAGAAACATTTGACTTCTTCAGTGAGAATGATGATTTAAAAGCTGCAATCTGTGACTGGTATTTGACACCAACCTCACACCTCAAGAGAAGCATCTTGTTCATTTCCAAAAAGATTTTTAAAGCCAACATCACAAGGTGAAATTATTTTCTTTTCACGGCTACTATTTGTTTCCTTTATTTAAGAATAAAAAGGTTCTGCATTTCATAAAATTGCAATAAGGTCAATCAAAATAATAAAACCAAGCAAAACAAGTAACTAAAAAGAAAAAACTTCACTAAAATCTGGATTTCGAAGTATGAATAGCAAAACAAGCATCCAGTAAACCAAATGCAAAAGGTATGTCACTTTGAATTGCTAGACAATAGCAAAACAGGAAATTTATAAAGCATCAATAACCACGGTGAAAAGGAGAGGGGTATTCTGAATTTATTTTTAAATTTACATAAATAAAAAAATAAAAATAAAACTACAAATCCAGAACCAAAAAGGAAAAACAGCACCAATAGCCATGGTGAAGTGGAACAGGAACCGAACATCACAATGCCTAATCCAAACCCATACAAAAGTTGCACCTTTGTTGTATCATGCAAATATATGAAATAGAAAAACCTTCATATTTATTTTCAATCACTCTGTTAAGAACCATCCAATCCCTTTCACCAGGTTATCCTCCTCATTTAAAGGACCCAGTTTCTGTGCCACACACAGCTTGCTGCTTTGCCGTGCAGATCATGATGGAGGTTTGTAATGAATGATCAACAACAACATAATGTAGCCGTTGATTTCATATCATCATGAAGCTTTTATAGCATCCAAATCCATTATATACATATCCCATAATCAGCCTGAAATTAATCCAAAATGAGATGAGAATGTTAACTAGCGTATTCATCTCTTTAACATGCAGAGAAGATTCAAAAATCCAAACAATAAGATTAAGAAAAGACAGTCTTCTATTAACCTCTTGAGCACATAGATTTTAATTGAATTATATAATTGGTAAAATTAACTACAAACTCCATTTACTGGGAAAAATCACTAACCATTTCATTATCCCTTTGGTTGAACGTGTGGGAGCAATTCTGGAACCCGAGCTGTTCATCATTCTTGCTAAACCCTAATTAGGAATCGTTGAACAATGAAACAGAATGACGAAAAAGATCATAAGGTGCCCACAAGCTATCCAACGTACACGGCTTCTTTGAATCGATTCTAAGCCAGGGTTTCCCTTTCCCACTCCAATGCAAAAGACTCACCGGACCAGGGTGCAAATCACGACAAAGTCCTTCAACATTGTCACCGCCGAGGCCGTGCTGGTTCCACCTATGCTCCACTCTCTCGACGTTTCCGGCGAAGACCAGAAGAAACGGCGGCAGTGATCCGAGTTCATAGATCCGGCTCCGTTTCTGGATCCGCATCCAGTTCTCAAGCTTCTCCGTGTATCTCCCCTCACGCCATTTCCAAAGATCAATCACCATCACACCAGTGTTAAAGTAACATGCATCGCGTCCCTTAAACGACGCGGCATAAGTCGGATTCGACCAGAACCGGTGAGTGAAGTAATTAGTGAAGTTAGCGTGACAATACTCCGGCGCGCCAAGCACGTGATCGCCTAAATCGATGCTCCAAAGCTTCGCCACGTCATCAACAACGATGAGGTCTGAGTCGAAGTAAATAATTCGCTGAGCTGTCGCCGGAACTAGATCGGCAAGGTACATCCGTGCGTAGTTGAGTGGCTGATCGAGCGCGCGGCGAATGGAGTACGAGATCTTACCTCTCACGAGATTCGAGTCGAAGTGGTAGATGTGGAAGTTCAGGTACGGGAACGTTGAAATGATGATGCGACGGAGATCTTGCCGGCGACGATGCGTGGTTGCAACGAAGTGGAACACTACGTTCTCTGGACACGACGCGTGTTGCAGGACGGAGAATACTCCGGCAACGGAGCCGCGGAGGTAAGTCGCGTCAAGCGTCATAGCAATGTGGATGACGGACGTTTCTCGAGGCGGACATTCTCTGCCGTTGCGGAATGCTGGTGCTTCACGGAATGCCTGAACTTCTCCGGAACATGGCGCCGGCGGGAAACAAGTCACGGCGGCGAAAAAGGAAAACACGAAGATACGTGTCAGTGTCAGTGGCATGATGAATGAATAGTGTTGAACGGGGAGACGAAGAAGAAGAAAGGCGTAGTATAGTATTATTTTGAAAACGAGGGTAGTTTTGGTATTTTGCGTTTATTTATTAGGGTGTGGGCCCGAAGGGTGGAACAAGATGTGGTAGGTAAGGAGCCAGGCTGGAAAGAGTTAAGGCGGGTCCCCAAGATTTAGCTTCGAAATGCGCGCTTTGTTATCGTTACTTGATTTTTGAGGTTGTGTTTAGTCCGTGAGTGATGCGGTGAGATTTAACTTTGATGAAATGAACGGCTGAGATTTGACGGTTGGATTGAGATTGTGATTGAAAGATTCGAATATGGCGTGGGGTGGGATTTGTTTGCACCTTGTTATCACACTCACGTGTAAATCTCATCTCTTCCGGACAAAATTGTGACTTGCCAATAATTTTAAGCTCCTCAATCTCATAATAATTATCACTTTAGTTTAAAAAACTTTATTTTAAAGTTAATGTGATTTATAATTTTAATTATTTTTTTTATATTTTCATTATTATATATATAATTTTTAAAATATTATTATATTTAATTAAAAATTACCAATAATTAATATGTGTAATTTAATAAAATAATTTTTTTCTTTTTTAATATTATTTCTTTTAATATATGTGTAACTCAATCAATAATATTTATCATGAAACACAGTGTTATACTATAGTTATTAAATTTAGTTTTGTCTTTTTTAACTAAAATCTGTAGTAGTTGATGGTTGGTTGTCGTGTAATCACCGTACGAGGTCAATTGTCGGAATTATTGATAATAATATTGATATAATCGTCATTTTTATCTATGTTTGGTTTTATTTCTTTTAAAAGCCAAATTTTTACACCTCGAGTCATCATTAATTTTTATTAAAAAAGAATAATTTCATAATAATAATATTTTAATGTGAAATATGAGTCAAATTTTTTAATTGTTTATTTATGATGTTAAATATTCAAATGCTTGTATTTTCTAAATAAAATAAAAAAACTGCTTGTATTAAATGATTTTCTACTTGAATGAATGGTGTAGTATTATAAATAACACCAATAAATTTTTTAACTTTTGTAACCCTTGGAATGTTTTTCAAATATACACGTAGAAAATTATAAAATATTAATTACATTTATTGATATAAAAAAAATAAACATTTAAAAGGTAAACAAAATTATTAAAGTATACAAAAATTTATCTTATAAATATAATTAGAGGTTAATGGTTGGTAATTTTGATGCCAATTTGTTTGGCAAATGTCTTCACAATATTTGGTTTAGTTTTCTTTGATCGATTAATTTAGTGTCATCATTACGTTGGATTTTTTTAGAGGTCTTATTTTCGATTGAATTATAAACTTTTTGTTGAATTGACTTTTGCGTTGTGGCTATTTTAGAGCTCATGTCAAAATCCACTTTAGTGCAAAAAAACTCTTCAAGAAAGTCAACAACAACAAATTGAGGGTATGGATTCAAGTAAAATTTGGGAGCAATCTCCCATCAACCAAGGGGTTATACCTGATGCATAATCTATTGCATTAGCGGAGAAATATCGAATATAGATATATGCAATTGATACTAATCCCCAAGAGATTCCAATTGAAATTGTGGATGCTGAAAGTACTAATAATATAGAGTTGCGTCAAGCACCTAAAGCGCTTGTTAAGGTATCTCATCCAACTAATTTCACATGAATTTCTCAACATGGAATTGTAATGGCATTGGTGGTCGCACTTTCCCCAACCTTGTTAAAGATTATATGAAAATACACAGGGTTGACTTTATTATGTTTCTAGAACGTCGTTTTAATGGAACTAGTGTTGATGATATTATTCGTAAAATTGGACTCCCAATACATTTAAAGTTGACGTTAATGGCTTCTCTGGTGGAATTTGTTGTTTGTGGTGATCCTTTTGCCCAAATTATCAGCTCATGTAAATATTGTATACATATTAAGGTTAATGTTGGAAACCCCTTATTTTGGTATTTCTCATTTTTTTTATGTTAGTCCTAACCTTGGTTTTAGGTTAAAAGTCGAGTTAGAAATTTGTGACTTATCCTTAACTATAATTGACCCTTGGTGTATTATCGAGGACTTCAACATTGGCCCTTGGTGTATTCGCGATGCTCCCATGAATCCAACCTCTGCAATTGCCATTGTTAATTGTATTTATGACTGCAATCTAACTGATCTTGGCCTCTTTGCTCATCATTTCATCTGTATGCGCAACCAACTACAAAAGACACTTGATAGGTTTCTTTGTAATTCTTTGGGGCATGAACTCTTCCTAAATAATTTGGTTACTCATCTTTCTATGATTTCTTCTAATTACCATAGACTTTGCTTTAGTTGTGTAATGATCAACTTCCTCCCCAACAGAACTACTTTAAATTTTTTTGGTGCATGGCTTGAACATCCTGACTTTGATAATCAGGTTAGACATCAATGGATTAACTCTAACGGTTAGTCCTCTAATATCACAAATTTAACATCTATTTTGCGCTTTTGGAATCATCATACATTTGGTAATATCTTTGTACATAGAAGTGTGTTCTTAGAAGATTAGGATGTATTCCCCAAAGCGGTATAAATTAGCACCTAGTTGAGTTAAGACAATAGCTTTAGAAGGAGTATAATTCCTTAGTTAGGGATAAGGAAAGTTATTGGTTCAAACAATATAGATGCAAATGGGTCCAACAAGGAAATCTTAATACTAGATTCTTCAACTTATCAACTCTAAAGTGGCAAATATTTAATAGAATATATGCATTCTATGGTAACTTATGGGTTTTTGAAGATACTAATGTTAGGAATCTTGTGATTCAATTCTATCAAAACCTTCATTGTTCAGTTAGAGGCTCCCTTGTCCCTTTTGAAACCACATCTACATTTTCGTCAATTGAAGATAATAATATGGAAAAACTAGGTTGAGACGTATCTTTGGAAAGTATAACTTATTGGGCCCTAGTGGATTCCATCCTATATTTAAAGAAGTTCTTTTTTAGCATGGGAAAATATAAGTTGTCTGGCCCTAATGGGTTCCATTGTATATTTCAAGAGTCAATGGAGTGTGTTTTGACATATATTCTTAAGCTAATTAAGAATGGATGTGAGGATCCTCCTAAAATTAGATAGATCAACCAGACTCTAATTATTATCATTCATAAGGTGGATGAACATATACAAGTTAATCAACTTAGATGTATAGCACTTTGTAATGTGAGTTATAGAATAATTTCTAAAATCATTGCTCGGAGACTCAAAAGTATTATGCCTCATATGGTCTTCTAGAATCAAAGTAATTTTATCTCAAGATGGTCTACTCCTTAGAAATCATCCATACTCTAATTGATCTACATGATATTATATGTTTCATAATTCTCAAGCTTAGTCTTGAAAAAATATATGATAGACTTAAAGGACAATTTATCATTGAATCCATTAACAAATTAGAATTACCTTTGAGACTAAAAAAATATTATTCGACGTTGTCTTGCCCCTAAATCTATTACTATTAATTGAAATGGTGTTTAAACCAATTCATTTGAAACTTCTTTAGGGCTTACACCAGGGGACTATATCTCCTATTATCCTTTGTGTTGGCTATAGAGAGATTGGGCCACATAATTAAAGATTTGGTTACAAACAGTCAATTAAAACTTCATTTTTGTAGCAGTGGGGGACCCAACATCTCACACATATTATTTGCTTATGATATTGTTTTAGTTGTTGAGGCTAGTATTGAGGAAAAAAAAGTTATCCCGTTAAATTAATTGGCAGACTTTTACCGCAGTTATGGCCAAAAGATCGACATGCATAAATCCATGGTTTTTCTCTCTAAAAATATGTCAACTACAAAATCGACTTATTTAAGTCAAACTATGAGGATTAACCTAACACCAAAGTTTGGTATTTCTCTAATCCATCAATTAGTCTCAAAATATATGTTCTATTTTATCTTCGATAGACTAAAGTCACAAATTAGAAATCTAACTCTCTTTCATTTTTAAGGTAGAACCACTCTTGCTCAATCATCTTTATCTAGCATTCATATGTGTGTGATGCAAAGCATGCCAGATCCTATTTCTATTTGTGACAAAGTTAAGAGATTATGTTGCAACTTTATATGGGGTAGTACAACTAAACAAAGAGCATGTCATTTGATCTATTGAGAAACAACTTGCCAACCAAAGCAAGAAGGTGGACTTGACATCAAGAATCTCAAAGTCCTTAATTAGGCATATATGACCAGTCTGAGCCAAGTATAATTGTTGTATTATAAACACACATTTTTATCCAACAATGATATATTACTTTAAATACTTTGAGGAATATTTTCAAAGTATAGCCCAATACCAAAAGTAATATGTGATAAGTTTTATGTAATAGTCATTCTACAAAATTATGGAAGGATCACTCGTTACCACGCTATGGAAAACTTGCTCACTCAATACCTCAAGCTTTTCCACCTAGAGAATATGAGTTTTCTGTATCAAACTACACCAATGGTACATATTGGTATTGGAGTAAACTACATAAAATTATGCCTGAGTCAATATGTGAGAAAAATTGTTCCTTGAAGTCTCTAACTGACGTTTCTCTAGATTTTCCCACATGGATGCCAACCACTGACAACCAATTTATTCTTAAGTCAACCTATAGTAACCTCACAACCCATGAGTTCAATGCTAACTTGATAATATTGTTCAAAAAGGTTTGGAATTGGTAGGACCCAACCAGAGTTAAGACGATACTTTGGAAAATGGTACACAGAAAACTCTTAACAGATGTTAAGAGATTTCAGAGGTATGGTTGCTTTCGATAAACTCTGTCAGCGTTGTCTCTATGCATCTGAAATCCTGATGTATGTAGTGAAGGATTGTGATGATGTCCAACTACTTTAGAATATAGTTATTAAGTCTGAATTTTGGAGTAAATTCTTTAACCTTGGTACTTATGCTTGTCTTGAATGGAATCTTACTTGCAACGACATTGGAAACATCCTTTGGACATAGGAAAGTTATTTGGTGTGGCATTTAATGAACTATAGAAAGAGCAAAACTATTTGATTTTCTCCCTAAGTACAAAAATGAGGAATGATTTATGGCATTACATTTGTATTCAAGTTGACTATATTTATAACTCTTTGATCAAGAGTAAGGTTCTAAAGCAAAACTTGTTTAACCATAATCAAATAGCATTGATTAAATCCCTTGTGGGGGTTATTAAGATGAATGTTGATGATACTTACAACTATATTGATGGTTTCTCGCCTGTGGGAGAATCCTTTGCGACCATAATGATGAGTTTATATATGGTTTCTACTGTAAAATGACATCCAATAGCTCATTATTTTCTTAAATGTGGATTTTTCATTATTGTGTTTTATTGGCTCTTGATAAAGATATTTGTAATGTTATTTTTGAAACTAACTCTCTTACCCTCCTTTCCATGATTAAGAAGTAATATACTCAGTTTATTCCCTTGATTATTCTCATCAAAGATATTATATATATTCTGCATCAGAAGGGTTGGATCTACTCAGTTACTTATTATCTAAGAGAAACAAATATATGTGTTCATTTCTTAGCTCAGTTTGGTCATACTGCTTTGTTTTTTTGTTCAAACGATGTGTCCATTTTTTTTGTTAGATTCTTTTATGATGTATGTTGTTAAATGCTATCATTCTCAACTTTTATTTTAGTTAATATAATTGATTTTTAATTTCATGTATATATAACTAAAGGTATTATGTAGTATTGTTGAAACTATTTAAAAAGAGACATACCATTAATTTATGAGGATTCTACCACGCACTCTCACATCTAAATTTGCCACCTCGTCAATCAACGTGAAAATACAATTTTTCCCTTTATAAAATCTTAACTTTTTTAAATTCTCATTATTTCACCCCTCTTTTCAAAATATTCAAAAGTTTCGAAATGACAATTTCCAGAATTTTCGAAACTTTAGAACACTTTGAAACTTCCTAAATAGAAAATTCCAGAATTTTCAAACAATTCAAAACTTTTGAAATAGAAAAATTTTGAAACTTTTTATGTTTAAATTTTTTTGAAACTTTCCATATTTAAAAACTTTTAAAAATTTCCAAATTTTAGAAATGTAATCCTTATTTCGAAAATTTTCAAATTTGGAAACTTTTAAAACTTTCTAGATTTGAAAACCTTCCAAATTTTTGAAATATAATCCTTATTTTGAAAATTTAAAATTTACGAAACTATCAATTATGAAACTTATTATAAATAATTAAAAATATATAATTATATTTTTATATATTATGAGGGGGTGACATGTTTAAATGTGATGGTGCATAGTATAATCCTCTTAATCTATTGATGACACTGATACAACCGTTCAATAGTACCCATGCATCCTAAATTTAACCTAGGTGAGTATATTTAGTAATGCACTTTTAATCAATATTATTTTCTCTATTTCGACTCATAAAAAAAAAAATTTACAATACTGGTTTCATTAATATCTCTATATTATTATATTTCAATAACACTTATTTATTTTAATATAATTTGTTGAATAAAGTCTGTCAAAAAATAAAAAATAAAAACAATACTTTTATAATTATCATTTTTTATAAACACTCATAATTTTTAGTTTGTAATTGAGTGACTATATAGTACAGTGCTTATTAAGAGAATCACTCATTGTAAATGTTGTAACGTACCACTTCTGTTCCTAATTACAAACATTCATTGACATAGAAATATGTCTCTTAATATAAGTTTTTTTTTTATCTTAAAAAAATATAAATTTTATTATAATTAATTTAAACAACCATAAATGTCTAGATTCAAACTTTGAAAATGTATAACCTAACAACTGTAAGCCTATTTTTAATTTATTTATTTGTTAAAACATAACCCTAATTAACACTACTACTTTGTCTTAGAATAAAAAAAAAATATTGTTAAGTACATCAATACACAAAGGATATTTTAGTCGTTTTTTATACAAAATAAACACCTTAGTAGCTTTTTTTTAGTTGATAATATTCGGTTGAAAAATAACTACCACTTGTCACTTAAAAATAAAAAAATTTAAATATATTTTTTATCTCTTATCTTTTTATTAAGTATCGCTTAAAAATTAAAGTATTTTATAGATGTATTTAAGAATAAATTTGTTAATATTTAGTTGATTAACAATAATTAACAATTTTATAACAATTAACAATTATAAGTTTTTTAAGCAATCACAAATTGGTTTTTATGTCAATTTTATTCTTTCAGAAGCTTTCTATTCCAATTTATCCATAAATATTTATAAACTCATAAATAATACAGATATCTTTTCTATATAAAGATAAAAAATAAAAATAAAAAATAAATAAAATTACACTAAGAGTTATGAGTTTTTAAGTCGTCACAAATTAGTTTTTATATCTCAATTGTTTCAGAAGCTTTCTTATTCAATTTATTCACAAATGTCAAAACTCATTTTGTAACTAAAGAAAGGAACATAACTTCAATTGAAAAATTCTTATCTCAGAAACAAATCTTCTCTACCTTAATATACAATTATTCTTAATTGATAGTTGTTGTGATAGCTAAATACTGTCTTAGAATAATCATTTTATGGTGAGTTACAGTAATAATTTTATTTTCAAACCGTACACTTAATAGAAACACAAAAGAAAGCACATGTCTCTCATCCCAAATATTCATTAATCACCACACACAACGGTGATAAAAGCTAAACGCGATGAGCTAAAGGAATAATCCAAAATACATCTGGATGCAGAACTTATCTGAACAATTATGGTGAGAAAGTTGAGCCAGATGAGATGCCATAAAATTAGTTAAATTGAACTTACTCCTTGTAAGAGTAAAAACAGTGAAAAGTCACTCGTCTCATTCAAAAAAAAATCACCACAATTAACTACAACTGATGCCTCAATCCGCAAACTTATTCTGTAGCTTCCACCTGTTTTGAAGTTTCAGTTTGTTTCAGTTTTTCCAAGGAAGAAATCCGACTTTCTAGAGACTCGTAGAGACCATTCGCCTGCACAAGCAAAGAAATTCAGTAATCAATTGAAGCACCAAGAGAATTGTTCAAACAAAACCCACTAATTCCCCCTCCCATGCAAGGAAATGAAGGATTGAAGAGATAGTGGCTAACAAACAAGAAAAGGAAGGACTCAA
Organism: Cicer judaicum; assembly: GCA_037974835.1. Lineage (NCBI taxonomy): Eukaryota > Viridiplantae > Streptophyta > Magnoliopsida > Fabales > Fabaceae > Cicer > Cicer judaicum. The sequence continues at coordinate 10,888,144 of JBBPBS010000276.1, forward strand.
GACATATATCACGGTATAGATAGATTGATGCATATCATATTATTAGGAAAAGAGAAACAAAACTTCATGTTGAATATCCAATGGTATATACTCGATGACTGGTATCAAAAGTCGCAACTACTTAGAGCAAGCTTTGACATTGTGCAATGCAATGGAAGTTGATAGAAACAAACGCAAAGGAACAATTCTATTTGACGACGACTGAAAATTGGAAATACAATTCTCCTTCAAAGGTTTCCCCTTTTACAACTGAATCACTGCCCTACTTATCCAAAATAACAAACATGTTTCCTTTTTACTACTTCCCCCAATTTATTCAATCAAGTATCCTCGACTAATTATCCTAACTACGTGAACTCGCTTTTGTTATACCCTTATATCCTAAGAATACCACCCCTTTCCCTTCAAGCGCAACCTGGTCCTCAAGGATGAAAGTGGTCAGGCAACACAGCTCACTTCACCAGTTTTCCAAAATTAACCAGTACAGAACCCCTTCTTCATCCCTTCAAAAACTAGTTTGACTCCCTACCATCTCTTCCTATCTGAATTCTGGGTAGGGCCAGATGTGCTTTTGAGTCGCTCTAATGAGGTCCCAGGTCCCACATTGAATTGGGTTTGGTCATTGGTGAATCTGCACAAGTTGTTCCAACAGTTATCAATTTGGCAATAACATCCCCACTTGTGTGTTTGCTGAAATATAATACAAAAACTTGAAAGTGGGACCTGACACAAACCCTAAAGAAATTTTTCACTCAAGTCTTTGGGACCGAGTGGAGGAGCTATGTATATGCTCCAGTGGGATCTGGCCCTAATGTTTGTTTGAACAACCAAAGGGAAATGAGGCAGTCAACTTATGGAATAAAGGCTTGAAAATAGAATCAGAGAATAAATAGAGGCCAAAGTTTTGCCACCACACAAGATCATGTTATTGTTTTGTGAAACATGTATGTGAGACGTGTCCGTGCTTAAAATTTTCTCTAATGTCTTACTTCCCTTAAATTATAATTTATTATTACAGAAATAATTGAATACATAGACAATATGAGTAGACTACCAACCTAATACCCTAATTTCCCTTTCTAACTTCTTCATTCAGTTACTTGCATTCCACAATTTTTTTCAGCATCCAAATTACCCTCCATTTTAATTTCAAATGGCTTTAAAAAAACTTATACTGATTATCCTCTATTGCAAAGATTGGCTGTACCTCCATTTCTTTTTCTACCCTTTATCATTTTTTTCCCTTCAATTATGGGCCTCCAACCGTTCAGTCCTAGCTCCGCCCTTGCTTTGAGGGCCCTCTGATTGAGAGATCTTTGATTGGGAGCTGAAGCTGGGAAACCAATGAACTATCTACTTGAGGAAGAAATAGAAACCATCTTCTGTTTCTGAATTGCAGTCCATTTGCCTACAGGCTACAGCTTCGCATGTTAAAATATTAACCTCAGTTGGCAGATTTGCAATGTCCATCCTTGTATCAGATCCACTTTGCAAGATGCTACTTCTACCCCTCCCTCTATCTCCTCCAGAAGAGCAGAACCAAATCATCAATGTCGGTAGATGTGTGTCTGTCTAACATGCTCGTGGCAACTTTGCTAGGGATGGCCTGCTAGTGGCTGGTGGCTTTGATGGCAGTGCAGCTACACTCCATACAACCTGGATCTCTATGACTGCCACTGCAAGAACCTAAGCTTTTAAGAACTTTTCCTTATATAAAAAACCATAAACTTTTTTTATAAAGAAGCTCATATAAGTCAGAAGATAATCCAAATTGGGCTAGGTTATGTTTCAGTCCACCATAGTATCAAGTTCTTTCTGCACCTTCTCCAAAGGCTTGATCTAATACACCTGAAAGAATTCTTTTGTCCCAGCAACCCCATCACAAGTGATCAATGCCGTCGAGATTGGGAAATTCAATCTATTTGTCTGAGAACAGGATTCTTGTTTGCTACACTCCCTAATGTGTCAGAATTTTGTTCCATTGCTGCAACAAGGCCATCTCTGAAGACGGTCGTGTCTGCACCATTTTCGCCTTGCAATCATATTACATATATCTATTTTTTTCACACTTGACCCAATGTATGCTTGATTTATCCCGTCCCTTTAAGACTCTTCTTCATTTTCGTGATAATTGGGTCCTTGCATCTTTCACAACTGATGCAGCATCTTCTTAAGCTTGGAAATGCTAGACTCCCGTGATCAAGGTTGCAATCCATGTTTGTTGGTCGTTCGTCTCTTTGCAGAACAACCTCAAATTATCCATTTCATCCCCACAATAGCTCCATTAGGACAAAAACCCATTTGACAGGAACCAAATGATAGAAACAAATGTGATAGAAACAAATTGATAGAAACAACTGTGACATGCAATTTTATTGAATCATTGAGAATAGGAAAAAGAATTCTCCTCCAAAGGTTTTCCCTTTTACAAATGAGCCACTGCTCTGTTCGTCTAAATCAACAAACCTGAGCATCTCCTTTCTACTATTTCCCCCTATTTATTTTATTGAGTTTCCTCAAATTACTACTAGTCTACTACGCTAACTATTCTCAACTAACTCCTCTTTATTCTACTCTACCTTTCTATCCTAACAAAATACCATACCTTGAATCTATTTCAACTTTGTGCGCCACCGGACTTTGTTCCATGTCTACAAATCAATACACTATATACACATGCCTCAACAGCATGGAGTGTGACAAGAATTATGCACTTCTTTCGGAAAGAGCTGTTGCCTTGCCATCATTAACCATGGCAATGTGATTAAAGGAAACATTTAAACCAGCAACTATTTGTGAGCCGTGAATTCCACATAAGAGAGAAGAAAGAAAAATATTATTACAAAAGTGTTAATAATGTGTATCTCCAAATAGGATTGAAATGAACGATATGGTCAATTCAATGTGTAAACTTCTAAGTAATTTGGGTTGACGATCCCAATAGAGAAATCCCAAAAAATTGCATGCAAACACAATTTTTGTAGTTTGAACAATTACAAAAATAACAGCAACTGCATTTTCTTTATTTGGCAATGAATACATTCACAGTTTAAACCATGAGAGAGAAAAAACCACATTCATTAGGAGATAACATAGAATTATTAAGCTGGTTAGAAGCTCTCATACAATCTAAACTTTCACATACGCCTTCAAAATGTATATTGATAGCAACAGCTGAACAGTCACTGTCTAAGACTATAACAAAAGGATATCCAAATTATTTAATAAGATTCATCCCCAATTTAAAGTCCCAGAGAAACACTCAGGACAACATGCCTGCTTTGTTTGTTTAACAAACAATACAAAGTCGACAAAAATAAGACCACTTGCCATATATCTAAGAGGGTAAGACAGAAAACTGCAGGGTCCAAACACAAAATTAAGGTAATAGAATAAAGCCAGTAGATAACATGATTGAGGAGATCTTGCAATGAGCAAAACAAGTTTTAAAAGAAAAGGAACTTTATGAGACCTTACACTATTTGAAAAAGGAAAGGGAGAATAAATGGACATATGACATGTGTTGACTGTATCAAGGAGGAAAGAGATGAGTGATCTATAAATACTTTTTTTTAAACAGTCAATGTTAGTAATTAGATGTTAATTTTGGTAAAAGGAAGAGTTGAACCCATGACCTCCTTGTCACTCCAACTCCCTCAAGTTCATTTGCTTCGGTAAGCATGTAAACATAGGCTACTGCAACAGGCAATGACCAAAATGCCAACATCATATCACGAATGCCCCACGATTATGAAAAATCAATAACCCGTCCATAATATACTTATCCCACCCTCCCCCCCATAAGAAAAAAAACAAGGGCTTCCTGGTAGGTGGAGTCTCTAACCAAGAAAAACCATGCAGGCTTGTCTCCTTCAACTAACTCATACCATTACACAAAAGATATGTTATCCAAACAAAGATCGAGAAATGAAGTAATAACTTACCTATGTGCATTGATCCTTTCACTAATTGAAAGACCACAGCACATTAGCATCGAAATTTCAAATTACAAATAAATAAGTGCCACACCCTCCATTTTTTTTTTGCTGACCCACCGTAATTAGGGTTTTTTACCCTCTAAGTAGGAATCCCCCCGGCTTAGATAATTGGGATCCGCTTTGGGACTAATCCACGAGTCGGTAGCATGGCATCCAGTTTTTCTCAGCGAAGTTGGACTACCTCCAAAATAGCGATTCCATGAGGTTCTTTTCATGGAAGAGAGTCGCGTTCCCAACTCTCCCAAATCCCAACACCTTGTTGGTTACATACCCTCCATTTTATAGCATTAGAATTAGAATACATTACATAAGACAATTACAGCATATTTATAAATAAAACAGCATTATTGCTATAACTATTGGTATTAGATAATACTCCAATAACAACATATTTCTGAAGCCAAAAGGAAGGCACAGCCAGACAAACAATTATTCAACTAAAAAAGGATTATAATTGCTGCATCAGTTATATTTCCCCTTTCTAACCAAAACTCTGAAAGGGTAATCTTAATCTAATCGCTGCGTGTTAGTGTTTCAATTAATTGGTATCGTAATTGACGTGATTTAGAGGCACAGTGAGAATAACAGAAATCTTGTGGCAGAATGTTGGAAAAGTGTAATTAGGATGTACCTGTTGAGTAAGGGATTGGTGCGCAAGCTTGTAATCCCTATGGAGGATGTAGAGACCTGCAAACGACGCCGTTGCAACACCGGTAAAAAACGAAGCCAATCTAACTCTCAGCACATACCCCATTTTTAATTTTCTTTTCACCCAATTTCTCTCGCGATTGTAGGAAAACAGATTAACGAATAACCCCTTCTTCTCTTCTGTTCTCTTTTCTTCTCACGAGTCACGATGCTGCGAAAACAGCGCTCCCAAAACTAAAATGCCTGCCGCGCGTGCCTACACTCGCCCGTGCCTTCAGTGACGTCGTTTTGGTCTCCTCACTTTTTCTATTTTACTTTTTATTGTTCAATATTTTTTATACTATTTTTTTTAAGACCACAGATGCTTACATTCAAGTGACAAGTGGTAGTTGTTTTTTTGAGTAAAAACAAAATAATTAAGTCGTAGTAATTTCCATTTAAGAAAAAAACTTTAGTAGTTATCTTCATAAAGATAATTAAACAATAACTTTGGTTATACCAAAATATAAATTCTTGTAACAATCCATAATATGTATTTAGTCATTTAAAATCCTCAACCCAACGTATTATTTGTACATATAAACAAATCATAGTTTTAATTTTCTAGCAAATATGATTAACAATAATATAAATCATGAATATTTGAATTTTATTCTTTTATGAATATTTCAGAGAAATTTTAATCTCTTCCTTTGTTTAGCTAGTTTTTTTTTTCTTTGTATTTTTCTTTGTTTATTAAAAAATTATAATTAAATTTTAAAATACTTTTAAAACAGTTATGAAACTATTTTATATCCTGTAAAGTAGTTTTACCACTATATTTATTCTCTTTAACATTTGTATAAATTGAAAGTGTTAATGGTAAATTAGTTTTACAATAATATCAAATAGATTTATATATTTGGTCGATTTATCCTACTTTGATAGTATATTTTTTTAGATTAAATAATAATTATTATAAAAAGTTTATTTTTGAATTTTAAGGAATATATTCAATTTAAACAATATCGAATTTATATTCGTTGAATTAGGACATAACATAATTACATACTACTTTAATAGTAGTAAGATATGAAAACTATATAATTCTCATTAAATGTGAAGAAATAAAAAAAAAACGAATTGTGTCAACAAAATTAGAACACAATTAAATTTGAATTAAACTTTTTTTTTATAGAATTAAATTAAATTTTAATATAATTTAATAAATAGATAAACGCACGATGAGTCGCTTATTTAAACCAAAGCAGAAGAAAAACAGCGAAAACTGCACATTTGAAGTGGGAAAAGTGATTTCAACGGAAGACGAAACGTTAGGGTTTTGGATTTGATTTTCGTTTTCGTTTCACACTGTGAGAAAAGAAGCACAAAAAATGACGAACGTTGATCCTTCTCTCCCAGTGTTAACAACCGAGCAGATTCAAAAGGTGCCAAAAAAAAAAAAATTCCTTCACCATTTTCTCTGCGTCATTACCATTATCCAGTTACCGTTGTATTTGATGTTATAAATTTATCTCTACACATTTTTTCGTTTTAGGTTTCCATAAAAATCTCACCTTTCCGTGTTATCCCTTTTTCTTGTTTCGAGTCTCATTTTCGTTTCGGAAATGTCACCAAAGGTGTAGAGTGCTATTCACTTTTTCTTTCCTTGTGCCCTAAGTTATTAATTTGCTTTTTCCACATTCGTTAAAATTTCCACATTTCTTTAATTCTATGTACGTGATAACATTCATTTTATATGTTCCTTTAATAGATAATGGTTTGTCTTTGCATATGAACTTACTTTATTGAATTTATTTGGTACTGTGCTTAGAATTGAATAAACGTTGGTTATGGTTTTTTCTTTTTAAGTTACAAAAGTTAATTTAAACCGGATCCTGTTCTTCATTTGGTATATCTACTTTTACGCTTGCATAATTTACTTTGCTGAAAAGTTTGGACCTTTAATTGAAATAATTCTGTGTTAGTTTACCTAAACTTATCTCATATAAACAAGGTCTTATCCTTGTGGCAGTGTTTGGAGGAGAATAAGGAGCTAATAATGGCAATACTGGAAGGTCAAAACAAGGGGAAATATGCCGAGATCATCCCGTTAGTATCTATTTTTTGACTGTGTTCAATTTGTATCGCTTATGCTTGTTTCTAGGCATTATCAAGTAGTTTCAGTTGCATGCTTTTTTTTCTGGTTTGGGTCTCTGAAGAATTTTCTTGCATGCAATTTAGTATTCTTGTATACAACTTTATTGGGTGTTTTTCATCACAGATTCTATATATAATTTCGTAAGGTTATGAGCAGATGCATTGCTGAAGCTGTATTTCAGTTGACAAATTGAAATGTGTGCTTTGCCTACCCTTGAAAAACAAGGAATATAAGTTATCCTTCTCATAATGCAGCGCATATGATCTGATAGATGAAACTTAGTTAATGTGAAAATAGGTATTAATGATAAAGTGTGTAAAAGAAGTATGTTTCATATGCAGCCAACACTTAATTGTATGATAAATCCAGTGGAAAAAGTCTTAATACAGAAGGTTGCAGTTATGAATTACATGATCATGAAACACATGGTAGAAACAACGTATCTTTCCATTTTGACCATTCTATCCTTTTGTATTGTTTATTCGTGCAGTGGTGAAATATTAGTCCTACCTTAGTTAAATATATATTAGTTTAGTAGAAGAGAGTTCTAGGAAGAACACATTCTTAGGGGTTGCTCAAACTGGAGCTAAATTAGAAATTTTGCAACAAAGAGTAGTATACTCAAACTTATATGCTCCGAGTAGAAAAGGATGGTAGATTTTACTACATAATTGTTCCTATAAATGTATATTATCTAAGTACTTTATCACATTATCACCATTCAATCAACAATTTTAATTATGTACTTTATAGTTTATCATTTAAAGTGAACATCACTGCAGAGAAGTGAAATCCATAGAAGACATGCCTGGTATCTGATCCGGATATATGGCCATAAATAATTGCCCTTTTTTCTTTTTGTGAATTGTGTGCCATAAGCTCAGCTGTTTTCCACATGCCTGAAAAATGACTGCAGCCAAGTATTTGGATTGCCTAAGTGCTGAAGATTCTCATATATTTTGTAGTCTGTTACATTAAAGTATAATGATAATGATTGACGTCATTACGCTAATTGAAATGGTATTTATGTTATCCCAAATTATCTGTCTTTTCGGTTGAAGAATATTAGGTAGTCTTTGGTAGAAAAATTATGACTGAACAGAAAATGTTTACTGCATATTAAAAATAAAATAAAACATGACATTAAGAAAAAGATTGGTACGTTTTGACTTCACTTCATAGAATGGAAGCAAATATATCTAGTTCCATTTTATTCATATGCCAAACATTACCTTTGAGTTGTAAGCTGTTTAATTTGAATTTGTTTGTTGCAAGTGTCATTTACTATAATATGCTCTGGTTGCTTATCCTATTTTGTATTTATCTGTAGCTCTTATCATATAATGTATTTTGTATATACTAATATAATAACTACGCTTGTGCACTGGCTTATTTATGATGTATTATTCGAATAACCTGATACAGATATCAAGCCAAGCTTCAGCATAACTTGACTTTTCTTGCCAAACTTGCTGATGTTGGACCTCAGGCTGGCCCCCAAGCACAGACACATTCTCAGGTTATTATGATCATTTGATTAACTAACCAGCCAAACCTAGGTTTATAATAATTATTGTAACATTTCATCATATGTGAAAATTGTGTAACAGGGGCAAGGCATGCAGCAGCAACCTCATTTAATAATGTCCCAGCAGCCTCATGTAGCAATGTCCCAGCAACAACGACCAGACCTCTCTACCTTAAACTCAGCTTTCAATACGAATGAGCAGCAACAGCAACAACACTTAGCGATGTCTTTACAGCAACAGCCTGATTTTTCAACTTCAAAGATGGCTTTTCAGATGAATGAGCAGCATCATAAGCTACCAGCTTTCTTCCAACAGCATCAACTTTTTCCCGAAGGCATGGGTAGCTTTACTGGTACTACTAACAACAGTGGCATGCAAACAAGACTCTGTAATCTGCAAGATACGCCATCATTCAACCAAATGGGCTCAGACATAAGTCCTGGTTGGTCTTAGGAGTAGTCAGCATTTGGATCTTGTGAAAAACTGGATTGATACAAAACCATGAAAATTTCTATCAAATTCTAACAGTAGAGATTTTAGTTAATATCAAAATGAAAACACCTTTTATTTTTGTTGAAATAGCTGTTATTTTTAGTTTCTCTTGGAGGTTCAGTTTAGTGCTGTCTTTTTTTAATTTTTTGCTTACCTGTTTTAATGTTGCATTACATTCTGTAAAATGCTAGCCACTCGGCACTTTCGTCATTGAAAATGAAAATTAAATTCAAGTTTCTTTGAGGTGAGTCCCCGTGTAAAAAGGAAATATGCAGGCGTAAAAAATAATGCCCGTCTGAGTGTTTAATATTTACAATTTTCATTGAACAAATTTATATATACTTCAACATTGTTTTTTAATTTACTATTTTTGCATTTCTTAAAAAGGTTATAAATTTTCTTAATAGTGATTCATTTGTTAAGCAATAAAATTGATTGGCCTTCTAAAAAAATTAATTATACTAAAAAAAGTAATTAATTAATCGTGGTAGAAGTGTTTAAAATTGTGTGATGTAATGAGTTATTATCACTCGCAATGTGTGGGAGGAGTTGGTAGAGTGAAAAATCTCCAAATCAATTTCTCTTTCGCTCAACAAAAAAATATTAATCCAAGTAAGTCTTCTTATTTCCAACTCTTAAAAAGCATTCACCCAAACAAGGCGAGAGTTTCCCTTCTATTTCCCTCTCCCTCTCCATAACTTGAGTTAACTATTTGAGGTTTATTATTAACGAGTCAATATAAAAAAATCAAGACGAGTTTCCCTTCTATTTTCCTTCCTATAACTCTTGAGATAACTATTTGAGGTTTACTGTTATTGAGTCAATGTAAAAAAGTTACAATATATTATACAAAATACATTATATGATTATTTATGCAACTTTACAAACGATAAACATTTTTAATAATTCTACGATTTTCATATATTGACAATATAAAAAATTTACTCCGATAGGATATATAAATTAAATCTTACTATTAAATATTTTCTAAACCATGTTATAAAAAACATATTTTTAAAAATAATAAATTTTAAGAAAAAGATGAAAGCAGAGATTTGATAACAATAATATCTATTTCTTTTTTTGGAAATATGATATTCATAGCTATTACTAGTATTATGATAAAAACAATCTAATTATAATTAGCATGGCATAAGATTGAAGCATTATGTTTTCTTCCCTGGAATCTCAAACCAAACGCTTGGCCTAACGAGGCCTATTCATCACACAATTCACTAAGCATGTAATTATGATATCACACAATCCACTAAGCATGTACTTATGATATCAAGTGCAAAGGAGTTGGTTCAAGTAATTGGAGTCTTAGAACAATAGTTCGAGCGGTTTTAAAAATGAGCCTTTAGTGACCGAGACACTCTTAAGGTTTTGTTTCGGAGTTTGTGCTAGAGGAAAAATGGAGATTTTGGAGGTAGTTGAAAAATAAGAATGGATTTTATAGATATTTATGATTAATATATTTTTAATTTATATAGTACAATAACAACATGAAAATGAAATAAAGAATTTGTCTAAATCCACCAAAATCTCCATCTAATACAATTCATGAATTCACTAAAATAGAGAAATTTTGTATTACAAAAAAAAAAAAATACTCTCACATCCCAAAACTCTTCATTTCTTCCTATTTTTTCAAAATCCTCCCTTCTCATCTCCTCTAAACTTGCAAATAAAGAGTCGGTTTAAGAATTAGATTTTAAGGGGCCTCAAAAAGCTAGACCTATATTGTTATATATTTGAGATTATCAAATAAATTGAAAGAATAATATATGATAAATGATTAAATAACATCCCAATTCCACTCTATTCATTTTAAGAGATATTTTGTACAACTTCCTTAATTTGACAGAAAATTAAAATTTCCACTCTTTTTCTCTCTAATCCACTTCCCAAACATATTCTAAGTGAACGCAACAAATCTAGACTAAACTCAATTCTTGTCCAAAAAGACATACGCAGGTAGTGGAATATAGGTAAGGTTGAGGGACCAACAAATTTGGGCGAGACTTGGCCGAAAAATGAGTACTTGTGCCAGCTGAATACAATAATTGCACAATCAATTATATTACGGGCAGCTGAATACCACTTCTTATACTAAAAATGTACGACCTTATTTAGATAATAAATAAATTGTTTTTAGCTTCCCAGAATACCGACTACTCATTAATTTGCACATGTCGGGAAACATGCAGCTATAATACAGATCTTACCAAACTCAGACTGACCAAATTACTATCATTGAACGAGCAAATGGAGTGCTGGCAAAATGAAAATGATAGCTACGCTGATTAATCTTTCAAGCATTCACAAAAAATCAGTTAAAAGATGCAATGTATGCATGAATATCAACAGCATAAGGGCCCAAATTACCGGAAGCACACTTAATTGAAACTGCAGGGGAGAAATAAATTACTACAGAAAATGGGATAGCATCGACAACTCAAATCATAATTTGTGCTCGGGACACGATTACAAAGGACAATGCTTCAAAAAAAAATTCTCCCACAAACAGGTAAATCACGACCATATATATTTCCATCCTCTTCCTGGCGTCACAGAATAATCTATGCCCCTTCATCTTTCCTGTACATAAACAGACATTGAAGTTATGATGCATTGCAAAATAACACCTGGCCTGAACTATCCAAAATACTGCAAACTTGCATTATGCATTTATAATGTACTCATTAAGATAGAACAGAAAGAAGTACATGCATGTACTGATGCATTCATAAACTAGAAATTATGTATAACTGCAACAGAGTTATTCAAATGCAGTTTGTAGAGGGTCATCTCACCCAAAACTATGATTGATCTTAAAAGGATTCAAATAATCTGAAAAGAGACTAAAAACTAAGCATATGGTAGCATTTCAAGTGCCAGTAAGAAGACTCACTATCTTCGAGAAGGGTACACGGCAGCAGTTGACCTGTTTTAAGAAAAAAGTTTAGTATGATTTCCTTTTGTATGTAACTAATAAGATCACTCAACAGCCAATATTTATTCTCATTCAGCAGCCAATGCCATACTGGTATGCTGTTTAGAAAAGAAAAAAAGCTTAAAACAAACCTCCCATTTGCTGGGCCTGTATTTGAGGCATTGCTCATACTTGGTCTGTCAAGGCTTCCCCCATTGCCAACAGCTACTTTTGCAGAAGACTGGGCAACACTATTTTCAGGACCATTCATTTCACGAGAATCCTTGGATTTACTCAAAATTGTAACATTTGACAGGCCTCCAGCAACACTGAAGCGTGCACCATTTGATTGTTGATGCTGTGTTACTGACAACTTAGGAGGATTGTCACCCATATTTAAGTCAGTTGAAGGAAATTTCTTTGTGCGATGAGATTGAGCCATTGGTGTGACAGCTACAGTAGGCATATATGAAGAATAAGGAGATGATGCTGCAGCAGCTGCAGCAACTTTTGCAACTGCAGCAGTTGCAGCTATCATTTTGTGTGCCCCCACACGGAGTTGTATAAAGTCACCCTCAATCAAAAATAACTGAAATTATTAGAAGAAAAAACCTATCAGGCTGCAATGCAAATATGTTGCCATTAGAAAATGTGAGTTTGAACATGCAGATAAATTATTGGAAAAAAATTATAGACAACCAACAACTTTGACAGAACAACTGGCATGCCATAAGTCTCGGATGGATGGGTGGTTCCTACCACTTCATTGCATCCAACAACCAGCCTTTAACGAGCTGGTTTGTGTAAAATTTTGGCCAATGACATCTGGTTGCATACCACTACACTAAATTCTATCTGTCCAAATTGTAACTTTCATACTTACTTCAGGATGGCTAGTTACAAAATCTTCCAGCTTTCCATATTTCCTTTTGTAATCATGCCAATGCAGAGGTGCAAGCATCTTGCCCAACCTATTAGGAAGCTGTTTTTAAAACACAAATCAAACAAATTACATGAGATAGGCAGGGGAAAATAACTTTCATAAAAAGCCACTAGGTTCACACTTAAATACTAACTGTTGAACTGATTCGAATTCGGCCAGCAGCTGGAATAGTGCGAACAATACATGCCAACAGTGACCTTTCATCAAGAAGAGCAGGCTCTGGAGCCTTTGCAATGGTTGTTGAAGTTGTCTTCACAGTAGAGGCAAATGCTTCAGACAAGACCGAATCAGCAGAATTGTTCTGTATCATTTCACTAACAGAATGACTTGGAACGGATGATGCATTTGAAGCAGAACTTGCTTGCTCAGCTAACAATATCTGGCTCTCGGATCCATCATCAGACAATATCACAGGATTCTGCTCCTGTGGAAATAAGACAATTAGCTCCCATTCGCTCAGAGATGTAAAAGCATTATTTATTATTCAACTGCATGTTTTTTAATCTGGCAAAAACACATTTAAGTACTCATAAATTTTTCAAAAGATATTTCTAAGGGAAAAAAGTTCCTCTAGAGTGACTTTTTCATTAAAGAGAATGAGGGTGCATTTCCATTTGAATATTAATGGGTAAAGAAAGCATTTCAAATAAAATCAAGGGTGGATATGTCATTTTTTAACAACTTTAAAACAGCCCAATACTCTAAAAAATATTGTGGTGCTTCCTGAACACGCTTTAAAAGCATGAAGAGTCAATGATACTATGTACTTTAAATCCAGTACAAACACCCAAAATATCTTGACATCTTTATAAAATTACAACTACAGTAAAACACACCATTATTTCAATAGTAGTATTTGAGACCCTCAGGAAAAATAACAAAAGCATAAAACAGGGGGGGAAATTCCAAACAAACCTTCATTTCATCATTAGATTCAAAAGAGTTCAATCTTAAGGCATCAGAGAATTGTGAAGATATTTGTTGTAAGCTTTGTTGGGAAGCAATGAGTTGATCTTTATCAACCAACTGAAGAACCTCAAAAAACACAGTTATTCAGCATCACTATTACACACAAATCTTAGGAGAAATTATTAAAAATAAAAGAATTGCTAGTTATAAAAACCTGTGTCACCCCAGATGATGATGAAATTACAGTTCGTGCTTCCTCGCCTTGGTGGGCATGAGAATCCAAATAGTCTCTATGAAGAGTTTGCCCATTAACGGACATTTCATAATTAAACTTCGCATCTGATCTGATCAGATTTTGATCAGCTTGGGATGACGAGGGAACATCCTGTTTGGGTACCTCCAAACCTTCTGAAACAGCCTGAAGAAACAAAAATAAATTCTAAGTCGCCAAAATTCTATTTTTTTTAAAATACAAGAGCTTGCATATATGTAAAAGTAGATACCTGTTGATTTTGCCATTGTTGCAGAGGTGACATTGTGGCCACTGGATGAAAATGTCCAACATGAGCCTGAGGAACATGCGATGCAACAGAATTGGGCACTCCTTGTTGATGCATGACAAATGGATGCAATGCAGTTACTTGACCAGGGGGGAGGTATGAATGGGGGACCATCAGAGACGATGGAGCAATAGCAACACCATGAACATGATCAGTCTGGAAATAACCAAAAGTATTGTAAATGGGTAAACAATGCCATTGTACAATCCTGTGTCAAAACATGTCTATCACATCTTACAACAAAATAAAAGGCATAGAGCTATGTCAAAACCAAATAATAATGAAAAATTAAGGAAGCCATTCACGATAAAAAACATGTAAATATAAATTTTATAAATTATAAATATTTATTTCCTCATTAATAAGGAATGAAACTGCTATCTGTGTCCATTTAAATATTAATATTAATTAACCACCAGATTCGTACTAAAGCAACTGGTAAGAGACCATAACTTTCAAGCATTGAGCATCCAACTTTCAACACTAATACAATAGTTTCATCCTCAACAATGATCTCTGTCAACCGAAAGATTCAAAATTCCTGTTTGAGATTATCTCAATCTTCAAACCAAACCATATTAGGTATTGCACCTACAGTTGTTTGCATTGAAAACATCAATTTTCGCTTTAAACCTCCTTGTCTATGCACAGAATTTCCAATACCAACACAATACAAACAACCATGTTTAGCCACTCTAAAATGAGGTATTCACTCACTTTTATTCCTAAAGTGAGTTTGTCATTATTGAGGAGCTGATTCCCTCACGTGTGATACATGAAAATATATAAGTACTACTCGAGTGCTTCCATACCAGATGAAAACGCACACAGCGCTTTACATAACAATCAACCATAAGCTACATCACTAAGATCTCAAATGACATAATTAAAAAATTGTTTTTAAGAATAAAATGCATGGATGCTGTTTATCTATCATTCATTAATTTCTGGGAGTAAAACAAGTAAATGTTTGGCTGTTTATCTATCATTCATTAATTGAAGAACCTCACCTGGATTGACGAATTGCCTGGTGTTGAAAATGGGGGACCATTATCGGAGCTTTCATTTGCAAGGATGCCATTATTTCCACCTGAAGTATTGGCTCCACTTAAGTCAAATTGGTTTCCATTTTCGTGTCCATACTGAGCTACATTAGTTTTTGAATTTATTTGAGATATCCGGGCGTCATCGTTGTAAGTTCCACTTCTCTCTCTTGCATCAGCTAACTCAAGCTGTAACTGCTGAATAGCATGCAAATGAAGTCTCTCCATCTCTGCAAACTATGGCAACCAAAACCAAGTAGAGTTAAGCAGCATCCACCATCATTGTAAGTAAATAACCAAAAATAGTATACTATAACAAGCCAAAACATGCTTATAGAGCTCACAAAAGTTCAATTTTTTTAATAGAATTTCAAAAAATCTACAAAACCAAATAAAAAACTACAAACTACATGGTGGATATCTAATTTAATACAGATGCAAACCGAGACACAAATACAAAAGGACATACAGTAATAATGTGAGTAACAAAGGAGAAATTTTATCCTTAGGGCAGAAAAGAGTTGCAGATCAACCTGTCTCTGAAAACCCATCCAAAGCTGGTTATACTGCTCAGTACGCTCTCGCAATTCAGCCTGTAATGACTGGTTAGTTGTTGATTGGAAAACATCCATCTCGCGAACACGAGCTATCCATGCTTGGGCCTCTCTAACCTGTTCCTCTTTAAACATAATAGTCTCTTGAGCAACCCTATTCTGAAAGGAAGACTCATCAGTACGTAAGACAACAGACTTTAAGCAAATTCTTATGGAAAGAAATTATATAAATATAAGCAGCCTACTTGTTCCTGCAACTCAATAAGTTGTCTATCTTTTTCTTGAATATGTTCTTGCAGATCATGTATTTGTTGTATATGCTGAGCTCTTTCAGCTTCTGAATGGTCACGCTCCCTTCTGTAAAAAGATTAACCCCGATGACACAATTAGTGAAGTTTAAAAGCAAAAGCTAAAGCATCACATAAATTAATTTGGATAAAAGAAAACCTGAAAGATGCAAGTTCTTTGTTTTGCTCACGGAGAAGGTCTTGTTTAGCCCACGCCTAACATAATAATTGAAGAGATTAGCATGGAAATGAAAAACTAAAGTAAGATCCAAAAAATCTACAATAAAAGAGTGAAGCAGCATTCAACAAACCGCTTCATTATCTAATTTAATATTATGCAGCTCCCTGTCTTTCTCTTCTATTTTCCTCTCCAGTTCATGAATTGTGCGCTCCCTTTCACAAAGTTGATCCTGCAAGGCCAGGTAAACAGTCATAAGGGCAACAAATAATTCTTAATCCATGGGAGCCAAACATGAAACTTAAAGTATGGTAGCAGCTTAAGGATAAAGTGCTCCTTTTAGCCATCAGAGTATAAGAGTTATGTCTGCTACACCAAACTAAATTAATATACATCAATAAAATTGTCAACCCCCTAGCCTTAATATAAGGATATGGCTGAGCATCTAACCACATGGTCTTCTTGTAACATATAAATGTTTGAACATACCTGAAACTTGCTGGCATTGTTAGCATGCTCCTTGAGTTGAGCATCAAAGGTGCTTCGCATTTCCATTACCTCAGATCTGGCAATCATTTGAGCTTTAAGTTCAATCTCCATTTGCAGTATTTCATGCCTTTGTCTAATAACAGCATGAATTTGCTGCTGTAAAATATCATTATCTAATGTTCCATCCATTGTTATTGAACAAAAATCAACATCCAAAGGCTCTCTTCCTTGCTGCACCTTGAAAAATAATGAGATATTATCTTCAGGATCGTGATTTTGTAAAACTTAAAAGCAGCTTCTCACACCATCACCTTACCTCATATATGGTTCTCTCGTCTGATTGTCCCAGTTTTGGGTTGTCTAACTCCTGCACCTCAAAAGATGATCGTTATAAACCACACAAACAACTAATTAACAACAACAAAAAATATTAAGGCTCTCTTTTACACATCCAATGCCAAAATGGTAAGCTTTAACCTCAACAACAAATGTTTGAACTTGAAGAATATTCAGCTTATAATTGACAAGCAGACTATGTTATGGCGTTATAATGGCTGAGCTGTGTGGTCTGGCAAAAAGCATAATGCCTATAAAAATCCCTGCATTCTATTATTGATGTAAGAATCAAGTATATTCACTTTTAAGTACACAATCTCAATTACTCTTTGGGTTCGGTTCCGGAAAGAAGAAACACAGCTTAACCCGACACGAATTAAAGCCGGTATAACTAGAAGCTTTGCTTCAAATACACAGATAGAGAGAGAATCACAATACCCACCTAGGAACACATGACATCAGTTTTCCAATCCAAGTCAAAGGTCACTAGACTCATTATTAAACGTTAAACCCTAATCCCAATTCAAAGGCTAAAAACACCCAGGAAAAAAAAAACTAAACTAAAATTCATAATAAAAAAGTGTTGAATCCTCGAAGTTTATCATCACTCTCCAACAACATAAAACTCAAAGTTTGAAAAACGCGCGTTTTGTCAATCACACTCGGAGCCACACTACAAACACAATGTGAAGAATTTCCAAGTCAAATCAGTACCTCATCGTCAGGGTTTCTCGCGGAATGATGATGTTCAGCAACAGCACGCCATTCTTTCCGAGGCGGAGTCTGCAGCTGAAGAGAGACGCCGCGAGCAGCGGCTGCGGCGGCCGTGGCCTCCATTGAACGAGAATAATCGACGGTGCTCCCACTCTGAAGACAGTAATCGAATTAAACTCGAAGTAGATAGTAAAAGGGGGAATTAGATAGGAAGAAGGAATCCCTAACCCTAGAAATGGAATTTGAAAAAAGAAGCTATCAAGTAGAGAAGCGAATCGATTAGAGGAATTAGAAGGTAGAGAGTGAAGAGAAGGAATTGAAGAGAAAGGGTTTTGGTGGGATGAAGAGAGTGATGAGAACCGGAGACGAGAAAGATGATTGGATGTCGCAAATTTCGACCGGCACGGTATGAACGCCGTTATATAGGGCATTCACATTTCTCACTCCTTATACTTACATGTCATGTTATTGTCTCACGCGTCCTACTATCGCGTGCATCATACTTTCTTTATGTTTTCCTTTGGGCCTTTTCTTTTGGTCTGTACTCTTTCATCAGGTTTTTGGAGTTACTTTTAGCACCCTCTCTATCTTTTTTTTTTTCAAAAATAAAACTGCTTTATAAAACATATTGATAAAGAGATGATTGATGTTTAATTTGCAAAACTTCTAGTAACTCCATCCGTACTTTTGATCCAAACAATAAAAATCCGTAATATTTTTTTTCTTTAAACTCGCTCAAACCTCACTCTCACAAATAAAATTGTTTTATAAAATATATTGATAAAGAGGATGCTAAAAAGATTATTGATGTTTAATTTGTAAAAATTCTAGCAACTCCTACTGTACTTTTAAATCAAACAATAAAAATTCTCATTTTTTCTTTTTCTTTGAACTCGCTCAAACCTCACTCTCACAATGTGCCACCTACATCCCATATTGTATGCAAGACACAACTCTTGTGTGGTGTAAACAAATGCAATTTACTCATAGCTTGGACGAATTTCACCTACACCTTGGATTATGGGTTTAGGTCTTCCTCTTGCAATAATAAGTGGACATCCTTGTTCATGTTCAAATAAGTAGTTTTTGACATGAATCACGAGTCTCAATTTGAGAATCTATTTAAACGAGTAATTGACCTCATCTCATATTGTCTCCTAAATTGTTTCCTCTTTAGAATGTGCCTTGATGTTTAACGTAAATTTATAGGTTTACTTCTTTACAACCTAATTGATGTTATAGACCATGCAAAATCGGTGGAATCAAATATTAATGATGTTAAGCAAACGCCATCCCTACCATTTTTCATCTTTGCCTTGGACATTTTCTTCTATTCATCCGCTATTTCCCACATATGATAAGAACAAAATAGGAATGACATACAAAAATACTTTGTTTTTACTGTGAAGACAAATGTGTTATAGGGCATTGCTCATAATTCGTATCATTAATGATGAAACCTCAAATATGTAAATCTTAAGGTTTCTTTAGACTCTTTCCCATTAGACATTAGGCCTCATAACCCCCTTATGAAGTCTTCTATGGGCTCATTGTCCTTCTATATGTTCCACGAGGATTTAGACGGCTCCTTATCTCCTCTAACATTGTGCCCATAGTCGCATTAATGTCTTGTAGGTCACAATAATCATTGACTCAGGAAACTTGCACAAGGATATCAAACCCTTTTTTTTTTAGTTTTCAAAATTGCCAATCAAAATATTTCCTGTATTAGTTATGTTTTGTGAAACAATGAATCTAAAACAACACTTTTTCTCTAGTAAAAAGACATATTTTCTGATGCAACTTTTTTTATGTATGCAAAACAACTTTTTTCTAAATCAAAATCATATAGCTCTACCTTTTGAAGAAAAAAACTTATATAACTTTATTTATATGCTATATGTTGATTTAAAATCATTTTTTAATAAATAAATATAAAGGGCATATATTTTAATATGTTTTTATTCTATCACTGTCTGAGCATAAAATAAAGAAGTATTATTTATCCCAACTTGATTCAATTATTGCTGAGAATTTGGACAATTAATTATATATAAGAGTAAGAGAGCAATAATTTTATCAAATCAACTTTATAAGCACTGCTACGTTCAGGTGTTCATAAATGCAAAATATCATATAATTAATATTTTGAGAATGAAACATGTAGTACTAACTAAAGGGCACAAACTCATCAAAGATCCTTTATTTTGTTGATTTGAAGCAGCATTTTAGTCATTTGTGTTCTTTTTTTTCTTCTTTTAACACCTTTGTCTTTTATAATATATTTAATTATAATTTTAATTCATCTATTTTTATCAATTTACGTAATCATTTTTTCTATTTTAAAAGTTGATAATTGTATTCTCTATTTTTCAGATTTTTTAACTAAAAAATAATTATTTAATACATTTTAAATGATGTGACATACGATTTCACGATATAAAAATATATTAATTATTTATATATCATTAATTAATTAAATTACAAAACTATAAAAATAAAATTGAAAGTTAAGATTTTAGAGAATTTTATTATAATTTTATATGTGTTAACTATTATCTATGATTGTATCAAATATCACGTTATTTAAATTATGTTTTACATTCTTTTTAATTATAAAATCAAAATAAAACATCAAAATCATAAGATTTTAAAATAGATAATTAATTTTTTGAATTGATAAAAAAAATAAAGACTGAAACTAAAATTAAATATTTAAAAAATAAACAAAACCGCTTTTTTTCCATTTGAAAATGTCTGCGCGTCTCTAACATGTCATCAATTTAATAATTTCTTTTTACATAATTTTTTATTTTTTAAAATAAAATAAATAAATAAACTCTAACAATCGTTATACTTTTTTTCTATCTTTACCCCCAAAAGAAAGAAAATCAATAGCCCTTCCCTCGATACGCACTTTCAAGCATCACCAAAATTCATACATCTTCCAAATTAGAAACCCAAAAATCTCCAATTGAATACCAAAAATCAAGATTTGGAATTTCTCATTTCCTTTTCTCCACCTCTTCCTGTGTCTCAAACCCATAAATCAAGACCTGACACTTCATAATTTGTTGTGCCAAACATAACCCCATGGGCCATGGCATCACCTCCTTCCAACAATTGCACATAGATTAAAAGACATAATATTTACGTATTATTTTTTTTATAATCACAAAATATTTACGTATTTTAAAATATTTACATACTTATATTCAAATCAAAATGTCCAACATCACAAATAACAAATTTGTGAATATCAATGGTGTTAGAAAATTTTGTAACGATGACTTACGTTGGGTATTGGGTTTCATTTCTATCTAGAGAAATACTCAAATATTATAGTTTGTGTGTCTCAGTTATTTAAGCGAATAATGGTATAAGTATAATTGTAAGAGAGATATTATTTTAAAAGGAAATGCAACCACCAAAAGAGAAAAGAGAAGAGTAAATTATATTCTCGATTTTATTAAATCAAAGTTTCAGAAAAAATTGATTGCATATTCGTTAACGGTTGGATCGAGTTGATTTTAGACAACAGGTTCGCAATGGTTGAATCGACGAAACGACATCTGGAGGGGGACGAATCGTGCTCGTACAAAATCATGTTTTTTTGAATGTCTTCTTCTTCTTCCTTTTCATTTGTAGGTTTTAATGTTTTGCTATTTTGGCTAGTTATAGGCACAATTTATTCATCATTTTGAGACTCTCATGTATTCTTATTTGATTATAGTTAAACAATTTGTTGTCATATATTTGTTGTTATTACTCACATGTTCATATTCTTGCAAGTTGAATAATTTTATATTCGTTGCGTATTATTTATTACTGTGTTTATGCGTTTATTCCTGTGAAATTGAAATGCAATAGTCAAGAGCAAATTTTAATGAAATACCCAAATGCAAATGGAACATGGTGACCAAAAGCAATATTCAAACTTAAATAGGACTTTCGTTTTGTTGCCGATAAAAAGCTTGATAGTTTTCTTATATTTTTATAAAATTATAATAACAACTCTTGTATGATTTCATAACATAGAAAAACTGGAACATTTATTTGAACCGAGACTATACTTCCACCTAATCGACCACTAGTAGAGGGAAAGAAAATGGACGATGGTGAATGTGAAGAAGTAGAAGAAAAGAGATGAATAAGCCTAAGAATAATAGCTCTCAAGATCAAAACATCCAAGAATTTAGAATTAATACGACCTTAAAAAAAATTATCTTATAAGTGATGATAAATTTTATTATAATTAAATCATATAAATTTTAGATTTGAATATAAGAACAATTTAACGATATAAATATTTATCACTTATATAAAACATCAATATTATATTAGAAAAATTGTTAATAAAAAATTATTAAAAAATGGAATTGTTAATTCTAATCTTGTGTGGATTTGTCAACTCAACTATTTTAAAAACACATCAATTTTTTTTTTTTATTGAAAAGGAACAAAAGTTTAACTTTGTACATTTTTAAAAAATAATTAATATTATA
>JBBPBS010000276.1:10919455-10938773 GCA_037974835.1 Cicer judaicum
GTGAGAATTGATTCAACAATATAAATTATGGTGTAGTCTATAGTCAATTTAAGTCAATTTTTTTTTACGTATGTCTGACCAATTTCTTTTTTTAAATTTTATTTATTTAAAAAGATTAAACTACATACCACTAAAAAATCTTTTAGATTTACAATATATTTAATTAAGTATAAATAAATTTTTATATTATAATTTTTATTATTATTATTATTATTATATTAAGTTTTGTATTTTGCACTAAAACTTGATAATATTTTATTAATTTAAATATTATAAAATATGAGCTTTTAGCCCATTTTGAAAAGAAAAAAACCTAGAATGGAACTAAAATAAAATATCATATATGATGTTAGCTTATGTAAAATGTGGTTTAAATATTAAAATATAATTTAAATTTATTGATATATTTACAGAAGCATCTACGTGATTAATCACTTGAGAAGTGTACACTATAATAAAAAAATAATGAAATAGATTTTTAAATCTTAAAAAAAAATTAAAAAATCATATAAAACCTTAAAATTGGATCTTATAAATAATAGATCACTCGGTGGGACCTTAAATTTTCAAAATATATAATTTGAATTTGAAAAGTCTAACTTATTTCTACTTTTAATAGTATACAATTTGAATAGTATAATGTGTATTTAATTTAATTTAATCTTATGAAATAATAAGTGGTTTAAAATTGGAGGAATTTCACGACATTAAACTACTAATTTTGGAACTATAGTACGTTACATAGTCTAACATTTATAATTATTTAAAAAGAACGTTAATGAAATTTTCAGTTTGAAATTTGGTTGAATCGTAAATAAACGTCGGATAGATTTTACTATCGATCACCCAAAAAAAAAAACGTTGTATCCATGTGCTTTTCCTCTCATGCTATTACACAATAAATGTAGTTCAACAACACCAAACCTCAATTTCAATGCTTGATCTTTTATTCAAAGAGGAAAATAAATAACCGTAACAAACAAGGAAAAAAAAAAAGACCAAATTAATCACACAAATGTCAAATTCAATGTGATCCATTCCTTGATCAGATACAAACTTATTGTTAAGATACGGGCTTTTCTTTCCTGCCAAAATCCTCGCATATTCGTCTCTCTTCCAAGGCTATACTATGTTTTTTTTTTGACAGCAGCTATACAACTACTACGTTTTTATCTTAGTTTTTGACAACAAAAACATAATTGAATATAATGCTCATTGTTTGCATGGATGTACAATTCTCCGATTTTGATTCATTTTCATTTAATTATTTCAAAACTGATTTATTTATTTATTTTATTTGTAAAGAGTTTAAAAGTGAAGTTCACGACTCTAACTATAAAGAAATGAAATATAAAGAACATAAATCGAGATATTTTGTAAATAACCATGAAATATACAATTTTTTTTTCTTAAATAACATATTACTGAAACTCGCATACTAATTATGAAAAATTAGTTATTTAGATTTGAGTTCACACGGGAATATATGATATATCAAATATATGTAACTATTATATCAATTGTGTTTATGATAATTTTTATTTATTTTATAATATGAAATACATAGTTCTTTTTATATAGAAAACATAGTTTTTAATATCATAAATTAAACATTCTTTTATTCTTATCTATAAATTTTAGATTCAATCCGATAATCTTACAAAAGTTAGTCTATTTTAAGTATAGCAAGGGTCTTATATATATATATATACCTATTTCTTTGTATTTGCATCTTTAATAAATCAAAGGATAATCGATCTAAAATAAAATAATCGAGAATACGAGCTTATCTATAAATTACTCAAGTAGAAACAGCAGTTTTTTTTCTTTCTTATTTACATCCACAAAATCTACAAAAGGTAAAAAAACGTGATACTACTATGTAGAATAAATCAACATTAAAATAAAGCATGTTCGCGAAATAACATGTAAAAAAATGTATTAAAAAAATCCAAAAAGACGAAGGTGCATCAAAAGATCCATCCAACCAACGTAGGAAGCAATTTACTTTCACACATAAATGAATACAGTTGGACTGTGTCGTATTTTTATTTATAAGCTTTTAAAAAATAATAACTCTCTCTCTTATTTCACTAACAAATTTAACTCATTTCTTTGCGTTCTGTCTTATTTTTCTTCTTCTGCTACTTTTACTTCTCTCTCTCTCTCTCTCTCTCTACAGTGTTTTCTTAATTTCTCCGGCGACATATTTTCTCTCTTGTCTTGTCACATCCTTTGACTTACACCGATCACCGTCAACTTCCGCCGACATAATTAGCCATGGGTCATTGCTGCAGCAAAAACATTGCAGTCAACAACGAAACCGTCGCCACCGATCACAACCTCAAAACTCCTAATCACGCGGTATCACCAGCTTCACAACCTACTGGAAATTCAGTCTCCGGCGTAAGCGATGCAACTCCGGGAAGATACACGCCGGCGACGTCTTTCTCCACCAGTCCTTTCAACAGTCCTCTTCCGGCAGGTGTGGCGCCGTCGCCGGCGAAGACTCCGGGAAGAAAATTCAGGTGGCCTCTTCCTCCACCGTCTCCGGCGAAGCCGATAATGGCGGCGTTGAGGCGGCGGCAAGGGAAAACGAAACCGAAAGACGGACCAATACCGGAGGAGCAAGGGGGGGAAGGTGGGGAAGGAGAGAGGTCGTTGGATAAGAGTTTTGGTTATGGAAAGAATTTCGGTGCGAAATTTGAGCTTGGGAAGGAAGTTGGTCGAGGGCATTTTGGTCATACTTGTTGGGCTAAAGGGAAGAAAGGTGAACTTAAGGGACAATCAGTGGCTGTGAAAATCATAACCAAAGCTAAGGTGAGAAGACTCTTATTGTTTTTATTTGTTTTCTAATTATAATTTTGATTTTGATGGTGATCGTTTAATAATTGAAAGTCAATTGTTATGATCATTTGATTTGATTTGTTTTTGCTTGGAGTTTGAGATGGTCAATTTAGGATCATTTCTTGACTATTTTCATGATTGAATTTTGTGTTACGATGGTAATTTGTTGTAGTAAATGTAACACGTGATTAGTGTAACTGGTTATTTATTTATTTATTTGGAAGCCCAATTTAGAAGCCAAGTCCTCTTATTGGGAAAACTATGATACCAAATTTGAATTTGTTTCAAGTTTAGTCCATATATTCTGAATGGATACCATACCAATACCATTATGGAACTTGATAAGTTTCTGAATGGTTTTATTGGTCATGTTACTTGTTGTTTTCCGGTTTATAGTATTAAAACTAACCTTTGTTATTGTCATTTTGTAAGTTAATGATGCTCCCGGTAGACGGTAGTCAATAGCCGCTGCTATAGCGATGTAGCAGCATAGCTATCCCTAAGCGCCATGTGCTGCCACATTGCATTTTTTAGAAGTGGCTGTACTGTACTGGCCGTTATGGTGAAACTCCTGAAAAATCCCGAACATGCCGCCACCTTATAGTTTTTCCTTCTGTTTTTTTACTGAACATCCTGAACATGCCGCCAACTTATAGTTGTTCTCTCTGTTTTTTACCGAAATTTTTGGTCATTTTACCCTAAAACCTATTTGATTTATACTAGGTTTGAATATTGGCAGCAATGAACTTGTCTTATTAATCATGATTATGTCTTTACTTTTGTGAATTCTTCTGTTTTTGAGCGTTTTTATGTGTATGGTATTATGGTAGAAATGTATTGTTTTGTTTCTTTAACTCTGACATAATGGCCATTATGCTACCCAATGTACTGGCATTAACTTCATAGATGCTGATATGAGAAAGGAAAATGCTGGAAAACCTGTTTTTCCAATAAAATTCAGAAGTATGGAAAGCCAAACACTGTAGAATTAATTATGCCAGATAATACTTGTTTTAGAGATAATACTTCACAAATTTAAGGCAAGGTTGCTTGCAACAGACCCCCAAAGGGTCCAACCCTCCTTCCATCAACCATGCTATGGTGGAAGCTTTGTAGCACCGGGTAGCAAAATGTTTTATACAGCATGAGACAACTAAGAAAAATGTGAAGTTGCAGCCTCTATAGCAAGGGCAAGTCACTGCAATTGTGGCTTTGATTGAAGTTATTCTACATACAGGGACTATGATTTTTAAAAGATTATTTCTTTTGGTTCTATTGATGGCCAATTGGTGGTGGTGTAGTAAAGCTCATTGGCTATATCTGCTTCTTACCAAAGCACAAGGATGGATGAAACCTTTGAAGTTACTTGTTTGGTTTAAGCTTCTGGTTAGATCGTTAGGAAGCATGTTGGTGCTTAGTGGTGGACTAAATAATGCATATAGCGAAATTGAGGGTAGCGTATATGCTAAATAATAAAAGAATAAGTGGAAAATTGAGATCGTGGAGAAAGGGAGCAGACAAAACCTTTCTTGTTGACTATTGATGAACATTGCAAGAACTGTACCTTTACTGCAAGTCCTACAAGTATCAGACAATTTAGAACATTCATTTTAGCTACTTGGCATTTGACAAGTGATGTTTCTAGGAAGAGCTTGAGCTGAAGCGTACTCTATACTTCTGCATCTTTTCATTATTCTCTAAACAATGAAATTGGATATTTTAATTTGGGGTGTGGGAATTTCAAATCGGAATGACACACATCAACATGAATTCAACTTTAATTTTCAAGCATTTTTCGATGTTGCATAATAATTTTTGCTTGATGATGTTTATTGTGAATAACGTATTTTCATATGGCAGATGACTTCGGCTATAGCAATTGAAGATGTTAGAAGGGAGGTGAAAATGTTGAAAGCCTTATCTGGACATAGGAATTTGGTCAAGTTTTATGATGCATTTGAGGATGTGAATAACGTCTACATTGTGATGGAGTATGTATAAAAACTTTTATATCTGAATATTGCTTTCACTCTTGATAGGATTTTATTTGTATTTTTATCATCTACCTGATTTGTGTTCTCATGAAGTTATTGGGTGTAAAGGATTTCATCATAAATACATGTTTTCAAGAATGTTCACAATATAGGAAAATTCATAGCTGGCTAGTAAATATAACTGTTAAATAAGTATTTATCCTGAACTAATGAGATACTCTTGTTCTTGTCAGGTTGTGCGAGGGTGGAGAATTACTGGACAGAATTCTAGAAAGGTAAAATCGAAATGCTATTATTTATTTGTACTATCTGTTATGTTTTTGTCCCTCCATATTCTCGTAGAAGTTCGGGTTTTGAATACAATAATTGTAATTCAATTCTTTTGATGTTAATTATTTATTAAAGAGGTGGAAGATACACCGAGAATGACGCCAAAGCTATTCTTGTACAAATTCTGAGTGTAGTTGCCTTTTGTCATCTTCAGGGAGTGGTTCATCGCGATCTAAAACCAGAGGTATGGCATTATGAAGTTTGAACTACTTACATAATTTAGCCACGTCTTTCAGTGAACAATGGGTTTTTTATTTGTATAATTACCTCTTTAATAAATAACTTGTAACCCTATATGTGTTGCCTACTTTGCAGAATTTTCTTTTTGTGTCAAAAGATGAGGATGCTGTTTTGAAAGTTATTGATTTTGGTCTATCCGATTTTGTTAGGCCAGGTAATATGGTGGAACTTACCTAACTATATTCAGTGTCAAATGGTATAATAAAGCATAACCTAGTTACTATCTTTCTTGCATGTAAGTTTCTTTCTAGTTTTAGCTTTAGCATAGTGTGCACTTGCATGGTAGAATTCACACATTCAAATTTCCGGAGAATAACCAAAGAATAAAATATCGCATGTTTTGTGCAATAAATATGGTCTGACATTCAGATTTTATGGGATGCCCACACACTACAAAGGGAGAGGTGTGATATTTCACCATATCACAATTCATCAGTCATTAATTTCTTAATGCACATCGATGTCTATAATTAAAATAATTGTAGCAGTTGTAATGTGTGATTAAGAACTCAATATGCTTGAGATTTTTTTAATATTTTCCATCTGCTTGAAATATCTGATGCACATCTTAACATTGATACGATATCATGAAATATCTTTAATTACCAATTTTAAGCAAATTTTTATATGGCTTGTGGACATTTAATACGACAATTAGTTTTCTCTCTATGTAAGTTATCTGTGGAAAAAAAATCAAGATTATATAATCAAAGATACTAGTAGTACCTGTGTTGAACAGCAAGATCTTATTTATTATATGCTATTTCAATTCATCTAAGGCTAAGTTATTTAGTTGGAATTGTTCTCCAAATCTATAACCAAATCTGGTAGAAAGCTAGCTTTTGTCAATTAATCAAACATTTCTTACAGCCCCATTTTTTAATTTCCGTTGTCACTCTTACTATGCATGCCTTGACTCCATCCTGATTCTTTTCTACATTTCACATTAGAAGTTTCCTTGTTCCAAGCTCAGCTATAAATACACCAATTTTCATGTCAAATGCTTTTCACTAATTTACAGGTTTAGATGAATCTCAGGACATGCATTAATTCTAGTTTTAGGATTGCCTCTATTGTTCAAAATAAGCATTTATCATTTTTTCTGCCTTATGATCGTTGCCATTCTGTTATTGATTTTTGCACTGCTAGGACTGATTCTTATAAACATGCAGATCAACGCCTCAATGATATTGTTGGTAGTGCCTACTATGTTGCACCTGAAGTGCTCCATAGATCTTACAGTGTCGAAGGAGACTTATGGAGTATTGGAGTTATATCGTACATATTGTTATGTGGAAGTAGACCATTTTGGGCACGGACTGAATCTGGGATCTTCCGGTCTGTGTTAAGAGCAAATCCTAACTTTGACGATACACCTTGGCCATCAATATCACCTGAAGCTAAAGACTTTGTGAAGAGACTTTTGAACAAGGACCATAGGAAAAGGATGAGTGCTGCTCAAGCTCTATGTATGTTTCATTTGAATGTTTTGCTTAAACCATGGTTATCTCAATGGTTAATTTTTTGTTTGTATTGAAATTCTCTCTCACGCACAAGCACTCCTAAATCTTATTCCGCGATTCTTAATGATGATATTACCTCCATATCTGCAGCTCACCCATGGTTGAGAGACGAAAGAAATGTCATTCCTTTAGATATTTTGATTTACAAGTTAGTCAAGTCATATGTGCGTGCCTCACCTTTGAAACGTGCGGCATTGAAGGTAGTCACCTGTTATGCCACCCCATTATTACAAATGCATCTTTTATCCTCCTCGTATTGCTGGCAATGGAAGAAGAGTAATGTTTTTATTTTCCTTCTTTATATATTGATGTAGGCTCTCTCAAAAGCATTACCAGAGGATGAGCTTACTTACCTCAGAACACAATTTAGCCTCTTGGAGCCCAAAGATGGTTTTGTTTCACTTGAGAATTTCAGAGTTGTAAGTGCACTATTTTTTTTTCTTTCAAATTTATTCTCTCTATGACATTAAGATGTGTTATGTTAACCCTATGTATTGTGATTGTAAATATGTTATATGCTCATAGACTAGATTTGTTAAATTAGTCTTTTATGGTTTAAACTTTGGAGTTGGTTTATTTGCTATTTTTTCCACAGTCTCTCTAAACTGGAATTATAATATATTCAGGCTCTCATGAAAAATGCAACTGATGCCATGAAGGAAGCAAGGGTCCCTGACATTCTAAATTTGGTAAGTCATTTGTTTTGTTATATAGATGTATTTATTTTTCTCACAACTTAATCTATTTGTTCCAAACCTATCATGTACTATGTCTTGATTGATTCATATAATAAACTGAAAACAAGTTGCATGATATAAGGGGCAAAAGCTTACGCATTACGCTATTAATCAAATACCACCACAATCAAATTTGGATTGTTTCAATACATATATGTATTTTCTTATAACTTTTGTTATTTTCCATACATATATGTATTTTCTTTTTTATATGAATGCAAATATAATATGAAAAATCTGAAATGCATGTTTCTTGAAATAAGATGGAGCCTCTCTCTTATAAAAAAATGGACTTCGAAGAGTTTTGCGCTGCTGCAATCAGTGTATACCAGCTGGAAGTTCATCCAGAATGGGATAAAATTGCCACTACAGCTTTTGAATATTTCGACGAGACAGGGAACCGAGTCATTTCGCTCGAGGAGTTGGCACAGGTTTGGATATTCTTTCTAAATACACACCAACTTGTGTTAATTTTGTCTTATAAGTTATGTTCATAACAAACTTAACACTCTGAGATATTTTGTTCAGGAAATGAATTTAGGTCCTTCTGCTTACGCATTAATGGGCGATTGGATCAGAAAATCGGATGGAAAACTCTGCTTGGTCGGATATACAAAGTATATGCATGGTGTCACAATTCGTAGTTCGAATACAAGACACCGACAGCAATGATGATTAAATATAAAAGGAGATTTTATTATATTTATTGAAATTAGTTTATATCTTTTTTTTTTCTTTTTAAATTTGATTTGAAATATTTTTTCTTTTTGAATTTGAATTGAAAGGAAAAATGGTACAGAAGGTCTAAGCAAATTATTTTTTTTGGGGACGTTGGGGATTGTATCATGAAAAAGTAGAAGGCTAGCTAACATATTGTTTTGATCTTCGTGCATGTGATTTGTGTTGCAAAGTGAAAATTCTCCCAGTTTACATGTGAGCACAAATGCAACTTGCTTTCTTGTAAGATTTCTTGTGAAGATTAATTAATGACCCTTGTATTTGGGTCAACTTTATCATACGCCAATAACATAGCACTTTGTATTGTTCTACAAGAATATTGAGGTAGATAAATGCGTCAATTAACATGGGCCAAGTTCTTCCTTAGCTTATTGGATCATGTGTATTTGGTCTAAATCCTTTTTTAAAATCATGCACGTTGTTCCTTTTAGCACTAGTCAAAACAAAATAGACGCGCTTATTTTCCTAATCGCTTAACTTGTTTTCGGATCGATTATTATTGGATCCGGGATATAATGGAGATCCAAGATTCGACCCATATAATGAAACTCCAAGATTAGTATATGTAGCTATCCTAAACAAATTTATTTGTCAAAAATTAGTATAATCATGAGAATAAAAAAATTATCGCTTGATTAATCGATTCATCTTATTTTGACACTTTTAATCTCTTCACCAACTACAGAAACTTTGTCAACAATAAAAAAATATTAAGGCAAAATTCAAAAATAAAATAGATGATGTAAATTTTATAAATTTTATAAATAACTTAATAATTTATATTAAAAAACACTTTTCATCTGTTTAGTACGACATCAATAATAAATGATTTGACATTTATCTAAATAATTATTTAAATTTTTATTTTATTTGTGCTACTTTAGTTTACATTTTATATAACTAAAATTATAATTTAAAAATATATATAAATAAAAATATTGTGATTTTTTTCTTTACAAGTCACATGAAAAATATTTTATTTATTTTTGTTTATGTTTCTCATGAGTTTGTTTGCTTTTAACGTGGATCCAAACAGTCTCTTAATTTAACATTGTATTCATCCCAAAAGGTAGCGTTGAATGACCTGTCTAGGAATGTAAACGGTGAAGAATGACAAATCAGAAGTGAAACCACGAATGCAATTCAACTTTGTAATCACATGAATATTTAAAAAGTTTGAATGGGTCTGAGTTTTGAGGACAAATACGTTACGTTGACATAAAAAAAAGAAGAATATAAAATGGTCTGCAGAACATGCCGGATTAGTTGTCAAAGGCTGGAATGAATGCCGAAACAAGTAAAAAGCTGCCGTAGTGAAGGCACGAATCAGATTGGAATTGGACATTGCATGAAGACTCTTTCAACAAGCATAAAAAAAAAATAGTATATTATCTTTATAATATACAACTTAACATGTTTTGCAAATAAAATTACAAATATTACTTCTTTTACATCTTTTATATATTTTGCTTTTAAAAGAAATTTGAAGTTGATTGTAATCTTTCAAATTTTGCAAAAATATTTCATTTAACTTTTTCCTGTAATTTTCCATACACCTGATTAGGGATTAAACTCCTACCAAACAAACACGTAGGAGATTCAAGTATCCACTACTTATTTTATATATTGTTATAAGTTGATTATATGTAGTTATAACTTATAAGTCAGTTAATATTAATAGTAAATAGTTATTTGTTAGTTACTTCTTTCATGTCTCTCATCTTCTCTCTCTCCCTTTTCTACCTTTTTTTTCCTTCATCTCTTTTATTAATATTTACATTTATAAATATATATATACATATCAACAAAAGATATTATTATAAAAAGTTGTACGTTATGGTCTTTCATCTCTTTTATTAATATTTACATTTATAAATATATATACATATCAATAAAAGATATTATTATAAAAAGTTGTATGTTATGGTCTATCTAATATTTACTATTTTACGAATCAAATGTATCTATAAAATATATCTCTATGTTTATTATAATAAACATTTTTCTTTAATTTAAAAGAATGTCACACAATGTTCGTAAGAGAATAATTTTATTTTAACTAAAATATCTCATATAGTGATTAATATATTTTAATTAAAGTCAAATTAAATGAAAAATGAGTGCTTAATCCCTAATTTAGAAATTGTTAATTGAATATGACTTATTTTCTAACCAAACGTTGGATTACCAAGTTATTTTCCTTCAAGAATGGAAGAGTTGAGAGATG
Source organism: Cicer judaicum (assembly GCA_037974835.1). Classification (NCBI taxonomy): domain Eukaryota; kingdom Viridiplantae; phylum Streptophyta; class Magnoliopsida; order Fabales; family Fabaceae; genus Cicer; species Cicer judaicum. Next base: position 10,930,092 of record JBBPBS010000276.1, read on the forward strand.
ACTGCCAACAACCTCAAAACCTTGTAAAATCATCATTTTTTTTAACATGATTGGTTTTAGAAGATACATTCAAAGTCAAGATCGCCCATATTCGAAGGAAAATGTGATCGACAATACTCAATGTGCTTCTTGACGTCATGAATAAATAATTTGCTTAATACTATTAGATCTCCCTAATTATTAATTAATTAGTCCTATTTAATTAAATAACCTTGCTTTATTTTTCCGGGAACAAGGGCATAGAGGACAAATGTGGTGACTTAATGGATCCATTCATACACGCCAAGTCAGTTTGAACCACAACTATCCCACCAAAACCAAAATTGCTTCTAATCATAATATAATATAATAACCATAAAAAGAAAAAGAGCTTAATATAAATTTTACACAAATACGCTCAGAAAATTCACAATTGTACCAAACAACACTCCTTTGTAATTGAAATGTAAATATGACCATCAAATACTTGATTTCTATTAGACATTAATATAAAATCAATTTATATCGACATATCTTTTGTTTTCTCTAAAAAATAGTTTAATTTTAATAAACTAATGATGTAAAAAAAATCTACACAGTTAAAATCCCATACGTGTGACTTTGACATACAAATCTTTTACATTTGCCTATAAATTAAATTAAAAAAAAAAATACCAAACAACCATAGGCAAAGCCACTGTATAATAACTTACTAAAGTTAAAACACATAGAAGTAATTAAACGGCATAATATAGCTTAAAAACAAGGCTTAAAACGGTGTCTTGTCCCTTTCATATTTAGATTTTTTTAATTTGTTTTTTTTATTGCGTAGGGCCAAACTTAAAGTGAAAAAACGAATGAGAGAAAAAAGTCTATGCTTATCTTTATTCCAAATTCCAACCGTGTCTTAAACGCTAGCAACTTTCAACAAACTAAAAACAGCTATCTCATTTCTTTTTTGATTAAGAACAGCTAACTACTTTAAAGCGTTCACATCCATCATTGGATTGGAATTCTTTTTTTTATGAATCATTTTATTAAAATCAAAAAGTACCCCCAAAGATATACACACATTATTAATTTATTATTAACATTGATTGAGGATACCAACATAAATATTTTTTATATATCACAATATTATTCTCTTTCCATTTTTTCCATTGATATCAAACAATTACACTCAAAATTTATTAATACAAATCCAGATCCAACATTTTCGTTGCCAAATGATATCAACACAAATTGGAGAAAATTGAGAGAGAGAAAAAACATAAAAATGTCATGTATACATACTAATTATTTAATTTCTCAATAACCTAGTAATTAATAATTAATAATATTGAATCAAACTTTAAAGCACCAAGCATGATGATGATGGTGGTGAGATTTCTCCCTATCACTATCAATCATATCTTGAACGGTTCGAAACTCTTCCACGTGGCAAGGAATGGTAATAGGTCCTTTTTGATCGAATCCATATTCTTCTTCAGCTTCTTTCAACAACTCCATAAACAAAGGATGGTTGATGTAAATCACAGGTATCACAAACCTTTGTTGCTCCTCTCCTTGTCCAACCATCACTGCCAAACACCCTTTTGGAATGTCCTTCTTTTCATTGTTGTGATGAAAGTTTATGTGAGGAATGTGCAAATGAAAACTCATCAAGTGGTGGTGATTTTGATTATGCTTTTGACTATTATGATGTTCCACACTAATAATCCCCATAATTCAAAAGGTAGAGAAAATTATAAAATATTTTTTTTTCCAAAAGAAAGTTGAAGGAAAAATAAGAAGGTGAAGAGTCGTGGTTAAAAAAAAGATTTGGAGATATTTGTGTTATAAGAAAACAAAAGAGAAAGGCCAAGGATCGGAGGAAGATATGGTGAGATTGAAAAGAGTTAAGGAAGAGTCGGTGAGAGATCTTGGGATATTGCTCATGATAAATGGAAAACAAAAATCAATACATAACAACAAAAATAAGATGAGAATTTGAGAAGGGTGAGTGTTGTATATATATAGGTGGGATAAGGAGAAGGTTAGGTTAGAGTGTACAAATATTTATGTTGGTGTGAATGAATGTGGAAAGGGGTGTTTTGTGTTTTGTGTTGTGGTGGGCCATTCTAGGGTTTGCTTACTGTGTACACTAAGATTTGTTCTCGAAAGATAGAGAAAGATAGAGAAATAGTCCCAAATATTAGGAGAGGCATATGCTTTCTTTAAATTGACTTTAAGATTATTATTATTTTTTAATAGTAAATGCAGATTATTATTATTATTATTAATAAGAAGAAGATTTCTATGATATACTTAAAACATAAGACAGTATCGACATTCTTAATTTTTTAATTAAAAAATGTGTTAATTTTTCTTATATTAACATCTATATGTTATATATTAAGTTGATCAAATTATTTGTCTTTTTTATTTTAACTTAATCATTTTAAATTAAAAAAAAAATCATAAATTTGTTTATGTTAATTAAAATTAAAATTAAAATCATTATCAACATAGAAGAACAATAAATAGATGATGTGGTGAAGAGAATAAATTTTATAGTTTAATAAATAAATATTAATTATTTTAAAATAAAAAAGTATAAAACTTTAAAATTTGATAATGTTAAATTTAAAATATAATCAAATTTAGTTATAAATGATATATGATTAGACTATTGATGATTTAATTTAATACTAATAAAGTATGTTAATTTTCGATTTAATTTAATATTAATAAACATGTTAATTTTCGATTTAATTTAATATTAATAAAATATGTTAATCTAAAAGTGGCCTGTTATTATTTTTAATAAAAAAATGAATTTTAGAATATTATTTTTAACATTTCTTATCATTTAATTGTTATTATTATTTTTTGCAACAAATTTAATATATATTTTTATAATTTTAATGTATTTTTTAAAATTTATAATATAATTTAATTATTTTAATTTATAATTATAATTTATAATAATTATTTATTATAATTGGATGGTTAAACATGGTAAGAATATATTCAGTGTAATTAAAGTTAAAGCTAATTAGTACCATAAAAAGAATAAGTTAAAGCTAATTAACAGTGTTTTATGTTCGATTCACAGCTAGAAATTTGAATTTTGTATGGGAAGGTTAGTAATGATGTTTAAAAAGTTTATATGTATGATTAATTTTTTAAACAATCTTGTTGCTCATATTTTATTTCATATAATAAGTATTATTAATTGAAGGGTGATATATATCGACCGTCTCTTTGTATAATTGGATGGTTAAACATGGTAAGAATATATTCAGTGTAATTAAAGTTAAAGCTAATTAGTACCATAAAAATAATAAGTTAAAGCAAATTAACAGTGTTTTATGTTTTATTCACAGCTGGAAATTTGAATTTTGTACGGGTTAGTATGAATTTGAATTTGCATGATAAACACAAGGAATGAGTCACAAACTGAATTAAATTATACAGTACTATAACATTCAAACACATGATGAGAAATAAATAACTTTTATAAATATAATTAATAATTAATTGTAGTAATAGTTTGTCAAAAGAAAAATAAACTCGAATAGTAGTAAAATAAGACAACTTTTATATTACTTTAATTATAAAAAAAAGTATATTAAAATTTTAATCAATAGTTGAGTTAATTTTTTACTAACTCATGATGAGAAACATGAACACTTGGATCTAAAAGAGAGAAGAGAGATTTAGTTTTAAGGGTAATTTCTTAGTTTTAATGAGTGTAGTTTAGATATTTTAACTATGCATTTTGTTTTCGTTGGGGTGGCTGCGGCCCCCCAGTCCCTACTAAACTCCGCTGTTGAACTCATCTACGTTATCATTCATATACTACATATTAAACGTCGACTAAACCAATAATTTTTATACAACTTTTTATGTAATTTAGTCTTCGATTATATAAATTATTTTTCATAAAGTAAAAATTCTAACAAATCAAAAGAAATCTAAGTACATAACTTAAACTTTTTGTGGTGTTAAAAGTGTTGTTGGACAAGACATAAAAACCAGCTTATGTCATTAAATCTGTTTGGTAATCGTCATTTATAAATCTATATTTTATAGTTTAAAACAGATTTTTATAAGCTAATTCAATTAGCTTATGAGCTTATAGATTGTATTTTTCTTTCAATTTTATTCTATTTATTGTAACTAAAATCTTTTATACCTTTTATGATGTATTTATTATTATTGTAACCCAAAAATAATACTCATCCAGTCTCAAATTATATGTTTTTCTAGTAAATATGTTTGTCCCAAAATATGTGCCATTTTACAACATCCATGAACCGTACGTTAATACATATTTTCCTATTATGCCTTTGCTATTTACTTCATTTGTCCGACAATAAATAAATAGTTAATTTGCACACATAAAATTTGTTCTAGAATAAATTATCTTTTTAATTTTTCTACTGTAGTTTTTTTTCAATTGTACTCTTTTATAAATATTATTTTTGTCATTTTCAATACAATATTTTTTACTATACATTTATGATATTTATATTATATAAATATTTAACATAGATAATTTGATAAATATATTTTTTTTTATATATTTTTTTATATTTTTCTTTAATAGGTGTGAAATGATTAAATAATTGATTTATTAAGAAAGGAGGAATTATTACTCTATCTTTCTCTAATTCTTTAAATTTATGTTTCACATGCTACTAATTGAGGGCACTCTTATAAAGTAACTTATAACTTTTTCATATAACATTAACTACAATTAACAATTTACCTGAAATTATCAAAGTAGTATGACAAAAAAGAAAGTATTAGTAATAATAATATTAACTTAAACTACTCTAATATTATCTTTAACTTTTAACTATGTTCCTGGATTGTGGTTACATTCTCGGTGTTGTGTTTTTTCTTTTTCGGGAATTTTTTTTCAATATTTTTCTGTCTCTTTCTAATCAATACAAAAAAATTTGTTAATACTTTATATATTCCATAATAATTATCACATTTACATAAAAAAATTCTCATAAACGGCTGTCATTTTAGGTACACCGGGTAACTTTAGTAATCTTTTCCAAATAATATTCTAATAAATACGATGGGCATCTCTTTAATCTAATGATAAAATTACACCAATAAATTAAAAAGATATTCAGATAAAATTACTATTCTCTTTATTTTATTTATTGTTTTTTTAATTGATGTAAAATAGTTAAAAATGAGACAGTTATTTTTTTCTTAATTGATGTAAAATAGTTAAATGCAATGATCATTTTTGGAATAGAGAGTAGTAACGGCTAAATCGAAATGTGCACAAAATGGTCATTACATTTAACTATTTTACATCAAGATATTGTAACGTCTTATGATGTAAAATAGTTCAATGCAATGATCATTTTTGAAATAGAGAGTAGTATGTCTTATGCTTTATGATAATCAAAACGTTGTAAGTGTAGTCACTAGCATTATAACGGTCTTTGCACAATTTGCACGTTTATTTTTTAACTATTGGATCATTTATATATCATTTAATTCAATGATTGGATTTATTACTCAAATAGTGGTAACAACACAATAAGAAAACACCAATTTTGTGAGGGCCAAAAGCCATCACAAAGGGAAAAAAAACTGCCACAAAGGTGGCTTTTGTGAGGGTTTTTGGCAGCTACAAAGAAGCTGATCACAAAATTTTGTGAGGGCTTTTGCAGCCACAAAGGAGCTGAAACACGTTGGCATTTGTGAGGACTTTTGCAGCTACAAAAGTCTGTCTTTGTGAGGGCATAGGCCGCCACAAAGGAAAGCTGAATTTGCCCGATGCAGCTTTTGTGAGGGCATAAGCCGCCACAAAGGAATGCTGACTGGGCATTTGTGAGGGCTTTTGGCCGCCACAAAGGATTGCTGACTTGGCATTTGTGAGGGTTTTTGGCCGCCACAAATGCCAACGTAATTAATAAATTAATTTTTAATTCCAAATTAATAGTTTATTACATTATTATATATAATAAATTAATATAATTATAATATTAAAATTTAAATTATAATTAAATTAAATTTGAAATATAATTTAATTATAAATTAAATTTAATATATATATATATATAAAATAAACTAATGTTAATATAATTAAAAACAAAGATTAATAATTAAATTAAAGATTAATTTAAATAATAAAATATTAATAATAAAATATTTAAATATTTAAATTAATAATTATAATTATAATTATAATTATAATTAAATATTAATTTAAATTAATGTAAATTATAAATAAATTATAATTTTTTGTAGAGAGAAGGAGGAGAGAATAGTGAGAATGAGGTTTTAGAGAGAAGTTGAATGTGAAAAAATGAAGTAGGAGGGTGAGAAATATATATAGGATTGGCCTTGGGTATTTGTGGCGGCCTTTGCAGCCACAACGCCACGTGCCCATTTCCTTTGTGGCGGCCTATGCCGCCACAAACGCCCAGGTCTCAAAAAAAAATTGTGACGGATTTGTCCCTCACAAAAGGCGTCCTTTGTGGCTGTAAAAGCCCTCAAAAAAATTCAGAAATATTTAACTGGATTTTGTGAGGGCTTAGGCAGCCACAAAATTCAGTTAAAAATAAAAAATTTGTGAGGGCTTTTTCAGTCACAAAAGATGACCAATTTCAATTTTAACCTTTGTGAAGGCTTTTTCGGTCACAAATTTGTGAGGGTTTTATTCGGCCACAAAATATTTATAAAGTTGGCCACAAAGGGAGTGTTTTCTTGTAGTGCAACTTGTACATGATACGAGACTTACCTTACGTTTACATAATAAAATTGCCCCCAAAAATCGGGTTATTGCAGCGGCTAAATCGAGGACATTGTTGGGGTTTTAACCCCTACTATAAATAAGGTGTTGTTTTTGAGTTTTAAAAAAATTATTTCAAAATAAATTTTCAGCCATAATAGATATTATTAGGTCGAGTTGCATACTAAGTCGCTCATTTTAACATATTTTGTGGCATTGCTCAAATTGTTCAAGACAAATTATCAACCATGAAGTTATCAAGATTAAACAATGCAGACAAATTATATCAGAGTTTTATTGCATTGTAGACAATTATTCTAGAATTACACCCTAAATATAACAGTTAAAGTCACTCATAATATGGTATTATAACAATTCGAAAGAAATAAAAGAAGATGAAGTTGAAAGGGATAATAAGGGAAAAAAACTTAGATTTTCATAATTACTTTTGTGTTAATTTTTAATTGAGCACAATTCTCTATTTATAGAGGAATTATGCAATTGATGGAGACTGATAAAATAAATGTGGCCCAATTGATTGGATTCAAAGAAACTGACTCACAATTTTTTTTTAACTTTTGACATATATGCAAAATTGAAGTGTGTAATTAGAAAAGAGTTTACCAAATCACCTATTGATTATTAACTCGGTGGAGAATATAAATGTGTGTACAATGTATCAACAATTTAAATTTCTAAAAACTAAAAGAACTATACACCACTTAACTCAAGTCTGATCCGATCGAGTCGACCAGAAGGTTGCACGCATTGTGTAGTGGTCAATTTATTTGAGTCTCACCCCTTCACAAAATTGGACATCATTTGAAGTACACCATAATAGACATACATTCATCCACCAATAAGCACTAATAATATTTTGTCTATTTATATATAATTTATTTGTTTTTTAAATTCAGACCAATCAACTCTTATCTTTCAACATCGTTTCCAACGCAAGGCAACGTTACATAAATTCAGGTGACACACGATTCAAAATGTCAATGTTTTGATTTAAAATATCGCCACATTACCCACCTTAGATAAAGTTTCTAATCACTAATGGCTTATTTTTGAACTGCCATAATATAGCGCAAATAATTGTGCTTCAAACTGCCACAATTCTTTATTGTACGTAACTTAGAATTAATGCCAAAACGACTAAAACGATCAAAATTTATAAGAAATACCGCTAGAATACTTTTTTAAATTGAAGAATATAATTTGCGTTTTCCTAATTTCTTTATATGTTTATATTTTTTCAATAAAATATAGTGTATTCTTGAGAAAAAGTATGTAAAATGACAAATTCATTAAAAACACAAATTTATAAAGAGTATAATCATTTGATATATATTTAATATGTAAGTAACTGCAATTGTTCATTTCAAAACATAAACAATTATGTCATTAGAAGGACCTTGATGGTTTACTCCATGTGCATAATTCTTTAGGGTTGACAAACCAGGGAAGTCCAGCCCGTTTAACTCGGCCAAAAGTGGGGTAGGGGCAACTCAACCTACGACTTAGGTGGTTGAATAAAAAATATCACTTTGTCTTTAAAGTGATCATTTATACGTTATCAATAATAATTTTTTCTTTCTTAATTTAAAAAAAAAAAATTGTATGTATTACAAATATACTTAATTTTAATGGAGCCCATTTTATTTTTTAGAAAGATATTATAAATCTACAAATTCATTCAAAATCCTTTGAAATCTCATCATTTAATTAATCTATTGAAATCCAAAATTATAAAATATTTATTATAAAAAGTATTTTAAAACAAACTTAAAAGTTAGTAAATCTTCGATATAGTCTTTTAAAATCATATGGCTGTTTTTGCTCAAAACTGTATTTTAAAATTCTAATAAATAAATACACCACTTAAGTTTATTTTCCTCAATACCTTGATTTTTTAGTAAGAATATTTATTTAAAAATGCTTTATTTAAA
>JBBPBS010000276.1:10938954-10949788 GCA_037974835.1 Cicer judaicum
ACACAAAAAAAAAATGGAGAACAACAATTTTCAAATTTATAAATATTTTCTTTATTTATAAAAATATTTAGTAAAAAAATATTGAATATTTCAAAAATAAAAACTTAAAATTTTAAATTTTTTACATTTAAAAATATAATAAAAAGGATCGTAAAAATATAATAAAAGGATAGTAAACGAGAACCATAAATTTTAATATCTCATAATTAAAGTGTAAAGTAGATTCTTCCTATTTTTATTATTAGGACCTAATTAAGTAATTCGCACAAATTCAAAATACATGGATTTTTATGGGCTTAGTCCATATTAAAGCTCTTATTTTGAAAAATTAACTAATTATCAATTTCAATTTTACGCTAGAGAGACCAAAAATTGAAGATTATACCATGCACTCTCTACCTAAGACACGTGAAAATATATTTTTAACTCTTTAATAATTATAATAAGTTTCAATTGATAGTTTTAGAAGTTTTAAATTTTCGAAAATATAAAACTTCTCAAATAATGATAACATTTCAAAAAATTAGAAAATTTTGAAAATTTTTAATATTTAAAATTTTTTGATAGTTTCGAAATTTTCTAAATATAGAAAATTTTGAAAAAAATTTATTTCGAAACTTTGAAAACTTTCGAATATTTTGGAAAGAGATAGTGAAAAAATGAGAAGTTAAAAAAATTGAAGGTTTTATAAATAACAAAATTATATTTTTATATTGATTGAGGGGTGGATAGCAACTTCAGATGAGGGGTAGAGAGTAGAATCCTCTAAAAAAAATCATATTTAAAAAGGTAAAAAAAAAAAATAGACTCTAACATTAAAAAACTTTTAAAATTTTGTGAGTACAGTGCGTATGTTCACGTTTTTCAAAAACAAAATTGATTATTGTAAAAAAAAATTGACAACTTTATTTAAACTTTTTTGATAAAAAAGATTTTTTTTTAAGATAAAAAGTTATTTACAATTTTTTTTTGAATTTATTAATTAAAAAAATATCAAACTTTTGATTTTTTCAGGATTTTTTTTAAAATTTTTGAGAAAAAAAATATTTTTAAATTATTTAGATATTTTTCTACAAAATATAAATTTTAAAAAAATTTCAAAAAAAATTTAAAATTAATAAATATATTGAGCGAACGGGTCCCTTGTTTTCATCCCACAAAAAGTATTAGAATCTTCTCTTTTAAAAAAAAATATTTTAATAAATATAATATTAGAGCTTAAAAAAGTAATTAAAAGAGACTATTTTGACACTTCTAGGCGATATACATACCTCTAATTGAGGAGGTATTTACTTCTTACCCCAACACTTAATTTTCTCAACCTTTCGAAGTTATTAAAATTAAAAAACAATCCTTCTATTATTTTATTAAAAATATTTAGAATAAAAATTAAATTTTCATAAATTCTTAATACTTTAAAAATAAAAAATTTTAGAATAAATTTATGTTTCTAATTGTTTAAATAACAAAAATTTAGAATACTGAAATTTTGAAAAGTTGAAAATTTCAAAAAATTTATGCAATTTAATGCATGTTAGCATGAGTAAGGCCCATGTAAATACACAAGCTACTGTAGCAGCGTTAACATATTTATTGTTTCAAATATATTTTTAATGTGAAAAATTTAAAACTTTTTTATTTTTGAAATATCTGGAATATATTTATTTTGCTGAATATTTTGTTATAAATAAAGTAGAAGGAAAAAAATTAGAATTTAATATAAATATATGGATGTAGTGTCTAAATATTGAGATTACTAATAATTTTTAAAAAAAATAGGCATGTTCACTCAATATCTAACAGATTTAGGATGGGGGTTTGGTCCATCTATGTACTATTTATTTACTGGATGAAATATTATTTAGTTAGTCATTTTAATTTTATAAATACTTTCCAATTACCATTAAATATAGATTAAAAGGTTACCTGTAAACTTTTAACAGCATTATTATTAGAAATTACCTAGATAACGGCCATTAATTATTTTTGCATTTGGTAAAGGTCTGAAATTTATAGGTATAGAATAAAAAATATATACCATGGACATTTTTATATGTTGTTTATAGCCAACATATATTTTAGGACTTTTTCCTACATTTTTTGTACCATCAGTGTATAAATTTGTATAACTTTATAAATTATGCACTTATAACTTTGTCTATGTCATTATATAATTTAGTGACATTTGAATTCCATTGTATATACATTTAATAAATGCATAATATATATATATATATATATTTAATGAATCAAAATAAAATAAAAAGTCTTATCATATATTTAAAATTAACATAAAATCTTACAAATATATATGAAATTAAAATAGTTAAATTATTTTTAAATAAGAGTACTTTAGAATATTTATTAATTTTAAAATAAATTATCTTACTAATATAACAAAATATAATACAGAAATCTCAAAAAATTTATAGAAATCATGTCTGAACAATAAAAAAAACTTTATCTTCATCAACAAAATAAATATATTATTCAAAGAAAAATTAAATATGATTTTCATTATCTTCATCGATGTTCGAATTAGGAGAATTCAAATTATTAGTAGTACTAAAAGCGTCAAAAATCCATCACGAGAATATAATATATTAAATATAAATATAATAAGTATTGAATCTACAAATCAAATTGTATATTACATAAGAAGATCAATAAAAAATTTATATACATGTTGTGCAACTTGAATTATGTTATTCACATTTTCTTCATAAAATCAATTTTGAATCAAGGGCATAACATTTGTTAACAAACTTTTCATATGTTTAACTCTATCATGTAACTTTTTCTTTATTTTAAGATACATAAACTTTTGATTTTTTAGATTTAGAAAATTTGCTCATACGTCGCACATGTCTCTTCTTAGCATGTCCTCGAGAAAATATGGCATCCTTCAATAACATAGAACCTTGTGTGTTTTGGAGTGATTGAGATGTTTCAATCTCGTTATTATATTTTCTCAATTCTTCTTGAAACATAAACATAGCCATAACAAGTATAATGAGAAAGCACTATCCTAGATTAGTAAAACAACAACATCAAATCCTTACAATATTATAGCAACTAGTAGATGGCAACATTCTACACTTTTTAAAATCCGAACAAACATTGACATATTCTTCAAGGTTATGATATGTATTAGAATATTGACATCAAACAAAATGATAATTGACATATATTTTAAAGTAACAAATTAATCACTTGAGTTACTATGAATCCTTACTATAAGTCATTCTACGAAATATTATCAATTGTCTTCCACAATACATTTGAAAAGAACCAAAACAAATAACATTATACTAAAAACAAGTTAGTCATTATAAAGAACCAATTAAAATTCAAAACTTACAATGACACTTGCAGTCTTTTCATTGACAATTGACCCATCTTTACAAGTACAAGTTTCAACGCAAATCTCTTGATGTCCAAGTACCACACTTTTGTTTTTTTTTTTCCTTTCTAAATCCAAACAAACAAGTTAAATATATTTTGTTTTTTAAATACAATTCACCCATGAAAAGTACAAATCAACAAATCTTTTAATCAATAAGTTTCGGGAGATTTTTTGTACACATACAATGGACATCTTCAAACTTAGTACGACTTTGTAAATTAAATTGACTTACTTTTTGCATTTCATACAAAAAATATAATTCAACAAAAAAAATTTATGGAGTTTGTTTGAAAATTTTGATGAATTGTCTAAGTTTATGTAAAAAAACGATAATATCTGTAACTTTGTCAGATATAAATGATCAAATTGTTACTTAAAATTAAATAAAAGAAAAAATTAGAAGAAAAAAAAAAGATAAATGATTGAAGTCTTACATGAAATTAAATTAAGAGACAACAAAAACTATTATGTCATATTATTCGACATAATAAAATAATTAATGATTGTTTGAAACATAATAATATGTATGACTTACTTGTCCTTCATAAGAAGAAATACAACGATGAACCAAATCACAATATTACTTTGAGTGAACCTTATCATGAGGTAACGTGGTTGCAACTTCATCTTCTGGCTTAGTTAGGTCACATGCCTTTAACTTTAATTAACTTTTTCATTGCATCCACTTCTCATTCAACTCAAATTTTATTATTTTTCTTGTTGACTCACTTATTGGAGGAACAAACTCAAATTTGCTTTATATAATGAGATATATTAAATAAAAATACATTATATTACAACTTTTAACATAAAAATAATTTAAATGTACAATAATAATACCTCTATTAATTTTAGTATCTCTTGTTTGAAATTAGTTGGCGTGTCCTTCCATGATTTGTAGTCAATAGGAGAATATTGATTCCTTTTAACCACACTACCTATAAAACGGGTAAGAGATGTTACTTCATCGCCAATTGGTCGGTCGTAGCTGTCCAAATGAACAGTTATGACATCACCATCTTTCATAAATTTAATATTCGTGTTGGACCTCTAACTTGTTTAGGTTCTCCATCTAAAAGTAAAACCAAAGTCATAAAATCATAAATTACTATGCTTACGTAAATAAATTATGACAAATTAATTGATATAAAATTTATATTGTTTTCAATTGGTTCTTCTTCTTTCAATTTACGAAGAAATGAAGTGAGGTTCTATAGACTAATAAATGAAGTGAGGTTTTATAGACTCATATATGACACCTTCTACCACATTACTTTCTTACATGTTGGTTGAATTAGTATGAGTATGAACATTTTGTATTAATTCATTATCACTTGCTTAACATTTAACTTTTTTCTTCATGCTATTGCTGCTCCAAATAAAAAATATTTCTCAAATAATTTCAACCTAACTATAATAACACATTAACAAACTTTAACAAAAAAAATTGAATATACATAAATGAACATGGCATTAAATTCATATCTAAAACATTAATACAAGATTCACTCATAAAACATATTCCCCATTCTTTTTCTTCACCAAGATAATCTAACATCCACAATAACTTCAAATAAATCATTGTCATCTTCAACTTCAAGTTCAACTAAATCAATAACATTCTGAATAATTGCCATTTTATCGTACATTATTTGCTCAAGAATTTTTTTAATTTCATTAGATTCCTCTTCAACAATATATGTTCAAAAAGTTTGAGATAACAATTTGTGTTCAGCAAAATAATAAACATATAACTAAATAACAATAAAAAAAAATTGAGATAGCAATAATCTAAAGCTGTAAGCATATTCCATCTCCTTCTCATATAACCCAACCAATATATCATTAAACCTAAACAATAAAGTTTGCAGCAAGAACGGCTTCACTAAATCAGGGATAAAAAAAATCAAACAAATAGCCAAAATAAACAAAATAAAAATATTTTTCATAACCTTATTTTCCTTGGCCTAGATCTCACTATGACAGTCCTAAGAATGAACTACATGCATTTTTCACTCACCTAAGACTGAAAAATTGATTGAAATGGTGACCGCGCTAGGGCTCATTGACGTTGTAAAAGGGGTGGGTGGATGAAGCTCGCGTTGACTGATTGAAGTGGTGATTGCGCTAAGGATTGTTGATTAAAGTGAAAGGGGCTGACAAATGAAGCTTGTGTTGAGTGGGACTAGGCTTCTGCTGGGTGAGGCGGGATGAAACTTGTGGTGGATGGGGCGGGATAGGGTCGTTGGTGAAAAAAAGAGTCAAGTGCCAATCAATTTTTTTTTATCTATTCAATTACTATACGCACAAAGTTAATTATCTTACTAGTCCAATTACCTATCCACAAAGTCATTACAAATCTAAAGGTATATGTCACCAATACCTATTGTCTTAATTGACCATCACTAACAACACATCCGTATATGACAATTTTCTTCTACTGACCACTTATTTTGTTGTTATTGTGAAGGAGTATTCATATATTGGTGTAGGATCATAATCATGTATAGTAAAACTCTTTTATCATATTTGATAAAATAAAGCTTTAGTTACTAGTTTTCACCCTATAACTTAGTTTGTGGGACTTGTATATAGTATAGTCCAAATTCCAAAGACTTATTTAAAGTTAGTACATTCGCAAAGTTGAATTTGAACTCAAAACCTTTAATTAAATTAAAAGACACTTTTGTCGTTTCATCCAAGTGTTATCGAGTGATAGACAACTTTTTCGAAAGCAAATACAACAAACGAAGTATATGATGAACTTAAATCTTCTTCCTCTAATATATAATCTATTGAGATTTTTTATTATTGGAAAGAAGACATACCATTGGACCTTCCCCTCTCTCATCATGATAATATATGACTAGAGATGTTAGTGGTACAAAAACTACATTTGATTGGAGCACAATAATTGTTTAATTTAGTTTTTGAAAACTACTTTTGAATTAAGTTCATCGTAGTTTTAAACTGGTTTAAAATTGATTTATAAATATAAATCAGTTTAATATTTTGAACATGTTTAAAGTTATGAACAAAATAAAAAAATTTCAGGAAAAAATGTTTTTGTTTATTTTCTCAAAAAAGTTTACAAATAAAATTAATTTAATTTAATTTCTTTTTTGGAAAAAAAAAGTTTTTATATATTTTTTTAGAAAAATTAATTTTAAATTTTTTGTTTAATTTTCTTTAAACTATTAAACTGATTTTTGAATTCATTTGGTTAACTAATTTTTTTTAAATATATGATTTAATTCGTAAAATCTTTAATTTAATTTTTTTTTTAGTGTCATTCAATTTGTAAATATGATTCTATTAATCATATATTTTTCTATATTCTTATATATGAAAATGCAGTCACGAAGGAAATGGAAATTGTAGAAGGGATTAAGGCATCGGCTTGAAAATGAAATTTCTATGTAAGGGAAAGAAGCTCCTTGTCCATTTTATGAGTGATATGTTAACCCAAAAGATTGTCTACATAAACAACACGTCATTGATCTTTAGCCCTATTCATGGAATATATTTCAGTTACACACTTGTAATAGGATGAAGTACTCACTCATTCTACTCCTTTATTTTTATATATTCAAAAAAAGGTGTTGTATAGAACATCAGAACTTGCACAACCACTAAAATCGTGATAATGTTTTTTAAATACAAAAGCAAAAGAATTTATTTCATTAAATTAGATATCATTGTTACAAGACGTGTATGCACAATGTGGTAATACAAACAATCCAAAAGTTTCTTCTGAAAAAAATAAACAAAACCAAATAATCATAGTCAAGCAATCAAGTAAGCATACCACCCCAACCATACTTGCAGGGCATATTTCTGCAAGACTATACAAAAGACCCAAATTTATGCCTTCCCAATGATACACAGAATCATGCGCTAAAATCGAAACTTAGATTATATACTATTTCTAAAATATGTAGCATAATATAGACCCCAAGAAAAAAAGGTAGCATAATAATAATCCTACACTAATTCCACTCCCAAGTCCCACACCTTTGTCAATTGAAACTATCAAATGCAACCCCATCCATGATCCATACAGGAACTCAGGATGCTTTACAACATGTTTTGTTTTGTAGCATTTGATATCATCAATTCAGCATGCAAGAATAATAAAATAGAAAGAAAAAAAAACCAGATAAATTATCTAAATAAATTAATTATTATTACTAACCAAAAAAATAAAATAATCCCTTTCACAAAAAAAAATAAAAAAAATAGCAGTACAGATTACAGAATTAGAGAGAGTAAGAGAGAAACACATTTTTTTTTTCAAATCAATATACATGTTTGCCTTGTGTCAGGTTCACATAACACAGAAACGTGCACAAGGTCATCATCATAAAATCACACCAAAAAAATTCTTCCTCAATAGGATGAAATGACCACCCTAGCCTCAAAACTTACCCCCTTCTAAATCTCCAAAGGAGACTTGCTCCTCCTCCTCATCCTCATCATTCATCTTCCCTTGCTGCAGCGGTGACTCATCATGACGTGGGGTCCACCTGCAACAACTTCCACCAGCATCCAATGCATCCGAAATAGGCTTAATTACCAAAATACCCTCCCCCGTAACAGCACAACAGAAAGCACCAAGGAAGACCAAGAGTGAAACGAAGCCGTAAACGTCATCTTCGGGATTGCAAAGAACCGTGAAAGCGAGCGACACAAGCTGAAGAGGCAAAGCCACCAAGACAACCGAACCCAAACCGTAAATCCTTAACCGAAGCCCTTTGTTAATCACCAAAGACAAAACCCTCCAACACGAGAACAAAAACCACGCGCAATACGCAGCACCAAACGCAGCAAAAATGGCGCTGTTTAAGAACGGGTAAGCACAGAGAACGGTATCGTCTTGTAGAACCACCGAAGTTTGACGTAAAAGCACCGGAACCCGATTCTCCAACGGATTGAAATAAACAATTAATCCGTGAAGAACAACAAGAGGTATACACGTGAGGAACACGAATGTTATTGCCCAACCGTCGTTTGGCGTTTTCTTTCTAATGGAAGCGTTGAGGAGAAAAAGTAGCGTTACGAGAAAAGCCGGTTCAAAGAATCCAAGGGAGAGAACAACGTGAATTTTGCAGAGGTTAGCTTGTTGATGAATATCAAGGGAGGGAAAAAACGGAAACAAATATTTTCTACGGAAAAACGGTACACGGAGGAGTTCGACAATGGACCAGAGAAAAATGAAAAGAACGAGGAGGAATCTAACGGTCCAGAGAGAATTGAAGCCTTGTAAATAAGGTAGTGCTTTGGATTTGAAACGGAGGTGGAAAATGAAACAGAGGGATAAAACGGATAGAATAATGAGGGAGGAGATGAAGGATACGGTGGTGAGGTCGAAAGCTGAATTAAGGAATGGTGATGCAGTCATGAACAACATGGATCGAATTCGAATTAGAATCGATCGAATTAGTATTGAAAAGTGAATTGGTTTATGTATCTACATGAATTAGAAGAGAGTAATTAGGTAGAATTTGTTGATTCTGGTGGTGGCGGTGGAACTGGTGGTGGAGAGAGAGTGAGGTTAAGCATGAGAGATGAAGAAAGATATTATGTTGTTGAGATTGTAAAGGCATAGGGTTTATTTTTTTAATTTTTGTGGCGGAAGAGACAGCTGGGATTAGAGATACGCTTTTAATTATGTAAATTTCTTCTCTCTTCTCTCTTCTCTCTCTGTCTGTCTCCCCCACTACTCCCAACCGGTGGGAGAGAACAGATATGGAAACTTGTGGGTTTTAATTTGGTAGAGATAAAAACCTGACGGAGAGAGATACAATGAGGAACAGAGAGATAGAGACAGATTTTTTTCTCCTTTTCGGACGGAGGAAGAAAGCTGGCTTTGTGGTGTAATGTCGAGGATCCTTTTTTATCGCTAGTAACAACCTAATCCTACCTTTTATTTTCTCCTTCAATACGCCAATTTTAGTATCCTTACTCAACTTCTATACTATTCATCTGTATTTCATTTCTTACTTTTTTTATAATCTTCTTTTATTTTTTTATTTTTTTTTATATCGTTAATAGTCAATACACTCCATCATCAAAATATTCTTTTTCCTTATCTGCCTTCTCTCCTTCTATTTTCTCCTTATAAAATAATATATAATTGCTGTATTTGTTACTCTCAGATGTTATATTTAAAATTCATCGATCTATACATATTTAATGGTATTGTTGACAAATATTCTTGTAATACTTATTCTAACTATTTTTAGAAACGTATATTAATTACTCTTATATATAAATATACTTATTAATTATAATTAATAAAAAATTAAGTGAATTGAATTTCAGAGATTTACAACTCAATCACTAAAAAAGTTTTGATAACGAAAGTTAAATTCACGTGTGTTAACTCAACTCATTACCAACCTTCCTTTGGCAATATTATTATTAATTATTGTGTAATTGTTGTAGTTATTAAATTTTCGGAAACTTTGTGCTGTGATTTGGCCTATTCTAAGTTGGTACTAATATGATTTGACCAGGATAAATAAATAGTGAAATCACAGCTAAGAGTTGTTAAGCTTAATGGTATACTTTGACGAACTTAGTACCAAATTAGTATAGGGAAAGGAGTCTTTCTCAAAATGGTTAAGTAGGAGTACATAATAAATTTTTATTTTTTTGTCAGACCTTATTAAGGCTAAATGAGTTCATGATAAATTTTCCTTTTGAAATAAAGTTGAACATGTACGTCTGGGGATTCAGACTTTTATCGGGACTAGATTGTAAATATATTATCATACTAAATGATTTTTAGTCTTAATATCAATTATTAATTATCCTTGTTTATTGAATAAATTATTAAATATGTAATGTAACAAACTAACTTGAAATGTATATCATAAAAAGCTTACTGAAATTGAATATTTTTATAGTTGAAATAAATAAATAATACTGTACGTTATAGACTGAGTCATATGTCATAAAATATGTGGTCAAAATTTAAAAAGATAAAGGGGGTTTCTTTTATTATACCATGGAGCCAGAAAAATTACTATTTGTTTCTGTTTGAATTTTCAATTAAGAAGTGTGAATTTTGCATTTACCATTCAAAACTTTCCTTTACAAGGGAGATACAAAATTTTATATTCTTAACCCTTGAATTATATTTAACATTGTTTTACGTTCAATAAGTTATAAAATAAAATAAAAGAATTAAAAAACATATTTTATCAACTATATATATATATATATGTGAATACTAATCCATTCTTAACATATGTTAATTACAATAATAAATAAATAAATAATTATAAAAGTGTTAGTGCAACTATAATTTTCATCGATAATACAAAATGTGCTAAGTTAAAATAAATTTTTTATGCCATAAAATTATAATTTACTTAATAAATATTAATATTATTATATTAAAGGTTTTTATGAGTTTAAATT
>JBBPBS010000276.1:10949798-10989973 GCA_037974835.1 Cicer judaicum
CTTTTTTTTTGTCTTATACTCTTCTCCCTTTCACTATAAATTTTATCTATTTATTAGACATGTTTTAAAATTGATTAATGTACCTAAATTAAATATTTATTAACAAATAAAAAATAAAGCCACAAAAACTAAATTCTATCACCATATGCATAATGTAAAAATAAATTAATTTAAATAAAACACATAAAAAAAACAACGCATACATTTAAAAAAAAATAAGAGTAAAGGTGTTTTAAAATTTGTGACCGAATATAAAAAGTTATAATGTGTAACTTTGTATTTTTAGTCAAATACGATTAAAAAAATAAAAAAATGATTTCTGATTCATAAAAATAAATTTTTTAATAATCAAAATCTGAAACAAATGTCCTGTTGTTGCAACAACCCTTTCTATTGATAGGTTTCATTATTGTGTTCTTTGCCTTCGTGTATATTTTGATCACATGGACCCCTTTTATTTGTGATATATTTTCATGTATATGGTACTCCCTTCGCCATTGATACGCCAAAACAAACAACAGAAGGTTTTGTCTTTTTAGTTTTACGAAAAATAAAAGAGATGACATGTCACTTCGTATAACTTGCCATATCTTTTGAGTTAAATCAAAAGAGATTTATTTATATTGAAAATTAACATATTTTATTAAATAATCAATAATATTATTACATGTTATTTATAAATAAGTTCGATTATATTTTAAATTTAATATCATTAAATTTTATAAATTTTTTTATTTTAAAATAATTAATATTAATAATTTATATGATATTTTTAAAAAGGAGTGTATCTGTGCTCTTAATTTTCTATTAATATATGTGTTGTTTTTGATACATTTATCTTTTTAATTTAATTTTTTTTTAAATTTAATAAATTATTTTAAATTATTCTTCATTTCTTGAAATCGCTCCATCCCGTAGCATACCACTCTCCTCCACTATCTTTTCATCGTCCTGAGAAAAATTCTCCTCCATCGTCTCATTCCAATTCGCTCGTGTTTGTGTCGTTGTATTCTTGTATCATTGATCACACACTGCTAACTAGGAAATGGATCTTCTGAGTGTGGTGGAAGAACGAATTATTCTCATGAAAATTAAATGCCGAAGAATAATAGCGGTTTTTTTTGTGGTAAAAAGATTTCGTGAGAAAAGGGAAATAATTTTAAATTTTTTTATTAATAATAATATTAATTTTAATTAAAATAATTTATTAACCTGAAAAGAAAAATAAATCGATATAAAATGTAGAGAAAAAAAAGTAATATTTATTAAAAAAATAAACACACACTCCATAGAAATTATCATATCTTAATAGAATACTAGAGCCAAGAAAACACGAGTAAGAGAAAGACAACTCAATGTATTACTTACGGATCCAATTTGAAAAACAAAAACCAAACTTAGTTCCTTCCTTCAAAATGAACCACTCCAAGGGGTCATTTTAACTTAGTCAATCATGTCGTCAATCGATCTTTCCTTCCCATAAAATATGCAACCATTGCTGTATAACCAAATTCAAAGCCAAATAACAAATCTAACCTTCTTTGTATTCTTTCCTTTCACCATGCCTCCAAATTGTTCAAAGTGTATAGTGCTAGCTCTTTGGAAAACAAACGGGAATTTAAGCCACACAAATAGGGATATCAAAAATATATGGTTATATAATTGTATTATATTAATTAATTAAATTGTACAGTATAATAAAAAATCAAACAATTTAAATGATTCATGAATTGAATTATATATTTTTTAAAAATTCAGTTAATCAAACTTAATTTAAAAGTATTTTATTATCTTTTTTAACCTCAATTATAATGTTTTTTTTATAAAAAAATTTAAAATTTATTTTTCTCAAAAAAAAAATATAGAAAATATTGGAATTTTTTTTTTTGAAAAAAATTTGAAACTTTTTTCTCGAAAAAATTTCGCCAAGATAATTTTGATTTTTTTTTTTATCAATTTCATATTTTTTTTATTAAAAGAATTTCAATTTTTTTTTTCAAATAACTAATTTGAAATGAATTTTAACTAATTTAAAATGTTAAACTGATTTATATTTATAGACTAATTTTAAAATGGGTCTAAAACTACACTGAACTTAATTTAAAAGTAATTTTCAACCACTAGAGCAAATTATTAATGTAATTTAATGTGATTCAATTTTTGTACCCTGAAAACTCATACAAGCAATAACATGCTGCCAAATTTTGTATGACAGTGGGCATTGAAAAAGAAGGTGATTAGATGTGTACCTTCCAAAACATTTTAAGATATTACAAGGTCAATATATTAATTGTTAGAGAAATTTTTTATCCCTAGAGTTGGAACCCCTTCTTTTTAACCGGTCGAATTTTGTAACTCTTAACTTAAAATAAGTTGAATCTCAAACACCCACATATTATTAGACTACATATTATATCTTAGTCGCATTCCTCACATGAAAAATATCTGGATTTGAAATATGCACAATGCATGAAAAGTATCCAAAAACATAGCATCAGATAGCTAGATAAAGGCACATGAAAATTAACAAAATCTTAAACCATGTATTAGTATTGTGTTGTTTGAACACCACAGACACAGTCATCAACTATTATTAATATTAATAATATTTTTTAAAACACCAACACAATTAATTGCCTTTCATGTTTATTATAACAACGATGCTATTTGGCACGACTCATTTTTCACGTGTCCTCACAATGACATGATTGAAAATCTGGGATAAACACATTTTGTTGATCCAAATATACCGTAAGAATTAAGAATCTGATTTTTTTTTTAGACAAATCTTCGTAGTTGATTTGTAAGAGAGTTGGAGAATTTATTAGTATGAACTGAAATTTATGTAACTTAATTTGAATAAAACATATTAAAACTTAATTAGAATAAGTTCACCATGAAGCAAGGAATATATATTTAGTTGACTAAAATATATAATGCATAAAGAATGAGTTAAAAAAGATATTGAAAAGAAAGATTAATTTTAAAAAGAAAGTAGAAAGATGCATGTCTGTCATCTTTTATAAAGAAAAAAAAGATAGCAATAAAATAGAATCTTCAACTACTATCTTTATGCTTCCATCAATTAATGTCTTCCACTCAATAAAATTGAAAGAAAATGAAAACTAACAATATAATTGAATAATCTATTGATATGTGCAGGTGATAATGAACTTAAAACAAATTGGAAATCGGTAAAACGAATTGTTTTGATGATTTGAGAGAAGATGAAATATAAAATATATATTAATGTACCTTAAAGTGTAATTAAGAAGTTGGGTATAGGAAAATAAGAAAAAGGATATCGATCATATGGTATGATCAGCAGAAGCAAATTAACGTGAGTGCATGCATAATTATCATGTGAAATTGGGATCCAATGATTGATTGAAAAGAGCACAAAATAGAAATGTAGAATTCAAAAAACTAATGATGAATACCTTTTCAGTTACAAATCTGTTGAAGAATGAAGAGAAGGCAAGATCATGTGATGTGGAGTCAATTATCTTCATCGTTAAAGGGATCCACTTGTGAATCTCACACACACCATAAAATTCCACAAACTAATTAATAATATTTTACTCGTATATATAATATAAACCTAAAATTAAATTGGGGAAAAAAAGAAGAAATGGTTGATAACTTACATGGAGCTGGTGAAGAAAAGAAGTTGAATGAATTGATGAAGATGTAATTGAGAGGAATGAAGTCTGGTCCGAAGAGAAAAATGATTAAAGTGAAAGCGAGTAATAGATCAATCTCCTTGAATTCCCCACAACAAATTAGCTAATCTCAAATATGATATTCTAATGATCGTCTACTAGTTGTTTAGGTTAATTGCATTTGATCATATAGTATAATTTTAAGAAATGCAATGAAGATAATCATTTTTTGTTTTAATACAAAAGTAGTAAAAGTAAAAGCTACTACTCGCTCCTCTTCGGAGAAAGAATAATGAATAGGTCTGGTAATGGTGCTCATTTTTAGATTACAAAATCATAAATTAATAATTGATTCCAGTCAAAATTGATTTTGTAATTATTGTTGTTGTTTGTGGTTTGGAATTGATTTTAATTAAAAGCTTGGATATAGGGGATTAAGCCGATCATTGAATTATAAAAGTAAGTTGAAAATTCTGCTTTAACTACTTAACTATACATGTTGGCAATTTTGATCTTAACGATTTTCAAGAAATCAATTATGCCTGATAATTTAGTGAAGGACTTTGTTGAGAGTTTTGAAAAAATAAATCACCTCATTTTCAATCTAAGTCATTCCAAAATATATATATTAATATGTGATTAGCAACTACGACTTTAACTAAGTTTTGATTTATGTAACTTTAGTTATGGATATTTTAAATTCAAGTTCCTGTATTATTCATAATATAGAAATATTCTCCAAATTTTTGGAATTCATGATATAGAAATATTCTTATGATGAATACATTATAGCTACGTCTAAATCGCTAAATATAAATTAGAAAATAAAAGAAGTTCTTTCTAATGATAGAGTGTTCCAACTTTTAAATTAGAATTATAAACGATCATAATATTTTAATTTTCTTTTTTTTTAACAATATAATTTTCTTTTTTTGAAATATGTTTTTCGAAAAACTCAAAAAAATATTTGAATTTTCTAACATAATTCAAGTGTCTTTAAATATAAGTTAGCAATGTAGTTAATATTTTTTGTATTGATGTACCTAAAATACCATTTGTATATAATAAATTTTGACTTTTTATTATTTCAATATACTTATCGGTATTAAGTACGAATTTATTTGACAAAAAAGCCATAAATATTTTTATTATTCGGAACACAACTTTTGAAACACAAAACTTAAATTTTTGAAATAATTAAATTAAGTTTTTTTGAATATAAATATGTTTAGAAAAATACTGAGTATTTTTCAAAATTTCTAAAACCTAAATTGAATTTGATTGATAAGAATGTATTTTATTTACTTTTAAGTAAAGAAAAAGCTAAAATGGATAGTTTAAATAAAAGGATATAACTTGGTAGGTAAGGGGTAAGACTTTTCATTATTTTTTGGCAACACGCATATTGCATACGTTAAGAGTCTCCAATCCAGAGTCTTAACGGACCATAAAATATTGGGCCTACTATTGGTAATGTAACACAGTAAGCCCATTCATCGGCGTGGGTTTCTTACAATAGTAACCCATGGATATTTCCGCATTCCCATCAAGGAGGAAGCCACCAGAAACTAGAAATGATTGAGAAAGCAAACTATAAAGTGTCAGATAATTGTACCAGGCCCCCCCAATCTGACCTGGCACCCCCCAGTTTTTTTTAAAGACCATTATACCCTCTATAAAAAAAGTATAAAACCAAAATAAAATTACTATTTTAGTTTTAGACCCCACTTTCGAAAATTTAGAAAAACAAATGTAGGATTCGAAAGTTTCAAACTTTCGAAAAGCATTTCATCAGTAAGTTTCTCGAAACTTTTGTTTTTTTAAAACCTTCGAAATGTAATTTCTTTCAAAAAATACACATTTTTGAAAATTTAGTTGCATTTCAAAGTTTCGAAGTAAAACATAAACTCGAATATTTGGCCTTGTACTAAACTTTCGAAGAAAAACTATGCCTCGAAAATTTGACCTTGAACCAAAGTTTCGAAATGGCCTTGCACTAAAGGTTCGAAAGTTTGGCCTTGCAGTAAAGTTTCGAAGCCTCAAAAATTTGGCATTGCACTAAACTTTCGAAATGAAATATGTGGTTCGAAAGTTTCATTTTTTCACAAAGTTTCAAAATGGGCCTTGCATTAAAGTTTTCAGAAAATTCCATTTTGTTTTAATTAATTTTTTTACTATTTTTAAATAATTATTTGTTTTAATTACTTTTGAAACATTTAATTTTTTTTTAAATTACTGAAACTTCCAAAAATAAATATTAAATTTATTACTATAAATGTATTACTATAAATTATTAAAAATGTATAATTGGGGTCTTTTACTATAAATATATTACTATTTATTACCATTAATTTATTACTATAAATTTATAATATATTTATTACTATCAAATTATTATTAATAACAATGTATTTCGAAACTTTCTATTAATATCAAATTTTTGAAACTGACCAAATTTCAAAAATTTGGTAAAAGACAATTTCGAATATTTTAAATGTTTGAGTTTTTTCTTACTTTCTTAATTTTTCTTAATTTTGGAGGTTGTAAACTTTCGAAGGTTTGGTAGGGTCTTCAGTTTCGAAAATTCAATATTTATGGAAAGTTTCGAAATATATTTTTAATAGTAATAAATAATAATAAATTTATAGTAATAAATTAATGGTAATAAATAGTAATACATTTATAGTAATAAATTTAATATCTATTTTCGGAAGTTTCAGTAATTTAAAAAAAAAAAAGTTTCAAAAGTAATTAAAACAAACAATTATTTAAAAATAGTAAAAAATTTAATTAAAACAAAATGGAATTTTCTATTTTTTTTTCAAATCTTTTTTTATAACAAATTTTAAATTAAAAAAAAAATTCGAAACTTTGGGAAAGGTTCCTCCTTCCCTTTCGAAAGTTTTCTTTCCATTTCGAAAGTTTTTTTCCCATTTCGAAAGTTTCCTTCTCATTTCGAAAATTTCCATCTCCTTCAAAAGTTTTCTGGATTTCGAAATCTTCGAGCTTCACTTCAAACCTTTCAGGATGATGGACACTTTCGAGGTTCTATGTGTTATGGGTTTAAAACTTTCGAGGTTCACATGAAACTTTCGAAGGTTTGCTGGGTTTCGAAAGTTTAAAAACGATGACAAAGTTTCGAATATTTCCTTACTTTTGAATTTTGAAGGTTTTAATTTTTCTAGTGGTCCATAATCGAATTTTTTAAACTTCCGAATGAATCAGTGAAAAATGAATGTAAATTTGTTTTTTGTTTTTATAGAGGTAATTGAGGGCAAAATAGTCTTTCACTTATGGCTGGGGGGTGGCAGGTCAGATTGGGGGGTGGCAGGTCAGATTGGGGGGTGCCTGGTACAATTCTCAAAGTGTCATTTAAGTTTCCCGAAAGTCTATTGTGTACCGGAAAACTTGGTTTTGAGTTTTCCAAAAGTTACCGGATTTTTTTTTTACTGCTCTGGGAATGTAAAAAGGGTGATTTTTTTTTTTAACTTATCATTATGTAAAATAGTCAAAAAAGTTGAGGGTATTTTTGGTATTTTAAAAATTATTTGGGGGTACAGGGTAAAATTTTCATGAAAAATAGTGTTCAAATCTTTTATGAAGCAAATCAATTGTTTGATCTACCATGTATGAAAAATAATATAGAACATAAAATACTCAACAAATTGGATTTGTTTGTGTTCTCAATTCACCCCCAATATGAGAAGTTTGGTTGCACTCATAGTTCATAGAATTGGAGTTGGAAGTGACATTATCCGATTGTGAAGGCAATAGAAGGTTCATATAAAGTTAGAGTGCTAGAGAAATAGAGTGTGACAAATAAAATAAACCTAGTTTTGCAAGGATGTGTATAACCAATTTATCACGTCCGTTCACTTTGACCGTATTGCAAAAAGCTACTCTTTGAAAAGTTTGAGTGAATCTATACATGTATCGTGATTTAGTAACTTTTTAAACATATGATAATTGTGGTG
The DNA here is from genome assembly GCA_037974835.1 of Cicer judaicum. Taxonomy (NCBI): domain Eukaryota; kingdom Viridiplantae; phylum Streptophyta; class Magnoliopsida; order Fabales; family Fabaceae; genus Cicer; species Cicer judaicum. Next base: position 10,957,435 of record JBBPBS010000276.1, read on the forward strand.
TGCACTCCCCGCGACTAAATGTTTTGTGAATCTTGTATATATAATTTTTTTTTAAATTGGACACTTTAATTTTTTTTTAATATTTTATATTTTTACTCACACATTTTCTTAAACAATACATGTATAAAAGAAAATAAAACAATATTTATTAAATGTAATCCAAATTTAGTGATGATTATTTGTTTGAAATAAAAAAAAAAAATAGGGAACTATTCCTTCCGTCCCACAATATGAGCTGAATTGGAACAATCATACAATAATTAAAATTAATTGAGGGTAATGAATTGAGATTTGCTTAATCACACCAAATATTATTTTATTTTCTTAAGTCAAATATAATTTAACATTAATGTAAAATGATAATTTGACTTGTTATGAAACAATTTTCCTATATTTTGAGAGACATCAAATGAGAGACAAAAGAGTGAAAATGTGACGAATATTTTATAGGAATTGTATTGAAGAGAAAGGCAATAACATACGTAGACAATAAAATAGATCATATAATTAGAAAATTGTAGCACAAGCAAGAACAACCACAATCTCGGAGACACTATTACAAGAGGGTGATAGGATTTAGACTTTATTATTTATTATTTAAATGTCCGCATTAACTATCATTTTATCATTTTAAAGATACAACCATAAAAATCAAAATTCACTTCAAATTATCGTCATAAGATTTTTTTTAATAGTTAACGTACTCAAATTGAGGAAAAAAATAAAAATAATTATTTATTAAGAATTTTTATTAAATTTCACATCTAATATAAAGTTATAAATAAATTCATTCAAACAAAAAGAAAAACTTAAAATCTCTATATACACAAAGAAGACATTCTATACCATTTTGAAGTTTGAAATTGAATTTATTTTTCTCTTCTCTCTCACATGTCTAAACTCAATAGTATACAATATGAATATAGAGTAGACACTAATAGATTGTGATGGTTTGTACTAGAAGTTTGTTGCTGATATCACACATGATTGCTAATCTATGCCAATGTTGTTTTTCCTTCAATATATTCGTTTCTTTTCACAATCATTAGTCGAATCTAACAGTAACATAAGGAAATAATGATTGGAAGAGCAATCACTTCATCTTGGACTTTGAGGCACCTAATACCTAACTTTTGCACCCCAATTGGTTTGAGGGCCACACATTTGGTTCATTTGATTAATTGACACCTATCCTCTCTTCAAAAGCAAGAGGACCCCTCTTTGGCCGTAAAAATTTAATAGCTTGACGTTTACAAGAAGACCAGCTTGTGAGATACATTCATCATTCTTACCTAAACGGAAAGCAAGGCTTATCATGGCCGTTTGAAGACAAAATTTGTGTCCTTTTCACTAACAAAAAATATAAAATAACAAATAACAAAAAAGTTGGCATGGATTGGTGAATGCTTCTCTCCTCAGTCCTCACGCACTTTGTAGCACAGCCTCACCCAGCTTCCTGGACTTGGACAACCCTCATTAAATTAGTATTTGGTTACAATATTGCATAGTTTGTCTTATGTTTTATTTTTAATAAATAGGTAAATTAATCTTTAAAATTGAATTCATTAACTAACATAATATTTCTTTTTCACAATTGATTAATATATATTCAAAATTATAAAATATTATTTAAAATAATTTACATGTTAATTTATAGAGATTAATATGTTGTTTTGTGTTAATTGAATATTATATTTTTCTATGTTGATACTATATTAACGTTGACTTGCTCAACATTAATTTGTCTATGAGACATATGTCATTTTTAAGATAAATTTGTCGGTAATTAAAATTGTACAATATTATTTACTCATAAATTAGTCTTTAAATACCTAAATTTCATAGTCAATTTTTTTGTTAAAAAAAAAAGAAAAGAGAAAATAAATTTAATTAATTAAAGTGACATTATTAATATTTTACTACCATCAATTAACAAATGTACTATTTTAACAAACATTTTACAATTTTATGGAAGTATTTACTAATTTATAAAAATAAGAAACTATTTTACCCTATACTTCTAATTGAATACTAACTTGTCTATTATTTAAAATAAATAAATAAATAAAGTCCATATAACTCTTCCTTTTAGTGAGTGCATCACATGTAATGTTTGTAAATTCCAATGACCAAGACATTTGGGGTTTGGCAATATTGAAGAACTTTGGTTACATTGCATATTCCACACACAAACACACAAACACACTCACTCCGGGTACAATTATGATCCTAAGTGTAGTGACATCTTAGCTTCTGAACCTAGGGAGTTTTGTTTTGCTTGTACATGCGCAAGAGACACTTCACCAAACCACCAATTTGCGATTATGATTAACCTTTAATTATAAAGCGAAACTAAAACGTGGTAAAGCTTATTTGTACTAAAATGATTAAGACATGCAGCCATAGTTTTGCTATAAAACAAAACAAAATAAATCAAGTGTTCTTTCTAAAGCCCAATTAGTATGATTGGTAATAAATGTAAAAACTCGCTTTCTGTGATTTAACTCCACACTCTGACATATATTTTGTTTTATTAGGCGACATCTCTACTTACCCTTATCTTCTCATTCAAACTCTACATTATTATTATATCATTTTTATCTTATCTTATCTCAATCTCACTCACATTAATGTGAAATTTGAAAATTCACTACTCACTCCAATAGTTGTAGTAACTAATGTTGCTAAACTGCCTCACTCCAATTGTCTATATTCACAAAAGTATTTCTAATGCTATATGTATAGACAAAGTTGAATTAGCACCAAAAATTAGATATAGAAAAATTAAATTGAGTTCTGATTTTACTCTATCTATATATCAGTCAACTTTTTCTAGTAGTTAGAGATAGGAAACTTAATTAACTTATCATACGATATGAATTAACTTTTTTTCTTTTATAGCTCAGAAAATAGAAATGCAATTCCTTGATTAAGCACTTATGCATATCAGCATTTGACTTAACAATCAAGTGTGTGTAGAAGAAATTGGCTTTTGTCCTAATTACCTTTTCCCTTTGCTATCAGCTGTGTCAATCAAACAAGTTCTACGATTTACATTTTGACACCTAATTAGTAATTAGCCTCAGAAAACAACACAAGAATCAAACATAGGATAGGATTTTCTAGTCTCAGATCGAAACAACAAAAGAAAAAATAGGTCCAACTATTGATAGAAACATCAGTCCTTTGCGTAACAAAGTACCCTCCAATTTAGCTGGAACTTACAATCAAACAGTATAACATAAAACAACATCTTGTTATTCTTGCATCGGTTTTTGACACAACCACACGGACAACAATAATAATTTGAAAATATGAAAGTAACTTATATTGGTGTCGACACATATAAGATAATTTGAAAATATGGAAGTAACATGTATTAGTGCCGACACATATCAGACACCAGTCACGTTTTTAATTTGAAATATTAATACAACATTGAGGTGTATAGTAACAAGCTCCAAAGAATTGGTTTGAAACATTAGAATACAACAATTAGGTGATATGCCAAAAATGAGTAATTAGAAAGATTTTTGAACAATTTATTCATATTGTTATGAATTACTTAAAGATGAAAAAATAGTAAAAAGAAATTAAAGCAACAGAGACGTGTGGCATGAAGGTGACAACTCATGACAAGTAATGAGTTCCTTCTACAAATGAAATAGATAGGGCCATTAGATGGCCTACAACAAGTAAACCAACAAAGATAAATTTCTTCCTACATAACAAAAAATAAGATATTAAACACCACACGATATCTAATCTTATAGGTCACTATGATCCTTCTATTACAAGTCCCAATAACGTGATAGAATTAACCTTGATATCAAAACACTTTCTTTTATACCTATATATTCTACACCCAATTCCCCCTCACAAGTTTTTTAAATCACACAATTTAACTCTTTTTGTTTTTTTTATATAATAATCAAATTTTCTCTTAGACATATAATATGATGGAGGATGAAGAGAATATTCATATTCATGAAGCATATTATAATAAAGGAAAAAATGTTGAAATCATGAGTTGTTTAGAGACACCTAATCAGAATTCAAGGAAGAAAAACAAGAAGATAGAAAACAATAAGAGGAGGTTTAGTGATGAACAAATAAGATCATTAGAATGTATATTCGAGTCCGAATCGAAGTTGGAGCCGAGGAAGAAGATGCAACTTGCTAGAGATCTTGGATTGCAGCCTCGACAAGTTGCTATATGGTTTCAGAACAGAAGAGCAAGGTGGAAATCAAAAAGGATTGAACAAGAATATAGAAAACTCAAAGATGAATATGATAATTTAGCTTCTAAGTTTCAGTCCCTAAAGGAAGAGAAAGAATTTTTGCAATCAGAGGTAAGCACTTGTTTGAATAAACAACTTATTTTAAGTGTTTATATATGAAAGTTTAATTATAAGCTTTTTCTATAAACAAAGAAGAATTCTTGTTAAAATGTTTTTATATATAAGCAATAAGTTGCTATCGTAAACTATCATGAATAAGTACATACAAATTCTTCTAAAAACTATCATAAGTGTTTATGTTAGTTGATATGTTCGAATAAGTAAATACAAATGTGCATATATATACTTAACAATCATTTGAAGTTTCCTAGGCCTTAACTTAATTGTGTGATTATTTGTTTTTGTTTTGAAACAGTTGCAGAAGCTAAGTTATATGATGGAAACATGTCATGATGGTGGAAGGGAAGTTAAGGAAAATAGTACAGAAGATGGTGGTTCAGGAAATGGATACAGCAATTGCAGGGGTGAAGTAAAGAAAAGCTTTTCAAATGATCAAAATGAAAGAAGTACAATAAGGACTGATCAGAAAGATGAGGATAAAGGACATCAAGTTATGAGAAGTGATGATAATGATCATGAAGAAATTCCCTTGACAACACTTGAAAAATGGTACAGTGTGGACCCAAGTGGTATCTTAGACTGCAACAGTTCTCAATGGTTAGATTTTTGGACATGAAAATTGTATCATGTTGCAATGTTTGGTGTTTCCTAGAACAAGGAACAAGGAATGGTTTGCTCGGCTCGGCTCGGCTAAGCTCACGGCTCAAGCAGAATGTCCAAACTCAAAATGATGAAGTTTTGTAGGCTTGATTGGATAGGAAGAGAATTAAGATAGCCTCACTCAATTCATTTGTTTAGAGATTTGGAAGAAGAAATAATGTAAAATTTCTCTGTTTTGTGCACTTGCTTTTCTCCATCCATTTGCTTGTGTTAGTGTATGTGTGTGTTTTTCCATTTCTGATTTTCAAGGGGTTTAATTCTAACATAGGTGCAAAATAAAATATTGTTAGTGAGATATTGCTTGACTTCAAGAACAACTGTATGATGTACTAGATTTTAATTTCTTAGATTATAGTAATAATTGAAATAAGGATATAATTATTTTATTGTGAATCTCATAAAATACAACTTTTATTTATTTTTTATAGAGATAGTTTCTTTCGCACCCTTCTAAATATGTATTTAAATGTAAATATTTAATTATGTGTTTCTATATGTTTTTAATATTAATCTCAAGATTATCTAATTTATTACTTTAAAGTGGACGTACAATTGCGCTTCTACAAAAATCTAAATACACTTTAAATAATTTGTAAAAATTGTATTATTTCTTTATCGAGGAATTGTAAGAACAATAACTCCAACATTAAAGTTAACTTTTACCGTTGGAATAATTGCAGATGAATAGTACTAATCAAGACACTAATTAAATTTTGTCCTATAATAAGGTACATAAACTAGATCATGCAACATTCTCAAGTAGTAGTCACAGCTTAAGTATCCAATGGAATATCCTTTTTCTGTTTGTTCTTAGCTCAATCTCACATTCATACATATCCATTGCTTATCCTATCCCATATAAAAAGCAACTATCTTCATGACATCATTAACACACACATTAAGAAGTGAACAGAGTTGAGTTAGACATTTTCAATTGGTCCATCTATATTTAAAATTAATACATGATACGTTCTTGTCTACCAGCAAACATGTACCGTCATATTGATTTGGATCTTCAACAGTATGAAAGGAATAGCACCACCCTGCAATTATAACCTTACCATCATTATTCATAAAAATTATGTTTATGATTTATTTCATTGGAAAGAAAAAAAATATATTGTTTTATTTGAATCCTGATTCTCTATCAAATAAAACATACACTTCAACTTGACTTCTTATAACAAAATAAAATGTGAGATCGTGGGAGTACTTATTTTCAAACGAATAATATATGAACAAAAAGAGGCATAAATATTGGTATAAATTTATTTTACCTTAACGTTTAATAAAAATATAATATTTTATTGGTATTTTAAAATTATAGTTAAATAAATTAATTTACGTAATAATATTGTGACTATTTTACATTAAATTACATCTCCGATAATTATACTTTTAATTTCATAAAAACAAAAAACAAAAAGACTATCTCATACACAATAAAAAATGTCTTTCTTTTTTACTAGAAAATCAATAAGTAAAGTTTTTAATCCTATTTAATTTGTTCAAAATAATAGGAAAAAAAAAGTTAAGTGCATTCTTGAAATTATACTTTATAATAATTTGTTTCATGAAGAAAAAAAAAGTTTCTAGAAAACTAAAATATAAGTTAATAAATGCATATCGTAAAAATAAAATTAATTCCTTTCTATAATATTTAAAATAAAATAAAAACTTTGTAAGATCTATAAAATAGTATATATATATATATTATTACTTGTATTTGAGATCCGTGGAGAGAGTATATATATTACAGGTATGTGTATTTAATATATATATATATATATAGAATATTTCAAAGATATTAATCAACAAGGACAGTTTGGCCGAGTGGTCTAAGGCGCCAGATTTAGGCTCTGGTCCGAAAGGGCGTGGGTTCAAATCCCACAGCTGTCATCTTTTTTTTTATTTGTGTGTGTGTGAATAAAACTGATCCATAACGATGCGATGGAATGCATACAACAACGCACTACTCAACAGCATAGCAATGGCAATGGCAATCTCAATTTGCAGTGTTGTTGTTGCATCTTCAAATATTAATAACCCCTTATTACCGCCAACAGCATCTTTTCCTTTCAAATTCCCTACCTTATGGCCATCCACTCCAAAACTGAAGATGGGGCCTCTTACTGTATCTCCCATGGGTTTTGGAACTTGGGCATGGGGGAATCAGTTTCTTTGGGGTTATCGTCAATCCATGGATGATGACCTTCAACAAATCTTCAACTTCGCTCTTCAGAATGGTGTCAATCTTTTTGACACTGCTGATTCTTATGGCACTGGAAGGTTTAATGGCCAGAGCGAGAAACTTCTTGGAAGGTTTATTCGGGATTTTCAAGGTTCATTCTTCACACTTTCCCTTTCTCACTTTCATTTAACATGGACTCATTGCTTTCCCGAATCTACCTTTGCCATTATTATTTTGTAAAATTCATTTCAGATAAAGTCAAATTAAAGTATATATTCACCTAAAAATAAGTTCTAATTTGAGTGTAAAACACGTTCCAAGTCAAAAGCTACAAATTCAAATACTAGTTTCAAGTTGTGCATGTTTGGATTGGCGGTTAGATTGGCAAAATAAGTTGAGTCACTGCAATCTTTGCGTGATTTTGTAACACTACAAGTTGTAGCTTTTGTAAAAGTACGGTGGTCCTATGACTCTAAGAAACCCACCATGTTACCAAACATGCACTATATTTTGTAGCTTCTATAAAATCACAGAGAGTGTGATTTTGCCAAGTTCACCGCATATCCAAATATACACTTTTGGGATGGTTTAGTGGGAAAACATATACACATTATACTTAATTCTTTGATTTCCCCCTGTTCACCAAATTGCGTATGCACTTCCTCAGAGAAAAAGGGGAGCCGGCGTGAAAATATTGTGATTGCTACAAAGTTTGCTGCTTATCCATGGCGCCTTACACCAGGGCAGTTTGTGAATGCTTGCAGGTTGGTCTTTCTGTGTTGCTATGTTCCTATTCTGCATGAATGATGATATTAATGTACTTATTAAGTCATTCCTATTATCAAGTTCTTTCTGAACTACCTACGCAATACTCCCTTACAAATATTTGATTTATTCATTTGTTTATGCTGTTGAACTTGAAGAAATCAATTTTCAGGGCATCACTAGATAGGATGCAGATTGAGCAAATTGGGATAGGACAACTACATTGGTCAACTGCAAATTATGCTCCTTTTCAGGAATTAGCTCTTTGGGATGGTTTAGTGGCAATGTATGACAAGGTTACAATAATTCATGTTTAATATTAATAGTAACAGTAGGATCACATAACTTGACTTGGAGGCTACTTATTAATGATTTTTCCTATCTAAAATACTGTAATAGAAGTTTGCAATGCAACATGTGGATAAAGGCATTCAGAGTGCTATAGATAATTTATTTACTTTCAATTTTTATATATTTTCACATTTCAGATGAGCTTAAACAATGAGTGTTACTCAAAGAAAAACATCAGTTTTGATGTCTTCAATGATCAAAATTTATGTCTTCATATTTATATTGCCATTTAGGGTTTAGTTCAAGCTGTTGGAGTAAGTAATTACGGACCAAAGCAGCTTTTGAAGATACATGATTACTTGAAAGACCGTGGAGTTCCCTTATGCTCAGCCCAGGTATAATGTTAAGCATAATTGTAATGTTTTAACATCCAAATTTTGCTTGACAAAGCTAGTAGCTATAATATAGGAAAATCCTTTATTAAGTTAGGGACTTGAGTGATAAGGAAGTCAAGGGTTCGAACTCCACCCTCAGCAAAATACAAACAATATTAATGATACTAATTACAAACATTGGCTATTGCAAAAAAAGAGATGTCTCATTGAGTTCTGAGTGAGATATCAGTTAAATGAACATAAGTTGCCAGAATAACTCCAATCAGTAGTGATTCCTGCAAATTTTGCTATCAGTATGCTACAACCAATTAATAATTGCCTTGCTCTTCTGGTATTCTTGATCTTCTTTATAATTTCAACATTTCAGGTGCAATTTTCTTTGCTAAGCATGGGGGAAGATCAACAAGAGATCAAAAGTATATGTGATTCTTTAGGTATTCGCATAATTGCTTATAGTCCTCTAGGACTTGGAATGCTTACTGGGAAATACTCACCATCCGAACTTCCATCTGGGCCAAGGTGTGTTCACCTTTATGAAAATATTTTTTTGAGAACTTTATTTAGTGGTTAACATTATAGCCTAGTGCATTATTAGCTTTATTTTCTTTGAACCTTTGTTATTAATTGAAAATCACAGGGGATTGCTATTCAAGCAAATACTTCCAGGGTTGGATCCTTTATTGAGTTCCCTGAGAGACATTGCAAATAAAAGGCGCAAAACCATGTCACAGGTAATCTTTTTCCTTTTTTTTTTCCCTTTGTATGTAAAGATAGAAATAAGTTACGTTGAATTAGGTTTTGCAAGACTCAAATACGGCCTGATCCAAACAATTAAGACCTAAGTCTAGTCTATTAACAGTCATTGAAGTGGGATGACTAACTAAATCATTTTTGGAAGTTTGGTTTAGTTTGTTAGTCTACTTAAAAGCTTATTTTATGGGATGACTAACTAAATCATTGAAGTGGAATGCTTGCTAATAGATCCCAAGAAAGACCATATTTTTACTGTCCTATTCTGTGCCACTACGGAATGGGATATCAATGAATAGATAGCACTATAAAATGTCCTCTCCCTTTTGTAGATTTTGTTTTCATCACATGTTTTTGTCTAGAGCACTCCAACTACCAAAAGCTGTCGTTTTCACATTAATCAAATGTATGCTACAGTTTCTTCCACTTTTGCAAGCCCTCCAAGTCACTTCAGATGTATACATCTTGAAAAACACAGTTTCTATATCATTCAGATGTATAGTATCACATAAAAATACATTTTTTTCTTACCGGATGTGTACTTCCAGAATCATGTATCGGTTTTTAAAAACTGCTCCCTAATATTATCCGATTTCGCTGTCTTATTCAGTCTAACAGCATCTATCTTTCTTGTACACTACTTCTCCTTGTCCTTATTCTGAGCTCTAAAAATTCTGCATAACAGAAAAGTAAAAACAAGTTCTTATAGTCAAATAAAGCTTGTGAATCAAAGAATATTCAATTAAAGAATTATATGATATCTATCATACGTATTGTTGATATCTGGTGTCACAAAGTAACTGCTTTATCTTCTCCACAATAACATCAGAACTATTCCTACTTCATTTTTAGGATCAACCACCAAAAAAGACAAACTTTTAATGTCAATTCATTGACGTTTTCATTGACATGTTTTCCTACACAATATTCCCTGCATCTCAGATTAAATGTCACATTTGCACTTTATTTGTCTCAAAATAATTGTAATTTAAGAATAACGATGTACCTTTATTATTTTTTCCACTAATATACCCTTATTTATTGAATTTCACTCCACTAACTACAACTGATAAGTGTTTTTGTAAATGATAGTAATTTTACCATTAAAATAGACTCAAATAATCATTTCCTTAAGGAACACGTACAACTCAAATGTGTCCAAAAGACAGAGGGAGTACTTTTTTAAAAGCTCTAAATTCCCTTTAAAGAACTACTACCAACCAACCCACCTAATTGTCCTTGTCCTAGGTGTGTTATACAAATGACAATGTTGATTGCATACTCTGACCAACCTTGCCTTAGAACATAAATTCACTGTCTAATGCATCACATTGCGATGTCAGGTTGCAATAAATTGGTGCATATGCAAAGGTACGATTCCAATTCCTGGAGTCAAGTCAATAACACAAGCAAAGGAAAATTTGGGTGCTCTCGGTTGGCGCCTCTCCTCGGACGAGCTGCTTCAGTTGGAGTATGCAGCACAGGAATCACCTGGCAGGATGGTCCAAAATATTTTCCAAACCAGGTATACGTGTTATCCATTTTAACAATTATATAGTTCAGATATTGAAAGGTTCATAAACTTCTTAAATGTGACTTCTTCTACCAGATAGTATCAGCAACAAAAACCTCGGCACAAGATGCCACAGAGTAACAAGGCATTTTCTATTTGACTCAAGACATGGCCACATGGTTTTAATCATCTGGTAACGTGAAAACTAAGGCAGACAGATTAATGAACCATTTCAACTTTTACCCGTCCAGAAGAAATTCGACATGACACGATGAACAAGTATTGTGATGAGCTTTGTAATTTCGAGAGCACAGATCGTGATCATGCAACGTACTATTGACAATCACACAGCTCGGGTTAATACATTTTATAGTTAAAAATATGTAAAATAAAAATAAATTATAATAATAATATTTATAAATTGTTACTCTATTAATTTTGTGTTTGTTTACTGTAGTTTTTCTTCACGAGAAGTAATTATGTATGAGACATGGATATTCAAAGATATTTTGTTGACACGAAGAAAGTTCAATTTAAGACTATTTTCACTTGTACTCTGCGTAAAATAAATTTGTTGAGAGAAACAGCAACTCTCGTATACGTCTAAAGATAGGCAAATAAATTGTTGGCCTGAATTTATTTTTCTTTTATCTTCAGCAATTGGTGCACCTAAAATTTACATCCAATGCAAAAATCAGTGAAAAATTACTCTTCCATGATTGATGTCGCTGCAAGCAAACAACACAGCGTCTAACAAGTAAACTCTTTGCAATTATAATTATGATAACTTTTTTTACACTAATAAGCTTATTTTATGACATTCATTAATACGAGATAATAAATGCTAGTAAGATCATGAAAGATGTAGTGACCAGCTGAAGATGTAAATGTCACAAAATACATTTGAGGTGCTATAAATTTCACAAAAAAAATAGTCTAGTCTTTTACATTTTTTCTTTTTAAACATAAAGATCTTTTAAGTTTAACTTAGTTTTTGATTAAATCATTTAAGTTACTTTATCAATTTAATCTTTTAAATGCTAGTAAGATCATGAAAGATGTAGTGACCAGCTGAAGATGTAAATGTCACAAAATACATTTGAGGTGCTATAAATTTCACAAAAAAAATAGTCTAGTCTTTTACATTTTTTCTTTTTAAACATAAAGATCTTTTAAGTTTAACTTAGTTTTTGATTAAATCATTTAAGTTACTTTATCAATTTAATCTTTTAAGTTACTTGCAACCATGAAAATAACTAAAGTTGTAGGATCTTGAAATAACAATATTTTCAAACATCAAAATAATCAAAGTGAAAGATTTTAAAATAATCAAAAAATAATTGATTCATCGATCAAGTCTTATAAAATCTAAGGTTGAAAAAAAATTGTAAGAATTACAAAAAAAGAAAAAATTAGAAAAATTGAATGTCCGATTTTATCTAATACTCAATTTAAGTGATCAATTTTTTTATTTCAAAAACCAAGTTCACCCAATCATTAAACTTATATAAGAGTCATTAAACTTATATAAGAGTCGATTATACCGAATTGTTCAATTTTACCCAACACATGAACACCCCTAAAAAAATTTATCCAACACAATCAATATTAACTTCGGTCACTTCCACTGTTTAGACTATATCTAAATAGTAATTCAAAAAAGTATTCAAATTTATTGAAATAAATGTGTAATTTAATATAACTTAAATAAATGATCAAATAAAAAAAATTAAAATTCTAAGCAAAAACTGATATTAAAAAGGATTTTTGCCTAAATATCATAACCACAGTACAGACAAGCACATCAGTTTGCCTTCCAAAACGCTTCATAAGAGTTTGTAAAATGGGTGAGAAATTTTTGCAAAATTCAGAAAAATAAAGAACACCACTGAAACTGCCAAAGGTATTTGTGCCACAAATCCAGATATTAATACTAGCTAGAGCCCTTTCAACCAGTTAATGGCACGAAACAAATGATTAAGAGACCTTCAAAACGTTATTTAAGTCAATTTACTGAAGATCCTAAACGAAGACATTTGCGTCAAAACAAAAAGATAACATTATTAAGATGGAGCCCTTTTATCACCGCAATGGCATTAAACATATTAAGACAACTTAGAAACTGTTCTTTAAGTAATTTATTATTGCTATTGATCATGCCCCTTGATATCAAATTCAAAATGGCTGTTCATTCTGGTGGACTCATAATTTTGTTCTGAATAAATTATTATGAAAGGACAGTATAGACAGGGCTTAAAAACTGTGTCTAAGTTTAGTTCAATGCGTTATTATCCAAAAAGCAACAAAATTATGTCATAACATAGAACAGTAGCATAATTGATATAAATCTGTCTCAAACCAAAACAAAATCATAGACAAAAACTGTAAGTTCAATTTCCAGCAGATTTCCTACAATACTAAGAAAGCTAATTATCACAAGAAATCCACCAGTAGTCCATGACAACAAAAAATTCCTTCCTGCAACTACAACAGTTTACTTGATCTTCTTCTTTGGCCTCAACTGCAATACAAAAATACAATCCATGAAGTCTAAATAAAAATGACAACATTCAAATTCCATTCAATAAGACAACTATAAGTTATAAATAACATCCAGAAAAGAGTGTACCTGGTTGCTGTGTCCACACTTCTTCTTCCTGCAGTTGACAGCACGAGGGTGTAAACGTGCATAACACCTACAAAGCACAGCGATTAGGAAACACAGTGGACGTGACTTGATATTGTACACACCGCTACAGATTTTTCTCACTTCCAATGACACATGGCAATTTTATTTCAAGATGTCTTTGACATTGAACAGAATAATACAATGTCACTATGTTGACCTCTAATATCACACAAGATATATGGTTTCGAACATTTATCTTCCAACATGCATCCCTTTGGTTCTCAAAGAAAACCCCATACTTAAAGAATAATACTACTTTTAATTTTTTTTACAAAATAGTGTATATGGTTTCAGAATTATTTGTTTTTGAATTTCACACAAAGCAAGATATTAAAGGCGATAGGATTTACTGAATTGTATTCGTAAGTCTTAAAATCTCAATCCAATCAAATTTCATACAGTAAACAATTTGTCAATGAAATTATCTCTGTTACTACAGCAGTTCTAACTTCTAAGACAGTTGTGCAATTATTTGAAGGTTGACGTTGATACATATGGTGTATTTAGAATAAGAAAGATTATTGCCAGTCTAAATTTACAACTAGCAAAATATCAACACATCCAAGGTGTCATAGAAAAGGTACTGTTAGGTATTATATTCTATTTGAAGAGGTTTTACATGCACATAATTTTGACTCAATTGAACTATTTGGCACTTTTTTACCAATTTCCACATAAATTAAGTATGTAAACATAACATCAATGAATCCACTCTTATTTGGATCCCACTTGTGCAACCGGATTGTTGTTTTTATAAATTAAGTAATTAAACATAACATTTGTATTGGAATTAGGGAAAATAATAAAAAGCAGGGGTTGCAAAACATAGTCCCACAGATCAGATAACCTCTTTACAACATTCAGACTATTTTTCTTCCCTTATAATTATTCATATCACATTATGTGGCTGAGCTTCTACGGGATTTTTAATTACAGTTATCAATAAGGGGCACTAAAAGCATGCCAAAAGCACCAAGGGTGTGTGCCTCACTGAAATGTAGAACCTTAATCTCAATCAGAAAGTGGCCCTTCGGGCAGCCTGCCTATCAGAACTTTAAGTGCTTTTTTGGCACATCTGACTGTACTACATGTATCTCCTTTAATACATCAACCAACAATATCCAGAACATGAGAACTAATTGCAATAACTTCAGCTATAATTAACAAGAATCCAACTAATTACAACATAATAGCCAGATTGTGTAAAACTTACTTGCGGCAGATTGTCTTATCCTGGTTATACTTCCTGGCCAATGCCATCAGAGATGGCTCAATAATACCACCACGAAGCCTCAAAACAAGATGCAATGTTGACTCTGCAAAATTGAAAACAAATCTTATAAGGCTCACAATTTAAACAACAGATATTGAGCATAAGTCATCATATTAATGTCATGTTAGGACAAGCAACTTAATTAGGCGCTTATGGCATAGCATAACACATAATAGAGTCGAATTATTTTCATATAAATTTTGATTTGTTTTTTTGTAGTATCTTGAAGGGCGAGTAGAAAGCTGAAAACAACTTTACATATCATGAGATGTTTCAGTGAGCTATCTCAAACAGTTTCACAAGTGTTTACATAAACTCGAGTAGATAAACTCAAATAGGCTATAATATTGGATCAGAAATAACTCAATTTACCACAAATATAGCTAATACAATTTCTCCGAAAATGAAATTCAGAAATTAATCTAATACAAAATAGAAAATATAACTGCAATTAATTTGAAATTGTAAACTAAAAACCTTTCTGGATGTTATAGTCGGCGAGAGTGCGTCCATCTTCCAACTGTTTTCCGGCGAAGATCAACCTCTGCTGGTCCGGAGGAATTCCTAAACAATTAGAAAACAAAATGAATAAGAAAAAAAAACGAAGAAAGAAGACGAAAAACAGTGGATCTGGTAATTTGAGTAACAGCAAACCTTCTTTGTCCTGAATCTTAGCTTTGACATTGTCGATGGTGTCACTTGACTCCACCTCAAGGGTGATGGTCTTGCCGGTTAGGGTTTTCACGAATATCTGCATTTTGTCTGCTCCTAATATGCTATCAAATTTTCTGCCGTTCTTCTATTTTACGTATATATACGACCTCAAAACTTTTAGATTAGGGTTTTTCGTAGCCCACGTTTACTATACTCACAACACTACAGTTTTTTTTATTATAAATCAATATTGCAATTTTATCTTTTTTTTTTTATGGTTTTTTAGTTTTTTTATTTAAAATAAATAAATAAACTAAACACAGCACATACAATAAAATATAATTTAAAAAAACCAATTGAAAGTTAAATACATTTGAGCATCTCTGACGAGTTCATTAAATGGAGTCTACTGTACCTCATCATCTTGAAGTAAGTCATCCATTTTTTTCTCTAACGGTGAACTCAATATAATTCTTTTAAATAAGTTCTACTTTAACTTTTAAAAAATTATATTATATCCCATAACTTTAATTTATATTCAATTTTATTATAATTTAAAATATTAATTTAAATATTCAAATTAATATTATTATATATTATTTTAATTTAAAATTAAAATAAAAAAAATTAATTTAAAAAAAATAATAATTTAAAAAGAAGTTAAGGTTATTATTAATATTAAATTAGGAAAGAGTCCACCACTAACCGGACTATATCTATTCTCATACGTAAAATATTTTAAAAAAAAAAAAACAATTGTCATGAAGCACCGTTCCTTCTTGATAGTAACTCAATATGGATTTTTTATATGAAGTTAATTGTATCACATCATATTGAAACAATTCACTTATTTTCTATTATAACAGTGAAGTCAACATGATTCAAGTTCTATTATGTCGGTCACACTAAATCAACTCATTTATTTTGTACGGTTTAACTTTTAAAAAATCATATTATATCCCATTACTTTAATTTATATATTAATATTTAATTTATATTTAATTTTATTATAACTTAAAATATTGATTTAAATATTCTAATTAATATTATTATACATTATTTTAATTTAAAATTAAAAAAATTAAAATTAAATTGAACTTAGATTTTTATAACAATAATAAAAATTAAATGTTAAATACATAACATAAATAATTAAAAATGATAAAGTAAATAATAAATTTAAATTTCATTATTCTCCAGTCCGAAGCGCTCCCAAATATGCTTTACTAAATCTGTTTGAAGTTGTTGATGATCTCGTTTTTCACGGATACTTGCTCTCCTTTGTAATCTTGTTACAAGATTAGGATGAGAACTATTACGTGTTTCAGTTGTTAGACGTTGTTATCCACGTTATCATAAAGAGTAATCAAAATCACCACCATATGTGTGTTGCTCATCTTCAACGATCGTGTTATGCAATATGATGCATGCATACATTGTATGTTTAAGGATTTCCATGTGCCAAGCACGAGTTAGACCACGTATAATTGCAAATCTAGATTGGAGCACTCCAAATGTCCGCTCCACATCCTTTCTAGTTGATTATTGTTTTTGGAAAAGTAGTTTTCTCTTATCTCCTTGTGGCATTGGGATTGTCTTGACAAATGTAGCCCACTCGGGATAGATGCCATCAGCTAGATAGTATCCCATATTATATGAAGTTCTATTAACTGTATATTTCACTTTGGGAGTGTGTCCTTCCAAAACATCGTTAAACACATTGGACTGGTTTAACACGTTAATGTCATTGTTGGAACTTGCAATGCCAAAAAATGCATGTCAAATCCACAAGTCTTGTGATGTCACTGCTTCAAGCATGATTATGGGTTTACCATGACCACCTCGACAAAATTGGCCTTTCCAAACAATCGGACAATTTTCCCATTCCCAATGCATACAATCGATATAACCTAACATACATGGAAAGCCACGTGTCTCCTCCATTTGTAATAAGCGATGAATATCATTATTGTTGGGTCTTCTTAAGTATTCAGCTCCAAACATCTCTTTCACACCATTTACAAATCTCTCTAAGCACTCAATTGCAGTGTTTTCGCCAATTCGAATATATTCATCTACACTATCATTGGGAGATCCATATCCCAATATACGAATAGCATCATTGGGAGATCCATATCCCAATATACGAATAGCAGTAGTGCATGTCTGCAATGGCGAAAGACCCATTTTACCAATTGCATCGACCTTTATTTGAAAATACACAACTAATCTAAGGTAGTGACCAACCCTGCAATACTCTCACTAATAACACATATATATAAGAGGGGAACGTAGTTTACGTTGACACTGAAAATAATAATAATAATAATAATAATAATAATAATAAAATATAATTTATTTCTTTTATTGTATTTTTTTCTTTTAATAAAATTTCTCTTCCATTCCCAATGCATACAATCGATAAAACCTAACATACCTGAAAAGCCACGTGTCTCCCCCATTTGTAATAAGCGATGAATATCATTGTTGTTGGATATTCTCAAGTATTCAGCTCTAAACATCTCTTTCACGCCCTTTACAAATCTCTCTAAGCACTTAATTGTAGTGCTTTCACCAATTCGAACATATCCATCTATGCAATGGCGAAAGACCTATTTTACTAGTTGCATCGACCTTCATTTGAAAATACTCAATTAAATTAAGGTAGTGACCAACCCTGCAATACTCTCACTAATAACACATATTTATGAGAGGGGAACGTAGTTTATGTTGACACTGAAAATAATAATAATAATAATAATAATAAAATATAATTTATTTTCTTTATTGTATTTTTTTGTTTTAATAAACTTTCTCTTTCATTCCCAGTGAATACAATCGATAGAACCTAACATACCTGGAAAGCCACGTGTCTCCCCCATTTGTAATAAACGTTGAAAATCTTTGTTGTTGGGTCTTCTCAAATATTCAGCTCCAAACATCTTTCACACCAGTTACAAATCTATCTAAGCACTCAATTGCAGTGCTTTCGCCAATTCGAACATATTCCTCTACACTATCACTGGGAGATACACATAACAATATACGAATAGCAGCAATGCATTTCTGCAATAGCGAAAGACCCATTTTACCAGTTGCATCGACCTTCATTTGAAAATACTCAACTAAACTAAGGTAGTGACCAACCCTGGAATACTCTCCTGCAATACTCTCACTAATAACACGTACATATAAGAGGGGAATGTAGTTTATGTTGACACTGAAAATAATAATAATAATAATAATAATAATATTAATCAAATATAATTTATTTTCTTTATTGTATTTTTTTCTTTTAATAAACTTTCTCTTTCATTCACATTGAATACAATCGATAGAACCTAAAATACCTGAAAAGCCACATGTCTCCTCCATTTGTAATAAGCGATGAAAATAATTGTTGTTGGGTCTTCTCAAGTATTCGGCTCCAAACATCTCTTTCACACCCTTTACAAATCTATCTAAGCATTTAATTGCAGTGCTTTCGCCAATTCGAACATATTCATCTACACTGTCGTTGGGATATCCATATGCCAATATATGAATAGCAGCAATGCATTTCTGCAATGGCGAAAGACCCATTTTACCAGTTGCATCGACCTTCATTTGAAAATACTCAATTAAACTAAGATAGTGACCAACCCTGCAATACTCTCACTAATAACACGTATATATAAGAGGGGAATGTAGTTTATGTTGACAATGCAAATAATAATAATAATCAAATATAATTTCTTTTCTTTATTGTATTTTTTTCTTTTAATAAACTTTATCTTCCATTCCCAGTGCATAATTGCTCTCTGCCGCTTCTTCTCTTCACTTGAACTCTCCCTATCAAGTATCAACGTAGCTTTTTGGTAAGTAATCAACTTAAATTTATTGTTACTTTATATTTCAGATTTAAAATTTATCTTCAAAATATTGGCATATATTTTTAAACTATCATGAAACAAAAGCTAACCAATTAAAAAAAACATTAATGCACAAGTCTTGTTAGTATATAATTCATTAGTTCATTATGAAAATATAATTAACTTCATTAGTTCATTATGTATATAATTCATAT
The DNA here is from genome assembly GCA_037974835.1 of Cicer judaicum. Lineage (NCBI taxonomy): Eukaryota > Viridiplantae > Streptophyta > Magnoliopsida > Fabales > Fabaceae > Cicer > Cicer judaicum. The sequence continues at coordinate 10,977,043 of JBBPBS010000276.1, forward strand.
TTGAAACAAAAGCTCCCCACATATAACTTCATTATTGTTGTTGTATATTATTTTTATTTTACAATATATGTGGTTTGTCTTTAATCTGAGTTTGACATATTCATATAATTTTTTTAAATCATGCTTGATTCTTATTTATTTTATAGCATAATTTATTATTAACACTAGGTAATGGGTCAAACTATTAGTTGATGTTTTATTTTATACCATACTACCATATAATTGCAAATATATTTCCTTTCCTACATGAATCTATTTGTTTTTTAGGAGTAAAATAATGTTTAAACATAAGAAAATTGATGCATTTTTCAAGAAGAAAGTTTTTGACAAAGTTGAAAATTGCAAAGCTTCAACATCAACACCTGAAAATCATCCTTCTAGTGATCAAACAGTTCAACCAGATGAGTAGCCTTGTAAGATTCAAAAAATCACGGCGAATAAATTTGATGTCAATTGTTTAGAACGTGACCCCGAAAAACGTCTCCAAATTTGGGAATACTCGGTGAATCAAAGAGATGAAGTTCGAAGAGCCTTTCTTAATTGGGGTCCCTATCAATGTGTAATTGAAAAATATCCTCTAAATGGAGACAAGCATCCAAGATGATTTCAAGCATCTTGGTTCAAAATGTTCCCTTCATGGCTAGAGTACTCTCCGACTAATGATGCTGCTTATTGTTTATTTTGTTACTTGTTTAGTACAAAACCAAGTGGGAACCCTACCTATGACGTCTTCACTAGCAAAGGATTTAAAGCATGGACAAAGGTCAATGCCGGAAAGCATTGTGCTATTCTTAAACATATTGGAGAGAGTCCTTGTTCGTTTCACAATAATGCAATGATAGCATGTCAAGACTTGTGCAATCAATCTATGTACATCATAAATGGCTTTAATATGCAGAGTGCCGATCTCATCAGCATAAATAGACTTCGTCTCAAAAGCTCTATTGATTCAATTCGTTGGCTCACATTTCAAGCTTGTGCTTTTCGTGGCCACGACGAATCACTAGGATCAAAAAATAGAGGTAACTTTCTTGAATTGATCAAACTCTTACATATCATCTTTGTCAAGCTTTACAACATAAATCTCAAGATATACTTAATGCAATGCAGTTAGGCGATAATACAAAAATATTAATTCAGAAGTTGAGAGATGATGGTTGAGATGATTTATTGAAAAATGTGATATTATTTTGTGAGCAACATGATATTGATTCCCCCGATTGTAATGCTATTTATATATAGCGCGAAGGATGTGCTCGTCATCAACATGATCACATCACAATGGGCCAACAATATAGAGTGAATCTCTTTTGTGTTACAATTGATCAACAATTGCAGGAATTGAATCACAGATTTTGTGCGCAAACAATTGAGCTTTTGGGTCTAAGCAATAGTTTGGTTCCTAAAGATATTTACAAAACATATGATATGGATAATATATGTGCTCTTGTAAATAAATTTTATCCTGTGGATTTTAATTATCAAGATAAAATTAATTTGAGATTTCAATTGAAACACTTTATTCTTGACGTTGTTAGTAATCCAGATTTGAATAGCTTGTCAACTATGTCTGAGTTGTGTGAAGCTCTAAAAAAAACAGGGAAGGCATATACATATTATTTGATTGATCGATTAATTCGTCTTATCTTAACTCTTTCGGTTTCTACAGCTATTACAGAAAGATCATTTTCAGCAATGAAGATTATCAAGACAAGACTGCGTAACAAGATGGAGGATGAATTTCTTGCTGACAATATGATGCTTTATATTGAAAAAGAAATAGCTGAAATCTTTAGTTCTTATTCAATTATCGATGATTTCAAGGCTTTAGGAGAACGAAGGGCACAACTTTAATTCAATGTAAACGTCTCTTTTCACATATTATATTTTTATTGTGTATTGATATTATGTTGAATCTTTGATAAAACTATATAACTTTTATGAATTTCAATTATAATCTTTTAGTTAATATTTGTCGCTCCCCCAATATTTTGAGCAAGATCCGCCACTGGATTTATTGGGTCTTCTCAAGTATTCAGCTCTAAACATCTCTTTCATGCCCTTTATAAATCTCTCTAATCACTCAATTGTTGTGCTTTCGCCAATTCGAACATATTCATCTACATTATTACTGGAATATCCATATGCCAATATAAGAATAGCAGCAGTGCATTTCTGCAATGGCGAAAGACCCATTTTATCAGTTGCATACTCAACTAAACTAAGGTAGTGACCAACCCTGCAATACTCTCACTAATAACACGTATATATAAGAGGGGAATATAGTTTATGTTGACACTGAAAATAATAATAATGATAATAATAATCAAATATAATTTATTTTCTTTATTGTATTTTTTTCTTTTAATAATTTTTTTTATTAGATAAGAAAAATAGGAGGAACTTGTTATAATAATGTACAAAAATGAAGAAAGTCGTTATAATAAGTTGTCAAAAGAAACAAATAATAAGAGATTGTTATGATAGCGTGTCAAAATAAACGTGTTCATTATATTTTGCTATAAAATAACACTATATTTTTAATTATTATTATTATTATTGTTATTATTATTGTTATTATTATTATTGTTGTTGTTATGGTTATGGATGCAACGTGTGATTAATAATAAACAAATACCAATAATTAAAATATGAAAAAGATTAATAAATGTATTAAACGTGTATGGGAATTAGGTATGGGAATTAGGGCTGGACAACGGTCGGATATGGTCAAAAACGGGCCAAAATGTCCAAACTGAAGACAAACTAAAATACTACAAATTGGGACCGATGTCGACCATTCAAGCCATCGGTTAGTTCGGGTGGCGGGTAAAACGAATTACGGGTCGAACGGTCGGTTTGGTACGGTTTTGTAAACTAGAAAAAAGAAATATGAGTCTCATTTTCACCCGACCAGATGGGGAGGAAAACATTAAAAATGGCAAACTTAAAGAAGAATTCCAATAGCTAGAGATTTTAACAAATCCAAAAGGGAAGACTTGAACTAATCTTAAATAAAAAACAAAAAACCAAAAAGCATTAAATTTTCAAAAAAAAAATGTTTAGAGCTTTTTTTACTAATGAAAAGTAGTTGAAACTTCAAAAATATCAAACATGCAGAGATTACACATAAACATACTCGAACAATTGAGCATCTTTCTTTCTTGATCCTTACTACAACTACAAAGAGGTAAACATTTGAAAGCTGAAAATTTTGTCACCAAAATCTTCTTTGAACCAAATTTCCATCTTTTAAATATGTAGTGGAAATAGATGTGTGTAGAAGCAAAAACTACAGTTCAACCTTGAAAAAATGTGGCTATGGCAACTAATGGAGAAAATGCCCTTTGGTTTCTCTCTTTCACACTCAAAAGTCTCTTTGCTTTTAAGTTTTACTGGATCTGTTTATCTACTCTTAGACAACGGTAGATTAAAGGACTTAGAGAGAGAAAGTAAAGTTGGAGTAATTAATGTACTACCAAATACCAATAAAGTGGAGTAATTAAGATTGGTTCGAGGCTCAAAGCGTTAGGGAGTACATAATAGTCATATCTACCACAACAAAGAACACACGGCCCCCGATGGATTGGAATTAATAATCTGAACTCGCCCGTCAGAACTTACTACAACCCAATTTTTTAAAATTTATGATCCGAAAAACCGATTAAAACTACCCGATTACTGTTTTTTCGGTTCAGACACCTCGGGTGCAGATCGAAATGAATTTTTTGTCGACCCCTAATGGGAATGGGACAATAGAAGGAAAGGTGAGAATGATACTTGATCCTTGAAATTGGCCTTATTTTGGATTGGTTTGGATAGTGACAATTGCGTGTAACCGCTCAAATCTTTATTAAGAATGACGGTCCCAACACTTTCCAAGTTGATTTAATTATAATTTTAATAATTTATTTTTTATTTAATATTTATTTTAATCATTTATTTATTTTGAATTCATTTTGATGTATTACTTTTTATTTAATAATTATTTTAATCTTTTAACTTTCGCACAATTATAGAAGTTTGTCCTATTATAAAAACTAAACGAATTTTGTGTAAAAGATAAAGAATAAAAACTAGTAAACAAAGGCAAAAGATCAAAATAAAAATGAAAAACTAAAATAAATATGATAACTAAATAAAATTATATTTTAACCAAAACTAAAACTATATATTTATCAATGAATTCTACATATTATTACTATAGTAGTACGTAAATGCGTTCATCTGCCATAGTGTAATAAGTATACGTAAATGCGTTCGTTCATAAAGTGTAATAAGTATATGTAAATGCGTTCGTTCATCAAAGTGTAATAAATAAAATTTAGTTTTTTTGTGTTCACAGTTGAAGTTGTGCCGCCAATGTATTAGTACTGTCAGGAAGGAACGGTGCTTCATTACAGTTACTTTATTTATTTTTAGATTATTTTTCGTATAAGAATAGATATATCACGGTTAATGGTGGACCTTGTTTATTTTCACAATTTAATAATAATAAAATTATAATTGGTACCTTTTATTAATTTATTAATAATAATAAATTTATCCTTTTTATTAATTTATAACCGTTAACTTTTTTTTAATTTATTAATAATAATAAAATTGAATATAAACAAAATATTAATATATAAATTAAGGTTGTGGGATATAATATGGTTTTTAAAAAGTTAAACAATAAAAAAAGAATGAGTTGATTTAGGGTGATAAGACATAGTAGGGCCTGTATTTAAGAGCATCTTTAACGGCAGCTAAAATGAGTTCGTCCGAGCGTGTAATTACTTAAATTTCAGTTTTTTGTGGGTTCATCTTAGGAGTTGTGCCAAGGTGTCATCACGCTACTGTAAAAAAGTAACGGTACTTTACAATTTAATAATAATAAAATTAATTATAACTGCTATTTTTTATTAATAATAATAAATTTATCATTTTTTATTAATTTATAATCGTTAACTTATTTTTAATTTATTAAATAATAATAATTTTATAACTATTAGTTTTTTTAGTTAATATACCACCGTTAGCCTTTTTTTTTCATTACTATTATTAGCTCATTAATAGGAACAATTTGTTACTCATACTTTTTCTTCACAATTTTTATTACTGAAGTTTATTTAAGTTTTTATTACCGATACTTTTTTATTTGTTTTTTATTTTGATTTTGATTTTGATTTTGATTTTAATTTTAAATTAAAATAATGTATAATAATATTAATTAAAATATTTAAATTAATATTTTAAGTTATAATAAAATTAAATATAAATTAAATACTAATATATAAATTAAAGTAATGAAATATAATATGATTTTTTAAAAGTTAAACCGTAAAAAATAAATGAGTTGATTTAGAGTGATGTGGCAAAGTAGAACTTGAATCATGTTGAGTTCACCGTTGTAGTAGAAAATGAGTTAATTGTTTTAATATGTTGTGGCACAATGGACCCCATCTAAACAATCCACCGTTAGAGATGCTCTAAATGAATGATGTTGAGTTCATAGTTGAAAAAGAATAAAAAACAATGAATTACTTCATGATGAGGTGACATAGTGAACCCCAAACCTATATTAATTCCACCGTTGAAATGCTCTTAAATACCACATCGACAAACAACAAAAGACACCTAAGATACAATAAAAAAATAGTTAAAGATACCAAATAGTCGAATTATAGTAAAAAATTTATCATTTATTTTTCAACAAACAATATGAAATAATAAGTCCTCGTAAAATTATTTATGTTTCAACCAATATTGAAAAAGAATTATAGCAAATCTTAATTTATTTTTGCAATTTTTTCTACTAAGCACTGTGGCAACTTTTATAATTTTTAAATAAATAAATAAATTTACATAGTTGAATTATTATTAAAGGCTCTCAACAATTAATTAATTATGCGATTACTCGAAGAAAATTAAAAAAAAAATGTATTTTAATTTAAGAATTTAAGATTAAGTCCTCGTAAAATAAAATTAAAATCAGGTCACAGCATAAAGATGTAGTAGACCTATGAAATTTTAGCATACCTTCAAATGTTTATGGTTTAATTGAGATTTTATATTTATATGATTATATTATTTATATTAATGCTATATAATTAATGACACATGAATAACTCATTACATATATGTGTTAATTATTTATATGATATTAATTAATTTATAAAAATAAAAAATTTATGAAGTCAAAAATTAAAATTTTAAATTATTTTATTACAAATTCATGAATGTTTATAATTTTATATCATCGTATCATATATTATAATACTAGTTTTTAATTAAAAAATTAAAACAAATAATCAAACTAATAGATTTTAAGATAAAGAAATTGATTTTGCGATAAAAATAAGAGGACAATTTTTTTATCTCAAAATAAATAGTATTTTATCATTTTATATAAATTAATAGAAAATAAAAGAAAAATGAAAACTCAACATATAACATTTTGAATCTTGTGAGCCATATATCTATAACAACGTTTTGATTTTCTTCAAATTGAGAAAAAAATATTCTTACTATTAACCTCAAGAATTAAAACATTTTGTTGGTAGGTAGCTCAAACCATCCAAATTGTTAAAATGTTATTATATCTTTATTTTTACACATTATCATTAAATCATCCTAAGAGGATGGTAATAGATTTTCATTCATTAGTCAAACATATTTCTTTGCCAGAAACATAGACATTAATTCAATCTATCTCTTTAAACTGGATATTTGAAATCAATAAGCCATATTATAAAAATAAATAAACAAAGCTCATAGTAATAAAAGTGATGGACATTTAAGTTCTATTTGAAAATTTTAAAATCAACACGGCCAAGTAGAATACAACAAAATGGAATAAAATTAAATAAAATGGATATCCTATTTCATTGTTTAGATATTTTAAAACAGACCAAAATACATAAATCATTTCATCTCATATATTTCAAGTTGAAAGAAAAGAAAAATGAAGGTAACATTAGAATTTGATGGAATGAACCATGTCATGTTGAACATTTAATTGTTATTTTTAAATATCCAAACAATTTAACACTATATTATTCCATCACATTCCACTTCACTTTATTCCATTCTATCAACCCAGATATAATATGAGGGTTGGTTTGTTTAGAGGGGGTCCAATCCAAGGGATGAAAAATAATATTTTTTAAAAGGTGTGTTTGGTTTAATTTTTAAGATAAGATAAAAGAAAAGCAAATATTTATAGATTTATTTTTGTTCTTTATCTATTTTGAAGATTTGGAGAAAAAAAATCAAAACAATTTATAAATAATTTAAAATTTATTATTTATTTATAAATAAAATACAAAATCAATTTAAAGTCACAATATCAATTCCGTTAAACCAAACACACATATATAAATCTCCTTAATTATTTGATTAGAAATTCAATAATAGTCGATAATATTAAAAAATTATCTATCGAAAAAGTTAATTGACTAAATGGAAGTAGTAAGGTTAAAAAAAAATCTCAATTTTTTAAGAATGAAAATTGATTGAGAGTTTGAGAGAGAAGCTCAGCATAAATAAATATTATTTGAAAGCAGCCCTTGATTGGTTGTATCGACAAGGGATGGAATAAAATAGGCGAGAAAGAAGAAAATGAAAACACCTCTTTGGTTTGGTTAGTGAGTGTTTTTCGTTTTGATTTGACTACCCACTTTATATAAGAACAACACTCGTAGTATGGCCTACACTTACACCCACTCTCCCTTGCGTCTCAACACCATTCCGCGATTCCCGTTGTTGTCCCTTTCAAACCCAATTTCAAACTTCCTTCTACCTTCAACCCGATTCTCTTTTCAATCCCTCAGATTCAAAGGGGTCACCGCCAAACCCATTAACAAATTTGTTTGTCAAGTTAAATCTTCAATGGGGGTTGAATTAGAAGTTTTCGAAAAAGAGGAACTTGCCGTTTCTCTCGCCAAATACGTTGCCGATCTCTCCAATAAATTCACTCATCAAAGAGGTGCTTTCACCGTTTGTTTGTCTGGTGGCTCTTTGATCAACTATCTTCAGTAAATTTCTTCTTTTACCCCTTTTGTTAATTTTTCATTTTTCGTATAAAATTTATTATCGTTTTGTTATAAACCTCTTTTGCTAATGATTGGTTGAATTGAATTTTATGTGGAAAATGTGTTTTTGTTGTTGTGATTTTAGGAAACTTTTGGAGCCTCCTTATGTCGATTCTATTGAATGGGCTAAATGGCATGTGTTTTGGGTGGATGAGAGAGTTGTACCAAAGACTCACGAAGATAGTAACTATAAGCTTGCTTTTGATGGTTTTCTTTCCAAGGTATGTTCTGTTGTTCCTGATTTTTAAGGTGTCGGGTCATACACTTATGTTTATTTAGATTGAACTTGTTTTCCAATCTTTGAAAGGTTTATTTTTGGCTCATTATGTGTTGCGGTTAGAAATTTTGACAAAAGAGAAGGAAGATAGTGGTAAAAAGCTACCAAGCACATACACAAACGGTGGGCACAACATTGACACAAATATGTAGAGACATTGATAATAATTTGGAAAATTTGAAATAATTAAATGACACTCACACGTGTCAGATATTGGTTACATCCTTAATATGAAGTATAGGTGATACTTAGGTAAAGATTATCTATATGTGAGGATCTGTGACAAATAGTTAGAGTATTGTTCTCATTAGAATGAAAGCTACTGACCACTAATCACTAAACTAAGAGCAGTTGGATGATACTAATTGTGGGTTGAAGGAGCTTTTATAAAATTATCTCTAAAAAGTAAATTTAACTACAACAACAACCCAACTTTATCTCACTAAGTAGGGTCAGCTATAGCCTATATGAATCAAATGACACCCTAATGTTCTATCATATAGCATATCCATATTCAGTTCATTAATCACTACATCTTTCTTAATAGTTTCTCTTATAGTTTTTCTAGATCTTCCTTTGCCTTTAGCAAATTGACTACTCTCCATTTGATTTACTATTTTTACCACAAAATCTATAGGTTTTTTCTCCACATGTCCAAATCACTTAAGTCGAGTTTCCACCATCTTTTCTATGACAGGAGCTATCCCAACTCTCTCTATAATGATGTCATTCCTAATCTTATTTCATCTAGTAAATTTAACTACACTAAGAATAGAAAAAGAACAAAAATGCAATAGAAAAGTTTGGTTTTTTTTTTACAGATTCACGAAAAAGTTGTTACGATTACATCCAATCCTTCACATGTACCCTATCCTAGCTCAATCCTGATACAATCTCTTGCTTCAAATTTGAAGGTTGAATCCTCTAAATCTTTCCATTGTGTACTGGATACTTATCAACATATTTTCAATCATTTGTTTAATTTTTACTAAGCTTATTTCATGATTTTCCTGCCCAAAAACAAGAGTTGTGGTGGGCAAAGGTATGGATCCATTTGAGATAGTTTCACCGGTCTTTACTCTTTTCTTTCAATCCCACCTTTTTACCACCAATTCCTTGGTTAATTGATTCCCTTTTAATCAAATGAAGTCACCAATTCTTTAGTTGCTTTTAATGAGAAAAAGGAATGTTAAAAATAATAGGACTTCAGCAAAACCAGCTTTCCTGAAATTTTTTGCTCTACATTACAATCAAGTTTGCATTGTCTCCTTTCCTCGCTTTATTGATCAATTATATCACCGATGAAACAAAAATTATGAGATTACTCTGTACTGTCAACCTTTTATTTCATTAAAAGACATATAACCAACATTCAAGTATTTGTTAGGAAGAATTGAGACAACAGGTGTCAATTTTGATCACAAAATGATATATTATTTTTACTTTGAAATTATCAATTAGAACCCCATTTTGGAATTGAACCGAATGGGTTATATGACGATGTTCTTATTTAAGCTACCCACAAGATGTTGGGAGCAGTGGTATGCCCTTCAGAGGACAGTGGTTTGAGTTATCAGAGACTCCATGTGGGGGGTGGTATAACCATTATGCATATTTAGAGAGGTTAATATCAACCAAACCGGAAGGGTGTCAAAATGTTATTGCAAACCAAAAAAGAAAATCTATTAAGTGATGAAGTGAATGGATAAGTACAAGCATATCAGGGAGAGACTACAATGTGCAGATGATCAGGCCAATCCGCTAATGATCTTGTGGGATAGGATGGTGTTGTATGCTATATTTTATTAGTGTATATTCTTTAAAATGACTGCATGACCAGAGTATTCTGTCTCCCTACATAGTCTTCTATAAGAATATTTTTGTAAGTCTAACTTGTCAGTGCTTTTCATCACGATTCTCTTGGCAGGTACCTATTCCACCCGGCAATGTTTATGCAATCAACGATGCCCTTTCAGCCGAGGGAGCGGCTGATGATTATGAGACATGTGTCAAACATTTGGTCAATACCAATGTGATAGCTTTATCATCATCCAGTGGATTTCCAAAATTTGATCTCATGTTGCTTGGCATGGGCCCTGATGGGCATGTAGCTTCTTTATTCCCAGGACACCCTCTTGTGCAGGAGAATAAAAAATGGGTTGCCTCCATTAAGGACTCGCCAAAACCACCACCAGAGAGAATAACATTTACTTTTCCCGTGATCAATTCCTCTGCTTACATCGCACTTGTGGTGACTGGTACCGGCAAAGCAGATGCAGTTCACTCATCACTACGCGGCTCTCAAACTTCTGATAAGCTTCCTGCTGCCTTGGTTTCAGCTGAAGAGGAGTTGAAATGGTTCTTAGACAAAGGTGCAGCGTCAAAGCTGTAGATCCGAATGCTAAGCCAGTTAATCTATGTGTTGTGCTAGTGTATTTATTTATCTTTGCAATAATGAGTTTGTGTAATAGAACACACATATCTAGTACCGAATCTCCATTTCTCAGTGATAGTTAACACTGGAGAGGGGCTTTTGTAGCAATAAGCGGATAAAGCGAAGAAAGAGTGTAATGTGGAAGTTCTTTTCTTTTGGTTCATAATTTCTAAATTTTCCTCTTCTCAGTTTTCTCTCTTCTCGTGCTCTTTTGCAACTCTTTCTTTTGATTTTCTCACAATTAAACACGCCCTAAGTTTTCCAATACACCTCTTTGTCAAATTTCTATCCAGACACTTAAATCAACATGTTGGGAGGAAATAGACTAATGTGACTTGAAAATGGAAATCAAGACCTTGTTACACTGTAATTCAAGACACGTTGGTTGAAATGGCAGAGGAGCTTTCTTCACTCTAAACAAGGTCTTGATTTCAAGTCGGATTAGAATGTTCTCTTATATTTTATAAAGGTTTCTAGGGCATAATTGTCATTTTACAAAGCTGCCAAGATAGACCGTCTTGGCTTGGGACATTTAGCCCACATTAAAATGGGACTGAGTTGGGCCGACCAAGTGGGCTACATACTGGGCCACTGCAACTAAAAAATTAGATTTTTACAAAAAAAATTATTATCAGCAAATTTGACTCAAATTTGTTTTTTTTATGCTATTTTTATATTGACTTCAAAAAATGATTTTTTTGAGCTGATTTTGAAAGGAAAAAAAAAAATAGGTCGACCATAATTAAGAAAAAAAAAACTTAATTTACTAAAAACACTCAAATATTATATTAGTTAAAGTCAAGAACAATATAACATTGTTGTGGTGTTTCGCCACTGATAAACACTAGAACCATTAGTCCAACACCTTCGTTGGTTCAACTCTGTTCATGACTGTCGTCGGTCAATTAAGACCAACATCGATTCTGACTCTACTCTCTTGCTTTAAATTGAACGTGACCAAGTTATTTGTGGTGGTGGTATTATGTATTATAATTTTATTTTATTGTATCTATTGTGATGAGTGATTTAAAATATTTTTGTGTTTTAATTTTTATCATTGAAAAAAATATCAAGAAAAAATGGATTCAAGCAAACCGATGACCCGCATAGTCCATATTAAACAAGTTAGTTTGAATAAAACATGATCTCATAACATTGTAGGTCGAGTCAAACTGACTCATTCATGTGTACAGACCCTTCAGACTAACACTAAAGCGAGTAAGACTGGGCCGTTCCATTTGACAGCATAATCATTTAGAATGGTTTTCCTATCTTTTTATTTTATTTTCCATAAAAGGAAGAAGTTTACATGTTTCTACTTGTTTTTCCTTCCATCGAAGAGTGTATGTTTTCGTCATTTTTAATTATTCCATTTTCTTTCACCATCTAAACAAACCTTAAAGTAACAACATGAATGAATGAAGGGGATTTCTTTTGCTCTTAAGATAATCTTGGCTTATTGGAATGGGATGCTTTGTTATTTTCATTAACCATGGATCCATCCTGGTTGATGACTCTATTAAAACCTTGAATTCACACACAATACTACTTCTTTAGACTTAGAACTTGATATCATACTTAACAGCCACTCCAAGAATATATCCACATAACAAGTTGTAACTTATAAAATGCATGAACGTATAAGCAAGAAACGTCTTCTAAGCACATGGGGACCGCAAATTTGGGTGATGCAAACAATGTTCCCTTCACCTCGCGTTTCATATTTTAAGTTTTCAGAGTTTTATGTGTCTTTTGTGGTTTTATATGGCATTGGTTTGTGAACACCTTTAATTGCTTTAGCAAAAAAAAAGAAAAACACCTTTAATTTCTTTTCTTGTCCATGTAAACTATATTTCCTTCTCCGTCCAAATAAAATAATTATTTTATTTTAATTGTCTGATTTTAGATATAAAAAATAGTTATTTTTATTGATTTAAATAATAAAATAAATTTTATTTATTTAAATATCATTATTAATTGCAGTTAGTTGAAAAAATTAATAAGTTAAAATAAAATAAATAAGAGTATATTAGTGAGAAAAAAAAATAATATATCGATATTGTAAAATGACAAAGAATTAAATATATATATATATATATATAAAATAACAAATGACATATTTAAAATAAGATGAAGAAAGTATAA